>JANPWX010000181.1:324002-420514 GCA_024734555.1 Trochalopteron elliotii | reverse complement strand
GAGAACGAGGTAGCACCGGGGGGTTGGGCCAGCGCCCGCAGGTGGCCCTCGATGTCCCCCAGGAGAGCGACCGAGTGGCCGCAAAGCTCGGCCAGCTGCCGCAGCAGGGCGAGGGCCGCCAGGCTGCAGGTGTCCCGCAGATCGGTCAGCGGCCCCGCCGGCCGGACCCGCACTGCCACGCTCCGGCGGTAGAACGGCATGGGGCGGATCGGCTCGGGACGGATTGGCTCCGTTTCCCCCGGTCCGGTTGCGCCCCCTCCCAGTTCGGTTCAGCCCAGCCAGGCACTGTTCCACTCGTCCTGCCCCGCGGCTGCGAGGGCTGTGGTCCGACCGCAGCGCCGGGGCTCGGAGCCGGTCTGTGGGAGGAGGAGGAGGAGGAGGAGGAGGAGGAAGGGGAGGGAGGCGCGGCCCCGCTCGGGGATGCTCGGACCGGCGGCGGGGCACGGCGGCAGGAGCTGCGGAGACGCTGCGGGCTGGCTGACGGCCGGACCCCCGGAGCTGGTGTTGCTCGGGCTGGGGCACGAGCACCCCTGCCAGTGCCGGCTGCTCCCTCCCGGTGCCTTGCCGGGATCGGCAATTCCCCTCTGCGTTCCCGTTCTCGAGGGCACGAGACCCTCCGGCGCTGTCTCCATCTGCAGCCATCCCTCCTGTGCTGGGACCGGGGGCCTGTGGGGCCTCCCCGAGTTTGCCCCGGGCTCCCCGGGCTCCAGGGCTTCAGTGTCCCCCGAGGTGGGCAGCGCTCAGCAGCCGCCTCAGGACAGGCCCTTAATCCCGCATTTCCCCCAATTTTCCCGTGGGTGTTCCCGCTCCAGCATCTGCTCCCTACCCGTCTTCCCCGCCGCAGCTCCCGCTAAAGCCAGTATTTGGGTGGCCCCGGGGTGGCAGCAGGGTGCAGTGGGGATGCCCAGCCCCGGGGAGATCCAGGTTGCATGGCTCCTGGCAGCAGTGAGGGCAGCAGTAAAAGCTGGGAGAAGTTGCTGTGGTGGGTGTAACGTCCAATCCAGATGGCGCAGCACCACATTCCCAGCAGCTCCAGTTCCCTGGGACAGAGCAGGACTAGAATTCCTACTGGGAATTTCCTGTGAACCCGTTTCTCCCTGCATGGTGAATCTTGCTGGACTCCTGAACTATTCCTGCTCTGCTTGGGTTTGTGTAAATGTTTGTGCATCCAAACCCAGCTCCATGGGGCTGCTACCACTGAGAACTATCCTTTCCCTTTCCCTTTCCCCTTCCCATTCCTTCTCCTCTTTTCCTTTTCCCCTTTCAGCTTCGTGAGGTGCCCTGAGCTCTTCTCTGTGCAAAGAGCTGAACAACGTCTCCTGCAGGAGTCTTGGAGCTCTCCCATGTTGTCATTGCCCAGGCTGATGGACTGTAGTGGTTGCCACCTGCCTGGATGAAATCAAGGCAGAAGGAGCTGAAGAGAGCTGGTGCCTTGGATCTGTTCCCAGCACAGATGGGGAAACTGAGGCACAATGTCACACACACCCTGCTAGGATGTGGGGAGGGTGAATTCAGCCTGATTCTCTTGGCCTGCGCAGCCCCAGTCATGAATCATCATCTGGGTAAGGAGAGCATCTGGAGCCCATCAGGGCTCTGCTCACTCCTCATTCCCAGCCCACCCGCCCTTTCCAGCACTGACCTCTCCTCCTGCCAGCTGAGAAGGAACACTTGGACAGTGTGTCTGTTTCTGTGTTTTTTTCAACACAGATCTGTGTGTCTTTAAATTCAAGCATGAGGTCTAAACTGACCTCCCCAGCAGCCACAACACCCACTTGGGCACTGTCCCGCTGGTCAAGGCAAGGGCAACCAAATCTGCTGAAATGGGAATTTATTCAATTTTTTGTCTGGTTTTTGGGTGGTTTCCTCTTGTTATGCCTGATGATGCAGGTTTGTTGTGGCAGCAGTGCCCAGGTCTCAGGGCTGGCTTAGTGGAGGATTTTAAGCCAGGTAAATGTCAACTGCTTTTCCTTTTACTTTCCATGTGCCTTTGCCTCATTTCCAAACCTTTTTCTGTAGCTGGAGAAGTGCGAACACCTTGCCATTGAGTGCAAGCCGAGATCTGGACTCTGGGAGTCAAGGGATTCATAAAACCATCGCCTAGTGCAACAACCTCAATAAATGACAAAAATCTGGTCGCTTAGCAACTTAAACTGGCTTTTATTTCCTAAAAGGATTGTGTTTTCTTGAAGCCTTCTGTCAAATATTTAGCATGAGAAAATTACAAGGGCCCTTTCTGTGTGAAGTAAACTGCACCATGAGGTCACCACATTATTCTGATGATCAGGAGTGGGGCTGGCCAGGGTGGGAGGGCTGAAACGAGGAGCTACAGCCTCGTGATGGCTCTGGAGCTGTGGATAGGCCACAGGGAGAAATCCCGGGAAAAGCAGTGCCAGAGCATTGTTTTGGTTCTTGGCGGGACTGGACCCCTTGGCGTGGGCAGAGCCAGGGCCCAGGGGCTGCTCCGGGTTGCAGTTGCTGCGCCGGATGTGCGGGGATGGACGGGCTCGGCATCCCGTGGGAAACAGCGCCGCTGGCCAGTAGCCGGGCAGGAGCGAGGCCAGTTCAGCAAACACTGATTACAACCAGATGTCACAGGCATTGCCTTCTCTGCTCTGCCTCCTCTCCGCCCCGTGGAGAGCGTCCTCTCCGAGGAAGGGGACACACCGAGCCCAGAGGGGACACCTCGGTTGGTTTTTGTGGGGCTTTGGGTGAGTCTCACTGGGTGGAGGGGGTCAGGGGATGGTGGTGCCCCGACTCTGGAGAGGGTCAACAGGCAGTCCTGACCTTCTCCTCAGTTTGTCCTGAGAATACCACTGCCTCAGCCTTGTCTCTTCTCACTGAACATCTGGTGGTTGAGTGAGGATCATCGGCTCTCTACACAACTGCCTGTCCCATGTTACATCCCTGGATGCTGGTAAATCCAGAGCGGTGTCACTGGCTGGACCAACCCTAAGGGGTTCAGTGTCCAACAGGCAAATTCTCTGCTTTTGCAGAACTGTTTCTTGCTACTCCAACACCTTTGGCTCCAGGGCAACCCTCAGCTGGAGCCCACAGCCGTGCAGATGAGCCAAGCGTGGCTCCTCATGGACAGCTTCTGATGGGAGCTGCTCCAGCTGCTTCACCACCCCTCACCAGAGGCTCTGTCGTGCTGCACAGATGTTGGAGCAACTCCGTGGCCGCCGCGGGGACCCTACTGGCCTCTCAGTGCCCACTGGAGGGTGCTCTCTGCCAAGATTTGCACAGTGGATGCTTCTAAGCAGCTCTTGGCCAGAAAAAAAAAAAAAAAATAAGGGACAGGTTGGAGCAGGTTTGGTGGGATCTGCGAGAGACAGCACTGGACCCTACTGGGCACCACGCAGGATCCCCACCGCAGTCACATGCCCCAGGACCAGGTCCTGCCCCCTTTGCTCCCCCCCACATGCTGATTTGTCCTCCCAGGCTCTGCTGTGGGACAGCGATTGTGTGGGGCAGTAGCTGAGGCTGTTCTATGTGCCTGAGCCGTGGGTAAATACCTCCAGCCCCTGCTGCATGGCCGTGCCCCTCTCCATGGCCTCAGAGCTCACTGCCTTGGAGCCTGTGTTCCTCTGCCTCCCAGGCACCTTTTTTGGTGCCTCTGGCAAGTCCCTTTCCTGCTCCAAAGCCCTACAGTTCCTGCAGCTCCTCTGCTCTCCCTGTGTCTCCTCCAGCCATCCTGTGCAATGGTGCCAAGCAGATCTAGCATGGACACACAGGCTGCCAGGGCTATGGGTCTGCTTAGACAGGTCCTGTGGCGCAGGACACTGAGGCAGGAAAAGGAAGCAGCACCTGGGATCAAGATTTTCTCCCACACAATTCCCTTTATTTCCCAAGCTACATACAGGCTTTTTGGAACTTCGTCTGAGGAGCGTGAAATATCCCCAGCTAGGCCCATGGACCCAGCTCCCACCACCTCCCAGTTCCTGTTCTCCTACTACAAATTATTTGGCACAGCCAATACCCAAAGGGTGTCTCCTACAACCAGGTCTGGTCAGTGATGCCATTTGCTACCAAAATGTGCTACACCATTGCCTGTTCTTGGCTCACACATGGTCCTAATGATAATAGTAGCTCCTTTTCCCTCCAGCTTCACTCCCTGCCACCCTGGCAGTCCCCACTGTTCATTCTAGGGGCCAGGCTTTTCCCTCCTGAAAGGAAGTGCTGAATAACTTGTTCATTGAAGAGAATGTTCATCTACAAACTCACCCTCCAGCTCTCTGGCTTGGCTGTTTGGAGGTGCAATGGGCTTTCTGGGTTCAATTAACTTCCCTCTATGTCATCTGTGGACTGGGCTGCACTGCCCAGCCCTTCATCCTTTCCAGATTGCTGTGGAAAGCATTAGCATGCATAGTGGTGAGTTCCATGGTGGAAGTGTTCATGAAAAATTGAACATCAAATCCCTCAGTTTTCTGTTTGAGTAATTTTTTCCATAGAGGCACCATTCCCCTGGCTCTTACCTGTCTGTAGTCCTGCAGCCCTCTGGCTACTCCAAACATCCACAGCTCCTGCTGGAAGCGGGAGCAGTACCAGGGATGTTTTGGAGACACTGACACATTTTCCATTACAGAATCCATGTCATCCCATCTGTGCTCCATTAGCCTATTTTAAATCACAATTTAAAGCCATTTTCCAGGAATAAACACAGACTCACTGGCCTGTAACTCCTTCAACCCCTGGTGATATTTTGATTCCAGGTATGTGAATTGCTACCAGGAAGAGCAGAGGCTGCAGTAGCAGGATGAATGTTCATAGAATTATGGAATGATTTGTGTTGGAAAGAACATGAAAGGTCATCTCCTTCCATCCTCTGCCATGGGCAGGGACACTTTCCACTATCCCAGGCTGCTCCAAGTCCCATCTAACCTGGCCTTGGACACTTCCAGGGATCCAGGGGCAGCCACAGCTTCTGTGGGCGCCCTGTGCCAGGGCCTGCCCGCCCTCACAGGGATGAATTTTGAGAACAGATAAGCAATTAACATTTCCCTTTTTGTATAATCACATTATTACACCTGCTGAGTTACTGTTGTGCACCCAACTGGTTTTTATTCCCTGCAAACCTCAGCTCCTGCAACCCAAGACACTGAACTCCCCGATGCCTCAGGTGTATGTGCAGACTCCTGGCACCATGTCCCTCCCTGGGGAGGGAATGTCAGGATGAAACGCTGCCCCTCAGCAAGGAGGTGATGTGGATTTCACAGGTTTCAAGTATTTTTGAGTTTACTCCCTTCAGATTTCCTTCCACACCCAGACAGCTCGTGCTGTGTTTGCTTTGTGATGACGCCCCCGCAAGCCCCATGCTGTCGGAGTCCAGGGCATTCCTTTGGTTGCCCTGGAAGGTCACAGACCTTGGCAGAGGGGTCTGGGACCCGAGAAAGAGGGTTTGAATCCTGGACAGGGGGGTCTGTCCAGGGGCGTTGCCTGGTACAGAGCCCAGGAAGACAGTCTTTGACTTTAGTCCATGGAAAAAGCTTCCAACACTGAGGGAAGAATTACAAGTCACAAAGGTGTGAAAACAGTAGCTTAGTTAATCACCAAGTGGAAAATTTGGTAGTTTTGGGATTCTTAGAATGGAGCTGACTTGGAGACAAGATGGAGATTTTAGGGCGGTGCCCTGGGTTCTTCTTCTTCTCCCTTGGCCTCCATCTTCTGGTGTGACGTGGGCACAAAGTAGGCTAAGGGGATTGGGTCAAAGTAGAAATGACCTTTCTAGTACAGGTGATAGGCATTGGCACAGAATTGTAAATAATAGACACGTAATTATGTGTATAAGAAAGCAGTGACCTCCCATCACGGGGGGAGTCACCTGTGTCCGAGCTGCTGTGAACACCTCAGCCGGGCACAGAGAAATTTGTAAGATAAGAAACAACAAACATTTGAGAAACCTTGAAGAACAAGATCTTGAGACTCCTCTTCATTCTCACGCCTAGCTCAAACCCTTCAGAGGGCAAAAAGGACACACTCAAACCACCACCCAAACCACCACCCGAATCTCAGGCAGAGAAAACCCAAAACCCGAGACTGTGCTGCAGAACAGCACAAACACGGGTGTGAGGGGTCCATGGTTGGCCTCTTGGGGGCTTCCTCCCACAAGAGAGGCCATTCCCTCACACTTACATATAAAGTGCCCCAGTACTGGAGACAAGCTTGTGCAATGCTGCCCATGGCTGGTCCCTATGGGAACCCTCTCCAGCCACTGCAGGGGGTAGGGGAAAACAGGGGAGGGAGAGAGTGGCAGTGTGGTTTGGAGAGTCTTGGAAGGGGCACTGTGTTGGGGGTATTGTTCCTACACCACAAAATCCTCCAAGCGGGAAAACATCCCAGCAAGCCCTGTGAAACAAATAGCACATGGGGCAGGAGAAGCCTGAGCAGGAGAGGGGTCCTGTGGCTCGTCCCAGATGGGCAGGACCTCTGTCCATCAACACTCACCCACTCTCCCCCAGCTGGACTCAGAGCAGCACAGGGAATAGTCACCTCCACACTCATGGACTTGGGGAGGCTTAGAGCAAAGCACCTCTCTCCCAAAATGTGACTGTACATTTTGGACTTCACACTGAGTCCCTTCCTAATCCAAACTTTTAATGTCTGATGTGGCTGTGAATGTCTGAACTGCAGCTATGTGTGGTGCAGCAATATATCCAAATAATAGGGGCTGCTTTATATGCAACGTAGACCTCAAAGGCATACTACATCACCAACATATTTTTCCCTGGCTTCATATAAATATTTATAGGGCCCGGGTGCGTGTGTGTCAGTACATGAAAATAAATAGTGTTACTTTTTGGTATCACAATACATATTTCTAGAACAGAAATTAGTTATTTCACGTGCATGTATCCAGCTCCAACACAGACCACGGAAGGGGGCATTTGACTCTGTGCTCACCCTTGGGTGGCTCTGAAGAGCTCCTCTGTGAGGATGTCCCTGTCATCTCCATCAGGGTGTCCCTGTCAGCTCCATCCCGGCACTGGCACAGTGGCTGGGCGTGATAGGGACAGCTTTGGGGTCTCTCCTGTGGGTGTCACTGTGCAATCGCTCTAGAACTGCTGAGCAGCCCTGCCTGGGAAGGGATTTGGCCCAGTAGAGGGAAGGAAAATATTCCTCATGGCCTGACATGCTGCCAGCGTTGCTGACGGCCAAGAGCTCTGGATTTGGGTGCTCGTCCCCCTTAGCTTGTTCTTTTCCCGTTGCTTTCCCCCTCCTGCTAAAATCCTGGACCTCACTCTGGTTCTCTCCTCCTGCCTCTGGCTCAGGCTCCCACTCCTTCTGGGCAGATGGTGGGGCTCTGAAGGGCTGTGGCAACTCCTGAAAGTCCAGAGCTGGTGGGAAGCAGACATAGAGGAAAGGGTGCAGGTTTATTTTTGACCCCCTTTTATTCTTGCTCCGACCCATTCAGCTGTTCTGAGCCTCCCATGCCTTCAAAAGCCACTTGTTCCTGCTTTTCGTTAGGTAAACCTTCATTTTTGGGTTAAAAAACTCTTTTTGGAGGAAGAACTCATTCAGCAAATCCACCTTAAAGTTCTCACTGTTCCTTCTTCCCACCTCAAGACACAACCACCAGACCCCAAAATGGTGGGGACACGTGCAGCCTCTGCCCAGTCACTGCCCATGTAACCCCCAAAGCCTCTCCCACAATGGGGTGAGAAGGGGCAGAAGATGCTCCTGTTGAGCCCAGGGCTGTGCAGCAGCTCTAGTGGTAATGGAGCAGCCAAGGCTGGAGAGAGGGAAAAGCCATGGCAGGGAATGGGCAGAGCTGTGATTTCTTTTGTCAGGAAATCAATAAATCAGCGGGTCTGGCACTTCTCTGGCATCTCATCCCACTCAGACATCCAGGTGAAAACAACCAGAAGAGGCACTTAATGGTTTAACTTGTTACGGTTTAATTCCCTGTCCCTTGTTAGCATCAGCTGGTCTCAGTTTCAGAATTAGCACTGGTAATTGATACCTGAGTATGGAATAACTGCTCCTGGGCTGCGCTACTGTCAGCCCTAGTGACAGCTCTGTCAGTCACCAGGTGATTTATGCAGGCTCAGGGCCTCACAGGGATGGGTTTTGGTGCTCCTGTTGCAAACTGCCTCTCATGTTCGCTCACAAGTTGATGCTCATCATTATCACGGTTTATTTGTCTGAGCACGGGACAGGGTGAGCACTGCATTTGTTACAAAGACACAGGGGTGTGCACACCCCGGACATGCAAGTGAGTCCACCTCCCGCGGCTCCTGTGCGTGCCAGGAGCAGCTCTGTGATGTGCCAGGAGCAGCTCTGTGATGTGCCCCCGGGCACCTCCGGGGGCGGTGGGCAGCACCTTGCAGAGCCGCGGGGGCTGCCGGCTTTGCTCCCAGCGGCAATCCCCCTGCAGGGCCGGGCAGAGGGGGGTCAGCATCCTGCCCAGATGTTCTCGATTAGGTGGTACATGCGTGGATGGGGGGATCATGAGCACCTCAGCACCGGAACTGTGCCCCATCTCCCACAAGGACCGGAGCTGTGGTCTGGAGCTTGTCTGGCATCCCTGCAGGACCCTCAGCAGCCAGCCTGGGGTGTCTGGCAATGCCTGCAGGGTGCCTGATGCTGCCAGTAGAACTCCTTCCCCGGTCCTTGTGGGCTGGAATGAGGTGCTGTCTGCTGAGAAGCTGTAAAGCTTTGCCTGGACAGGTGTGGTGCTGCCCTGAGGGATGGGGTGCAGGAGGGGTTGCTCCCCACGGGGAAGACTCATGTCCCAAGCACAGCCCTGTAGTGGAGTCCTTTCACTGCCTGAGGCCAGGCGTCTGTGGCCACAGTGTGTCCCAGCTCCATCTGGGACACGTGGAGGCAGATGCTGCCCCAATAGCTCATGATGGCTCAGCAAACAGCAGGGAGGCACAGGGAAAGCACTCACCAGTGCTAGTGCACAGCCAAAAACTAAATAAAAGGCCTTTTGTTTTCCTTCTCATTAGTCTGTGTCTCCCCATGCAGGGGAAGTAATTATCCATTTCTTCACGCTGTTGTGTGCTCTTCATGCTGCCTCGGGTGCGTGCCCAAACACCTTGTCTGCAGAGTCAATTGATGCTTCTCACTCCCCCATTCTCTGAAAGGGCTCTGTGTTCCATGGGTTTGGGCTTTGTCTATGTTTGTTCTTCTTTTTTTTTTTTCCCTCCCTGGTGCCCACTTAATTAACCAAATAGGCTCAATTTTGCCTTTAGGGTAAGATTATTTCCCACATGGAAGAAGCAGCTCTGGCCCTTCAGGCTATGCCTATGCTCCCGTGCAGGGATGCTCACCAGTGCTGAACCAATGTGGGAGCTCAGGGCTCTGGACCCCCAGCTCTCTGCCCATGGGATATGGCCACCTCTTCAGGAAAAGTACATTCAAGGTTATTAAAGTGAAATCTCTTTCTCTCACCAGACTTTACCCAAGAGAGTCTGAGTTCCTGTGGTGCAAAGTACAGGAGGTGATTTTCTGGGGCAGCATCTCATGGTGGCTGAGGAAGGAATAACTCTGGCTCTGCCAGGTTTTAGTTCAGGTGGCAAACTGTGTGCTTAGCTCCTGAGCAGTGTGTGAACTGCCTCAGCCTGAATGTCCCAGCACACAACAGCCTGAATGTCCCTGGGTGTCCCCAGGTGGAATGGAATGTCCCTGAGTGAGACTGGATGGCCCTGAGGAGGAAGGGATGACCTGAGAGAGATGGGATTCCTGCATGTTGCTTTGACAGCCCTGATGGTTTCCCATTTTAGCCTTGACCACTTGAAACCCACCTCCTGCCTTCTGGCAATGATTAATTGGGAAGATGTTGTTGAGTTAAAACTATTGATGTCCCCTCCTGAAAGTCAGGCTGGTAATAAAGTCATATGACAGTGTTTATGCTCATGCTAAATTAATTACCTGCCTTTTTATGCCTGTTAATGATTTATTTGTGATGCTCTTTGTTGTTGTAGTGGGGGACCAGTGACTGATGGACCTCCCTTTTTTATGAATGTAATTTAAAAGGCAACAATTAGGGTATTTATGCAGAAATAAGAGCCAGGATCCAAACCTTGGATAGAGCGTGTGATCCACACTGTTTGTTAGATGTCACACTCACAGTCATGGGCTCCTACCTGGATTTACGTCAGGTTGCTGGAGTGGGATGTGATCTTTGATAAATCCATGAGGATTTTCCTTATAATGTCTTGGTTTCTCCTGTCCAAAGGGACTGTTTTTCAACTGGTATTTCACAGCTGAGATGTGGAGGTGAGGTTTAACAGAGATCACAGCCTTGTGACGAGGCTGTTCCCATTGGAGCCTGGAACATGCAGTGTTGCATCCCTGCTTTTCTTGTTTAGGATCTCTGTAAAGCCTGGTGTGGAGCTACTCCACCCCAAGGTGGGGATGCGAGTCCCTGAGCTGAGCTGAGCCACATTTCAGGTGGGACAAAAAGCAGTGATATTGGTGTGGCATGGTGTTTTCACAGAATCATGGAAAATCCCTCCTCCCACCAAGTTCATCAAGTACAGCTGTTTCCCTGCACTGCCAAGGCCACCACTAACCCATGTCCCCAAGTGCCACACCCACACATCTTAAAATCTGTGTGTTTGGGGCTGTCCCTCTTGGCTTGGTCCAGTGCCTTCTGGGGCCAGCTCACAGCAGAGTGTGGGCTTGCTCTGAACTGCCTGTTCTTGTGGAGCATCTTCAGAGCTCCCCATTGTCACACACAACTCTGTCTATCTTGCAGGAAACAAAAGATCAGAACAGGCTTCAGAAGAATGGCTTATTGGCAGATTGGCTCTGAAAAAGCAAAAGGGTCCTCACAGAACTAAAGTTTCCAACTCTGCTATAAACACTTAATATTCGAAAAATATTTTAAGGCATTTTCTGAACTTACACTGGGGAGTAACTTTGGGAGGGGCTCTGTCATTGAGACCAGCAGGGATCTATGACTTCTTCTGGGGACAAGTTTGTATTTGTGAGTTAAAACCTGTTGGAAAGTGTCACCTATCTCTAGTACCAGCAGAAGATGTAATGCATCCCCTCACAACCCTCAGTGTGAAGAGTAAAACCAGGAAGCACCAGCACTTGTCACACAGCCTTCACAGTGCAGGATTATCACTCCTGTCACTTCACCTGTTTTTCTGACATTGGCAACCACAATTGTCCCTTATTTATATCAAGTGGTGTCCTGGCACTGCAGTCAGGGCCAGGGCAGCAAGGGAGCTGGGTGCCCTTCACCCTTCCAGGGACAATGTGCCATTGGAGCAGATGGACAGGGAGCAGGGGCCATGCCATGCTGTGGTGGTCAAGTACACCTCTACATTTTCAGCCAACACTTATGCAGGGAGGGAAGAATGTTCCTGATGTCTGATGAGTATTAAATATTCTCCAAGCCACGAGGTCTGAGTGTGCATCAACATATGGCAGAGCTGCATTAGCACTGGCCACTGAGAGGGGGATTCATTAGTAAGACATTTTTATGTATGAAAAGAAAAACATTCCAATCTCTGTGGCTGGCAGCAGGCTGGTGTTTTACAGTTCTGGGAGGAATAAGGATCTGTTTGCTGGCACGCTGCCCTGAAATGTTTATCAGAAAACATTTGTCCTTGTTTTCTTAAATAAAAATTTGCATATTGTGTGTTGGAGTAACAGTCTGCTGGAAACAGGCCTTTTGGAAGGGAATGAGCAATGGAATCTCTGCCTGCAGAGATCCACTTCTCTACCTTTAATCATACACATGGTTTGGGGGAGAGTTCATCTGGGAAGAGGAGCAAGGGGATGGAGGAGGTTGGTAGCAGAGCCATTAGGAACACTGGAAAGCAGAAAAGGAGATGCAGGGGTATGGAAGCACCAGGACCAGCTGGGGGTGGGGAATTAAGCAGTGTTCCATCTAATGTCAGGCTTGGGCTGGACCAGAGGCAAATGGTACCCAGACCACATCACACACTTGATCAGAAGGAACCTTTGCTCTGGGGATGGGAATGTGGTACCAAGAGACAGCATCACACAGGGATTTCTCTTCCAAAGGGCAAAGGGTGCATAAGGATGCCCCTAACCAAAGGGGAAAACACTGTGGGCAGTGATGGCATCTGGGCACTGAGTTAACAAATATGGTTCCCAGGCAGATCCCCCCACTCCCAATAAATGCTTTACTTCTGAAATATGTCAGAGGTGCTGCCCTGGGCTGCAGGGGCTGTGGTAACAGCAGCACATGCTCCCTCAGGATGGGGACCCTGAGATGACCTGCATGAGACCCTCCTGCAGTTCCCAGGCATTCCCAGGGCCAGCTACTTGGTGACACCACTCCCCAAGTCCTAGCACTGCTGGCTGCAGGGAGAAAATTGTGTCAAACTGGAGGCAGGTTCAGCTCACCTCAGCCTCTTCATGGGCTTGAGGTGCAGCACAGAAAATTTTGCCTTCCTGAATGACTCTATCTCCTTTAAAGCTCTGACATCACATTGTGGGTCAGGAAAATAAGTGATTCATGTTAGCACAGGACCAGCACAGTAATGCACAGGGGGATGGAGCAGGTCAGCCGCAGATACTCCCCAAATAAACCTTCCCAGGAGAGGGCCTAAGGGAGATGCATTTTAGCCATAGAAGACTGGCACTTGAGCACAGCTTTGGAGGAATCCTGGAGAGACCACCAGCTTTTGTCCCCAGCTCATGGCCACTGGGTATTTTCTGCCTGCACCAATGCCACTGCAGACACATCCCTTCCCTCTGCAGCCCAGAATGTATTGGCTCTCAAGGTCCATGTGCAAGGATTTCTCTTCCCTTGCTTCCCCCTTGTTGACTTAGTGGAGGCAAATTAGGTCATGTGGAGCTCAATTGAGCATTAACTGCTCTCCCTTCAGATCTGCATCTGCAGCCTCTCTGGGGAAATCAAAACCATTTCAAAATGTGACTGACTGGGATCAGATCTTTCCTTCCCTGGAGTGCTGGAGAACTCTGGACATTTTAGAGGGGGTTCTGAGAGAAAGCTCCTCAT
This sequence comes from Trochalopteron elliotii, assembly GCA_024734555.1. Lineage (NCBI taxonomy): Eukaryota > Metazoa > Chordata > Aves > Passeriformes > Leiothrichidae > Trochalopteron > Trochalopteron elliotii. The sequence goes on along the minus strand of JANPWX010000181.1, from coordinate 407,568 downwards.
GAAAAGCAGGGCTTTGGGGAGGCATGAGGATGCAGATTGGCTGGAAAGGGGCTGGAGTGTTCCACCTGCCCTTGCAGCTCCCCCTCCTCAGCTCTGCTCCTACATCTCATGGTGCTGCTGTGCCTTTCCCTGGTTTCTGCACACCCATGATGCTGCTTGTACAGAGTCAGCAGCTCGGGGTGGTGGGATCAGTCCCTGCAGTATCTCTCACAACCCAACTCTCCCATGGCTGCTGCAGGACATAGGAAAGCTGCTGAAAGTCTGAAGTGAGAGCTCCAGAGACTATCCCACCCCTGTGGAACTTTGTGTGGATTTGACCTGTGCTGGAGCCCCCATCCCAGCCCACTGCACTGTCCACAGCTCAGCTTCCTCCCACAGGAATCCCTGGCAGCAGGAACAGCATGAAGCTCCCTGAGTCCTGGGGAACTCAACCCTCCTTCTGGGTACTCCTGTCCCATAGGAAGATCTGACTGGAGGTGCTCTCCATTACCCTGTGACCAAGAAGTGTTTTCCATCCCTGCCTTCACATAGTTCTTCCAGATTAGAAGCTTCAAAGGCTGGCCAATATTGAACCACAGCACGTGGAGTAGTGAGGGACATTCCTCCTCCTCTGAAGGCACCTGGACCAGGGCTGGTGCAGCTCCTGCCTCTCTTGGAGGAACCAGCCGAGCTGGCCAAGCCCGAGAGCACTGGGATCAGTATTTCCTAGGCACAACTTGGTCAGTGATGGTGGAAAGGTGCAGGAACTCCTTCCTGGCACCTCATGGCTGCTGAGGCACAAGGTGAGAAATCTTGTCTGTATGGAATGGTGCCTGCAGGCATAATGCAGTAAAACCTGGGAAAAGCTGAGTGCAGGGAATGGCTCCAGTAGTGAGGCTGGGCTGGGTAGGAGGGAGCCTCTGGCTACACATACCAGAGTCACTCTGTGGGCTCTTTTCTCCTTCCCACTCTTTTCCCAAGCTGCCCACTCAAAAAAGGCTTGTCCTCACAGGCTGGTTCCATGGATACATTCCAGGTAAGTTAATGAAACCTGAGAAACTCGTGCCTGCCTCAGCATCAGTGAAATGGTGCTCTCCAGCACATGAAGAGGTGAAAAACTCAGCAGGAGCACCACAGACTGGGATGGGCTGTCCATCCATCCTGCTCCCAGTGCCAGCACCAGGGAGGGTGGATAGCAGCAGGATGGACCCAGAAGCTTTGATGTGCAGGGCAAGAGCTGCACTCAGGTCCTGCTGAGGGTGGCAGAGTGGAAGGCAAGATCCACAGAAGCTGCTGACAGAGGAGAGAAGTGTGTGGCTGGCTGGGCTTCCCTCAGGAAACATGTACCTGCTGGAGGCTTTATTTGCTGCCTGAGGTGAGAACCTAAGTCAGGCTGTGTATCTCAGGAAAATCCACATGCTCAGCAGCTGTGGGAGCCTGGCCAGCCCCTTGGGAACTCTGAGTGACTCCTGGAAAATCCTTACATATATGGAAAACCCTCCTGCAATCATCAGCTATTCACCAGCAAACTTCTGCCAGCTGAAACCAGAGAACTTGAGTGCTACACAGAGGAGGAGAAAACCCTGAGAGTGTGGTCTCGTGCCTCAAGAAGCAGCTGATACTCTCTGGAAACAGATTATGTCTCTTCCTGGTGCTCCTGACCTGACCCTCCCTCCCTGTCCTGTGATTGCCTGTCTCAGGCACTGTTAGTGTCTGAGAGCAGCAGCTCCCAGGTGCTTCTCTTGCCCATTTGATGGCAATCGAGAAGGAGTTGCAAGTGGCCTGTTAAGGTTTGGAAGGGATCTTAAAGACCTTTTAGTTCCAACCCCCCTGCCATGGATGGGGGTGCTGAGATGCCTGAGGGATTTTCCTGGGATGCCCAGTACCCTGTTGTAAATACCCTGGGGATATTGCAGAACACACGTGGCCTTTGGAAAAACACCCACATTCCCTAAAATAGTTTCCCAGCCAAAGGTGAGATGTTATTTAATGAGCCTCAAGTCTGAATAAGGTTGGTTTAAGCAGATCCTTAGGTTTTCTCAGCTATTTCTCTGAATGAGCAAGATTCCAATTTCCTACCAGGAACAAATGTGTGTTTGCACAGATGAGATGGTTACCTGGTTCTCTCCATCTGAGATGGGTTATTTACCATAAACATGTTTGCACTGGAGTTGTGAAATGAAGGCATGCTGATTGAAAACCTTCGAGCAGCTGTTGCCTCGGCATCCTCCAGGAAACTGTCACTGCCAGTTTTTCTTCCCATGGAAGTGACACTGCAGATCAGTCTAGGGAATGAGTGTTGCGTTGAGGAGAGATTTCTGTCATGCTGCCAGGGGAATAGCAAATTCCTGTTTGATGCATTAAGCAGCATGTAAAAATTTAATCAAAACTGCATTTATTATACATGATAGTGGGGGAAAGAAAAACTGGTAAGGGTTTCTACACTTTATTAACTACATTAAAATGACTCAAGAGGAGAAGGAAAGTGCTTCAGCTTAGCAGAAAAGCTTGAAAATAAGAGTGTTGCCGTTAGTATTGAGGTGACCCAAAAAGTGTTTAGAACAAATAAACCATCCCTGGATAAAGTGCAGTGCCTGAGCCATTGCTCAGGAACAACCCAAGGGATTGTGATGTACTGGGGTCTTCATCCCCTGGGGTCCCTCCTTTCTGTCTGGTCCCTCCTGTACGGCATTGACTGGAGCTGACACTGGAGTAGAAGAGGCTCTGTCTCTGGAATTGGCTTTCTCCCTGCTGGATACAGTGCCATGGACACAGCCAGTGGTTGTGACTCTGTATGTGACTTTTGCTTCTCCTTCAGGAAAGGCAGAGGTGTCCCCAAGGTGCATCAAATGTGGGCAGGTCTCCTGCCTGGGTTCAGGGTGATGGGTGGTCTCAGGTAGATGTTGGGAGGCTGCTACTGCTGCTTGCAATCCCCTGGATGCTTACCCAGCAGAAAAAAGCTCTCATCCCTCTTGGTGGGCAGTGGATGGACTTGGCTACTCCTCTGCTCTGTTTAGCAAAAGTTTGGTGAACTCAGTTAACTAGGCAAACAACATAAACTTGGGAAGGTAAATAACAGTAATTTCCAAGGTTACAGCTGAGTGGAGGCACAACAGCATCCTTCATTGATGGAAGGGAAAACCAAGAAGGAAGAGTCTCTTGGACTAAATCAGAGCAGAATGGAGGGAAGGAGTCAGAGCTTGGTGAGGGATGAGGGGGAATTGAAACCAGGGAACTCTCCTTGGTGACATTCCTGGCGCTCAGTTTGTCCCATTCTCCTTTTCTCCCCAGAGTTGAGGGCACCAAGCATGGTTCCCTGGAACCCACTGGAGGGGAGGGTTCATGCCCAGCCCCATCCAGCTGCTTCCTCACTGGGGGTGAGGAGCAGAACCTCATGGGAAGCCATTCCTGGGAAAAGCCTCCGGTGCTTGTTTCCATCTTGCTAGAAGAGCAGGAGCTTCTTGTAGGGATTTAGGCATGGTCAGGAGAGTGTGGAGCACAGGAACTCCTGGCAGCTTCTGTTCTGTCACCGTGAGGGGCTGAGAAAATACTGACAGGTTTTTATAGGAAGGATAAAAGCCTCAAGTGCAGATTGGAATTCTTAATGGAGCACTTCCATTGGCCTCTTTCCCCATGGTATGCAGCAGCATTGCCAAGGCTGAGAGTTGATCTGTGCTTGTCTGAGCATGGCTTAAATGGCTGGAAGGGTCTGGGGGGCTCAGCCTGTAGGAGGGGTTGGGGCAGCTGTGGTGCTCCAGCCCTGCATCCCTACAACCAGCAGTGTCAGATCCCCTTCATGGCATGGGAATGTGTCCCCTCCTCTTAAATAACCCCCTTTGCATTCCCTCCTCTGCCTCTTCTCTGTAGCCCTGGGGTAGTGAGAGAAAGGCTGGGGTTGGCAGTGTGGAGAAATCAGATACAGCAGGAAAAGAAAACTTTTTTCCCCCTAGCAGAAGAAAAAAGAAAAGAAAAGAAAAGAAAAGAAAAGAAAAGAAAAGAAAAGAAAAGAAAAGAAAAGAAAAGAAAAGAAAAGAAAAGAAAAGAAAAGAAAAGAAAAGAAAAGAAAAGAAAAGAAAAGAAAAGAAAAGAAAAGAAAAGAAAAGAAAAGAAAAGAAAAGAAAAGAGAAACAGAAAAGAACAATAAATAACTGAAAAGAGAAAGGAGAAAAGCTGGTGAGAGGAAAATTAATCTAGAAATCAGGTCTCTAGGAGTCAGGGGGAAATTGTTCTCAGAGAGAAAAATATTGCAAAATACTGCATGAATAGGATTTTACCCCGTCAGACAAAAAATGCAGCTGAGGGAAGGCCAGGCTGGTGGCAGTGGTAATTGGTTCTGACTGTAATTTAAACAAGGCAGGAGCTGCTGGAGCAGGGCCTGGCAAAGACAGAATTCTCCTGCTTGTCAGGGGAGCTGGAAAACAACTTTGCTGAAATGTTTAATTTTGTGATTTTTTTAAAGGAAAGCAAGCATTTTCTCTTTCCAAATTGATGTTCTTAAATACAATGTGGGGTTTTTTTCAGATTAAAATGAAACAAACCCTGTCCCAATGAAATAGTTCAATAAGAAAATGGTAATACATTTATTTTGGAGAAATTTTGAATGGTTTTATTTATTTTCTTGCTTTAATAGTGGGCTGAAACAGAAATACTTTGCAGCAGGCACAACTGACCTCTCCACCTCCACAAACACACACCAGATCAGGGCAGAGTCTGGGAGCTGTTTTTGTACTGAGGGGAGGAAATGTTGAAATGTAGAAAACACATGTCAAGAACATGATGAGGAGTTAAGAGGTTATTTTGCTCTGGCTGTATTGTTGGGTTTTCATAGGAAAATCAATAACAATCTTGTCCCCATGTGTCACCAGCAGCCTGTGAGTCTCTTGCAGACCCATGGCGATGAGCTGGTCAGTCAAGTCATCTAGATCTAAACCCTTGGAGGGTTGGGGGAAAAGGGAAAACTGATTTAAGGCCAACACAATGTTAAAATGTGGTTTTTTCTGCCAAGACTCCCTGCCAAGGGATCCCTGTCCCCACTACATCCCTTTCACTCCATCCCTGATCCCCCTTGCCTGGAGCTCCCAGCCAGCACCGGGCAGACACTGGAGCTCAGGACAGCTGTGCCAAAGCACAGGCCCCTGACCAGCACCAAACCTTTGCTCCAGGCCAGCAGCACCAGAGAGCTCCCATTTCAGTCCAATTTTATGCATGGGACACGTAAGTGGTTTGGAAGTCCATGCCTCTGGTGGCAGCTGGTGCTGTCACCAACCTGAGAATACAAGAGAGAAAATTTTCATTTGATAGCAACTGTTGCCATAAAAGATGGAAATATTGAATGAATGTCCCAGAACTTCATCGCTATCCATGGATTTTACTGAGGGAAGTTGCAGCCAAGGCTCATATGCAAAAACAGCCTCCTGATGATTTCTGGGCAGAAGCAGTGCTTCCCGATTTGTGCTTTTTTCGGTTTAATCTGATGTCCCAGCACAATACCATCAGAAGGAGCCAGAGCTGTTTAAATACATCCAAGCCATGCTTCCCAAAACAGCTCCTGGATTTCCTCTCTCTCTCTGAGCTATTTATATTCCTTGTGCTTATGGAGAGAACTCAGCTCCAACGCTGCCTGTTCTGCAAGTGAATAAACCATCTATTCTACTTTTTTATTCTTCCCCCCCCCTCAGTAGGCCTGAAATAAACACTCAAGCAACAGCAGCAGGGTGCAGGGGGCTGTGAGCTGGGGCTGAAGGGGTGAACTCCCTCTCTATCCAAAGGGATTGAGAGGTGTGTCACAGCCAGGCATGCTGGAGACCCAGGGCTGGTTCACCAGGACTGGGAAGGATGCAGGATAAAGGAAGACCATCACCCCACTAGAGCTCATCACCCCAGCCTGCCCCCTCTTCACATCACAGCCACATCTTGGCAATCTCTGTCACAGGCAGACCCCCCCGGAAGCCTTGGATCAAGCTTTGCTTCCTTTTTAAAATTTTAAATCTAGCTGCCTGCAGATGCATGTGCAGCTTCAGTGACTCCTTGGTCCAAAAAGCTGCTGAGTGGATAAATGGTTTGAAATGCTTGATGCAGAAACTGGGTCTTGGCATTTCCAGGAGGAGGAGTTCCCATGTTTTTTCATTTTACAAAGTGCTTGGAAATGAGTTAAAAGATCAGCTGAAATGGAATGGAAATTGTTTGAAGTATTCTAAATATGTGTATATGAGTACACACACAGGGGAAAAAAGGGAGAAAGGGTTTCAACTGTTTTCTTTTTGCCTTAGGTATATTAATTTTATTTCAGCTTTTCATCCAGTTTTGTAAAAAGACTTTTACTTTTTATTTTTAATTTCCTTGAAGATGTTTCTGGGATCAGGATACAGCACTGGCAGCCTGGGGAATAGGGAAGGAGATCAGCACAAAAGCTTGGTATGTCGTAAGGTTGGTGGTCATGGAAAGTACCTGTGCTAGGAGTTAGAGAAGAAGGGAAAACCTTTGTGCAGTATGAGTGTATCTGTACTAAAGGGTTACACAGCATCCAAACTACAGGGTTACATGGCAGAAGTGTGATTATATGGCTCATGCAATTATCACCATTAGGGAGGTGTTTTCCAGCACAGGGGTGAGGAATTCCAGTGCTGATGTGATTTCCTTCCTCTAATTCCTCAAGCCATTAATCTGAACAGACTTTTATCATCCCCTTGCTGCCTTCCTGTGCATGCAGGATGATAAATGATCCACGGGCCACTCTGGGTTGTTGTGTTGTAATTTACTGCACAACCTTGGCTCTGAGGCTGGGCTGGGCTGGGCTCTCCCTCCCTGCTGTCCCCGGCCACTGGGCCTGGGCTGGGCTGTTGGAGCCTCACAGGGCAGGGAACCACCACCCAAGACTGTGTTTGGGGACTGGAAGGGGACTTTATTTTTTAGTCCAGATAGCAGTTTCTGCTTTATTTTCAAGAACCAGAGGCACTAAGCTTGGAGTGTTGTGCAGGGGAAAAGGCAGCTGCTCCTGCTCCTGCTCCTCCTCTCCATGGCTTCTCTGTGTCACCAACACCCTGTTTTTTTTCCCTGTGTTGTGCACCACGTGGCTCATGCCTCCCCGTGCTGGGGGATGCTGTGAGAATGGCACAGGGATGCTGTGGGGATGCCTCCCCTCCTTGTCACAGTTTCTCCCATGTCACACCATTCCTTTCTCAGGTTAAGCACCTTTGGTGATGGAGCGGATTTAAGTGCCACATGTGATGGTGAGCTAAAGGTGGGAATGTACACTATTTTTGCCCCTCAAAAACACCACAGTGGTGATTTGTATCTGTTTAAATCACATTTCTTCACTGGCAGCCAGCATAGCATGCTGCAACGTCATAGAGGGTTTGGAAATGGGGAAGGATAATAACACAAAGAGGACATTTCCCTAGCTCCTCCATTTGTGTAGTCCTGTTCTGTTTACCAGTCCAATGCTGCGCTCAACTATTTTGCCATCATCCATTTTCTTCCGCAAAATTTCATTTGAATTCCCAGCCCTGATGCTGTGGATGTATTTGACATCCCTCAAACTCTCACTACCTCTGAGAGCTCTCCTGTCCCACACTCCATGGGACAGGGCTGGTCTGTGCTCATTCTCCCTGCTTCGAGGGAGACAATGGCTGATCACATATTCCAAATGCCTCATTCCTCTCCTGGACTCATTTTCCAGCACAGGAATGTCCCCTCTCCAGCATGAATGCTGCCTAGCAAACATGCTGCACAGCCTCTGTCGTGTTCAGTTCAAGGTCTTTTCTCTAATAGCCTCAGGTTTTTCTTCTCAAAATCATTCCAAAGATCCCACTGATGACTTGGGAGGAACAAGGCATGTGCTTGGTGGTGTCATTGTGTGTCTGAATCTTAATGGCAACTTGCAAGGTGGGTCTGACTGAGAGGGAGGTAATAGTCCCCTCTGTGCCACCATGTACCATTAGTCTTGCGTGCACTTGGGGATTAAAGAGACCAGTCTAATTAAAACAATATAAATCCAGATTTCCTGAAGTTGGTCTGGCTAATGTTGTGTCATGCTGCAACAACCTGGAGCTGTGAATTAGCCTGGCGGTGCCTGGCCCCAGTGAGCCAGGGCTGCCAACGCTGGGCTTTGAATCACATCTTCTCGAGGTCTCCGGCAGACTAGAAGGGCTGAGTTCCATGGGTTCAATAAATAATGTGTCTGTTTTAAACACGGACAATAATTCATGGCCTCTGAGTAACAGTAGCTCAAAGATCTTAATTTAAAGGTCTTTATGAGGATGATGCTCTCATGTGCTGGGGATGGTTATGGAGTCTCTCATTTTCAAATTACTGGGTAGAACTGAGCCCTGTTTCAATCTGGCCGTTAATTAGAGGGAGTAATTGTTGCCCAGTGTCTCTCCAGGCGCTCTAATGTGAACAAGAACAGTCATTTAGTGTGGTGCTGGTGGACGGAAGCCTGAGGCACTCGGCTCTAATTGGGTCCCAGCCCTGGAAAGGATGGGACTGAGCAGAGCCGGAGGCTTCAGACTGCCTCGTTCATCCCTCTGGTTGTGATGAATTCACTGTCTGACTCCAGTGACCCACGGGCTGGGACGATGAAATCCGCACTGCTGAGAGCGGGGGTCTGCCTGGTGTCGATTAGCCGGCACGGAGGAGGAGGGGGCTGGGGGTGGTGTGGTGCTTCCCGGGAATCGGCTCTGCAGAGCCCCCTGTGCCTGCAGTGAGGTGCGAAATCGGCACACACGTTCCCGGGCAGTGTCTGACACACACCACGCCTTTGGGTCGTCCTGAGTTTGGGACACGGCATGGGACACTCGGCTCCCTGCAGCAGCTGTGGGGGAAGGGGAGTGGAAGGGGAGATGGAGCCGAGGGGCAACTCCCGCCTAAAGGATGCTCGAGCCATTGGGAGCAAGGAGAGGAGCAGGATAAGGGAGTGAGTGAGGGTTTGAGAGCTGATGGGGGGGCTGAGAGGGACAGGGAGCAGGAAGAGCAACTGAGAACAGGGAGAGGGACAGGGAGCAAAGATCGGACGAGGGTACAAGAGGGGATGGAAAGGAGGAAGAAGAACTGGGAGCAGGGAGAGGGACCAGAGCAGGGAGAGGGACGAGGAGCAAAGAGAGGGACTGAGAGCAGGAAGCAAGGGAGGATATAAGAAGTGATGGAGAGGAGAGAGAGAAATTGGGAGCAGGGAGTGAGGGAGGGTACAAGAAGCAATGGAGAAGAGCTCATCCCATGCAGCAATAGGATCAAGGATGGTCTGAACATGTGAATCACCATTTGCCTTTCCTTGCCCTGTGTCCTGGAGGTGATTTGTCAGAGCAAGGGCTCCCTGGGTGCAGAGCCTGGTGCTCAAGCCCAGTTAGGCTTCTCACAAAGGAGACATCCAAGATGAGGCAGCCAAATCCACACTTTTTTGTTCTCATTTCCCTCTCCACTGGTGTTTTTGTCTGATTCCCATGCCTCACTCCATGCTGGAGGGCTGCAGTGAGCTCCATTGAGCTCCACAGATCAAGCTCCCAGGACTTACTGGGAGGGAGGGGATGAGCAGAAAAGATGATTTTAGGTGCTTTTCTTCTGCAGCCAAGGTTTCAGAGCTGTGGCTCTCAGCACCCACATTGTCCCAGCATGGGGAGGGGGCAGTGGGAGAGAAGGGAGGCCTTTGTTGTGGGAAATGGCTTTGGCCACTGTGGTGGGGCAGATATTTATGGAACCCATTTTCACCAGTGGATATAAAAATGGTTTTCATCCTGATCAGGCTGCTGTTTCCTTCCTCTCCTCTCACATGCTCGTGCTGCCACTCACCCACTGAAGCATTGCAGCTTGGGGAAGTGGTCCCTTGGGGCACCCAAATTTCCATGGGTACCTTTGGTAGAGATGGGTGAGGGCTGATGGGGGCAGTTTTCTGGGATTTGGAGCTGCAGCTGCTGAATGGAACAGTTTGGGCAGGGACCATCATCACTGTCAGCACAGTGCCCCAAAAGTGTCTGGAAGTGAAACAGGGTCATTTTCTGGTGGAGGGGAGAGGCACTGCAGGGGATGGATCTTGTGGATGTGGCACTTGGGGACATGGGGTAATGGTGGTCTTGGCAGTGCTGGGGACACAGTTGGGATTGATGGTCTCAGAGGACTTCTTCAATCTAAGTAATTCCGTGTTCATGTGTGCTGCAGGCTTGCAGGGGGAGAAGCAGTCTTGGAATTCAGGAAAATCTCCACATGCTGAAAAAATAACCCAAAATCAATGATAGAAAATTCAATAATAACAAGTGCAAAGCACTGCACTTAGGTGGGAGGAAAAAAAAAAAAAAACAACAAGCAAAAAACGAGCAAGAAGATGACAGGAGGATAATTGGCTCTGCAGTGGATTCCCTATTTTTTTTTTATTTATTTACTGTCCATTTTTTATAAAAGCAACTTCCCAGGGCTGGGGCAGAAGGGCCAGAGACAGGTTTGCACACTTGTGGGGAGCCCAGAGTGTGTGCAGAGGGGCTGGGACATTCCCTGGGTGTCCCTTCCTCCTTGTGCCAGCACCTTGACCCAATACCAAGCTCTGCTCTCCCTCACATGAATGATTTCCCAGCCTGACTGTGACTACAGGCAACCTCACCCTTCTGAGAAATCTGGAATATTTGGAATAAAATGATGTCCAGGCTGAGAGGGACCCTGGAACCATCCCAAATTGATCCCTGGCAGGGCAGAAACAACCCGGAGCTGCAGCCCCACATCACCCCTCAGCACTGGAGTAACTACAGGACTGAGATCTCCAGGCTGCAGGGACAGAAGCACTGGAGTTAATGAATGGGGAGCAGGATTCAATGTGCTTTAGTGTCTGTTTGAAGAGTCATGGAGCACTTGGGGCTATTTAATTGAAAGTAACTGTGCAAAACCCAGAATTAATTCTTATTAAACATCTGCAGTGACATTTTCTTAAGTGGAAATTAAACAGGGATTAAGGTGAAGCCTCCTAAGACTCTCCCTGTTGTGACCAGGAATATTTTAAGCACCGGAGTATGTTAAATTTGAAGAAATGAGCTGATCTGGATGCACTCGTGTTTTTTCCTGTCTCTGTGTGGCTGCTCAGGCAAACAGGTGGAGCTAGAAGTAGATCCATAGCAAATAGAATCATGGAATGGTTTGAGTTGGAAGAGGCCATAAAAAACATACGGTTCCAACCCTTGGCCATGGACAATTTCCATTATTCCAGGTTGCTCCAAGCTCCATCCAACCAGACCTGAACGCTTCCAAGGATGAGGCAGCCACAGCTTCTCTGGGCACCCTGTCCCAACAGGAAACCCCATGTGGGCTGTTGGTGTGCTTGAGGAAGGAAAAAGAACAAAGAGAAGACTGGGAACAAGGGAGGGCTGGGAAGAGTGGCCAGGAGGGATGGAGTGTCAGGGAAAGGGACACTTCAATGGCTCTATCCCTTTCTGGGACTGAGGCCTGGTCACTGGAGCTGCAGCCACGTGGATCACACTGTCCCACCTACAAGAAGCATGACATGCTAAGAAGATAAAAAACAGGGCAAGAGAGCTCCCGTGGGAATAATGTGGACAGAAACCTGTGGTTTTTATGATTATTAGGTTCCCAACAGAGGGTGTGTGATACTGTCCCCAGAGCTGGAAGGAGGATGCTGCTGCCCACCAGCACTGTTCAGCACAAGGCTTCCAGGTCTGGCCATCTCCTCATCCAATGTGCTATTCAATTAATTAAATATTCTCTCTTCCAGATTGCTGGCTGAGGGTGACACACGCTTAATGAACAGCTGCAGGTCCCTAATCACATTGGCAATTAGGAATGTAATTAGAGCACTTGCAAATGGTTTTCATGCTGATAAAACATGACAGAATGGAGCGTTTTCACTCACTGTCAGCTGCCAGACAATCTGTTACCCATCTAATGGCAATTTAATTACAAATTCCTCCACTACCCCAGTTTCCGGTTGCTCGGGTCCGTGGATAATTGGGCAGCTCTTGGGTTCTGCTGAGGTGTCACCTGGCAGCACTGGCCTGGAGCTGGGCATGGAGCAGAGGGATTTCTAGAGAGGAGATTCAGGAAGTGGTTCCCTCCCACCTGGCTCCTGCTGAGCCTGTCTCCACCTCAGGGAATGGTTTGAGCTGTATCAGGGAGGGTTAGGTGGGAGATCAGGGAAAGGTTCTTCACCCAGAGGGGGCTGGGCACTGCCCAGGCTCCCCAGGGGATGGTCCTGGCCCGAGGTTACCAGAGCTCCAGGAGTGTTTGGACAGCGCTCTCAGGGATGCCCAGGGTGGGACTGTTGGGGTATCTGTGCAGGGCCAGGAATTAGACTTGATCCTGATGAGTTTATTCCAACTCAAGAGATTCTCTGATTCTCTAAGAGGATTGAGGGGAAAGCCAGGTTAAATACAGTGCAGGGGCAGACCCAGATCCATGGGTCAGGCTGTGCAGAGGGCACAGGGGGTAGATCCCAGCTCCCATGGAACCATGCATGATAGATTGGTTACCTTGACTGATCCAGGGGAAAATCCCACCTGATTGAGGAGCCTTGAGAATACAGGTGTTTTGTACATGACATCTGATGTAGCCATGCCATCAGGGATAAAGGGCTCCCATGCCATTAACCAGCCCCAAACTGCTCCAGCCCTGCCTGCCCTGGCTAGGTGAGGGTTGCAGTGACACAGAGAGAACATCCCGACCTGGCCACTTCCCTACTTGCCCACCTTCCTAGGCCATGTGGGGCTTTGGCTATCTCCATGCTGGCCACCTTGGGCCTCTGTGGTGGAGACTGGGTTGGGAAGTGCCTGAGGTTGTAGCTGTGGCAGTGTGTGGCTCTGCAGGGGATGGGGCTCAGGCTCCAGTGTGGCACGTGTATGAAGGCCCTTAATAGGCTCAGAGGATGCTGCTGTGTATTTGTGCAGTGAGTGAAATAAAATAACACTGTAATTTTGTCATCAGCAGCACTTCTCTCCATCCTCCAGGTGCTGTATGAATGTTAAGAGAGTGTTTAATTCATTATCAGGTGGAGCAGGACTAAAAAGCCCATTTTACAAATGAAGACATCACTCAAGAGAAGTTATTCGCATCAGGGTGACACACTGGCAACAGAACAGAGGGATTTTAGTGACAAATGAAGGGCAAAGGTCTGCCAAATGATGGACATATGTTTTGGTACATGAAAGCTCAGAGCCCAGGTATCAATTAAATCATCCAACCAGCTGAAGGTGGTGATGGTTCCTCATGACCATCAGTAAGCACAGCACCTGAATTTGTGGCTCTGATGGGCCTTGAAGAAACTCTGCAGATAATTTTCTCATTGTTCTGGTGTTTAGCTTCCTTGAATCATGGAATGGTTTGGGTTGGAAAGGACCTTAAAAATTACCCAGTTCCACCCAGTTCTTCCCACTCTGCCCTGTAGCCCCCTTCACCTCCCCCATGGCTGCTACCCTGACTGCCCTGACAGCTCAGCACTGGCCCCATCACTCAGGTAACTACTGACAGGCTGTGGTGGCAGAGGCACCTGTGCATTGGCAGGGGGACATGGATGGAGTCTCTGCCACGTGGCTGCTGAGTGCAGAGCAAAGGCAGCGGCTGCATCACGCAGATCCAGGCTCCATCCAAGCATCTGGCTGATCAAAGGCAGAGAGCCCAGCACAGCTCCTGCTAGCGAGGAGCTGTAATGAGGATTTTCACGCAGACAGCCTCTGCAGAGAGAATCCCAGTGATGGATGTCAGCCTGTTTGCCTGTGTCAATAAACAGGGACAAATTAGAGCCAGGGAGGCAGGAGACCAAGGGCCATGTGGAGAGAAGGCACTTAGCTCAAAGCAGTGAGAAATAGGGGGCAGGGAGGCTGAAGGAATTTTTGAGTATCACTTGCTCTCTGTAGCTGTGGAGGGCTGTGTGTGCCTTGGGGGCCAAGCAACTCCTGCTCTGTGCAGCCCTGGATCCACTGTCTCATGCAGAAGCACCCATGGGAGCCTTCCTGTATCCCCCTCCCTGGGCAGAACTGGGACCCCACTGCTCTCTGTGACATGTGGTGATGGGGGCTCTGCTTCAGTTCTCAGGGCCCCAGGGTCCCCTTGCTCCTCCTCCCCCCCGCCCCCCACCCCTTCCCTTTCCCCCTGTCTCCTTGTGCTTTATTTTCTGGCTGGTGTTTACTTTTAAAACTCCTGGCAGTGCTTGGCTCCTCACATTCTGCACTGACCCAGTTCTTGCTCGTTGCCATGGAGAACTGGACCCAATTCCATTAACAGTCCCTGTGCCGCTCCTGCCTGGCTCCAAAGCTTGGAGGATGCAGTGGTGAGCCTGGATGGGATCTTCTCAGGAGGGGGGCCAGGTGGGACTTGCAAGGCCCGATGAAGGGCTGGAGTCTTGAGTTGCCTGCTTCAGCTGGGTCAGGACAGTTCTTGCAACTCAGGACGGGTTCCTGCAGCTCAGGAGAATTCCTGAGGCTCCCCCTGCAGCCATTTTTAGTCTGAGACACAAGCACTGGTGTCCTCACCACCTCCCTCCTGCCACCCTCTCTCCCCTTCATATGTCTTAAACCCCAGAATTCTTCAATAAAGGCTTCTGGTCTCATTCCAGGTGTTGTCTACCACTCCATAGCCAGACAAAGAGTATTAAGTGATGCTCAGTCTAATGATCAAGAACATTCAGTTTTTGGGGCTGGTTATTCAGGTGAATGTTTAAAACCTCACGTTCAATTAAGGATTAATTTGGGCCAGCTCAGACTTTAACTCATTTGCCCTGCACAGTCTATGAGCAGCTCAGGGTGTCATTTTCTTTTCTGTCCATTTATTTAACTTTTTTTTCCAGCCTGGAGTGAAATCACCAGTTAAAGGGATTTTCATTCCTGGATGAGAGAGCTGTAGCTTGTATTCCCAATGAGGATTATCCCACCCCAGTGCAAGCCATTGCTGCTGCAGACAGGACAGATGAGACATCTTGATGTCACTTGCTATATAAACCCAGTGATTTCTCTTATCTCTTCACTTTGCAGCTTCCCAGAGCAGGGAGGAAGCCCCAGGGTTCCCAGGCAGTGGGTTTTTAAGCTTTCTCAAGGGAGGGATTTTTAAAATTTCCTATTTCACGAACTACAGAAGAAATGAAAAGTAAAAAGCCAACACCAACCTTCCCCTCAGTCCCCCAAAACCTGTCATTAGCCTTCCCACGCCCATGCCACACACTGTTTTTTCCCCTCCTGGCTGACTTGAGGAATCCATTTCTGGTTTGATTTTCGGTATTTGTGATGCTGAAACCTTTTGCGTTTAAAGGGCATTCCTGGAAAGCAGTGGCAAAGCTCATTCCATCATCTCAGAGCAGCCTTTCCCTTTCCATGAAGCAACCTGCCATGTGAGTGATGGTTTTAAATTGGCTTTCACAACGAGGGATGCCGTTTCCTAGAAACCCGAGGCTGACAGGAAAAGCACCAGATAAAGCAGGAAGAGAAAGGGAAGAGCTCCTTCCTGGGCTCGTGCTGGCACTGGCTGTTTTGGGGAAAGAGGTGACCAGGGATGACATCCTTTAACCAGCTTCCCCTGGTTTCCAGGAGCTGTGACTGAGAGCCCTGGGCCATCCCCAGCACTGGGGAGGGTTGTAGCAGCCAGCTGTCCCTGGCTAGAGGGAATGTGGGACCAGTCCCACGGTGGGGATGGCTCTCAGGAAGTTTTGGCCACAGTCAGAGGACACAGAGGTGACACTGCCACATTTCTTCTCTGGCACCATGTCAGTACAGGCTGATCCTTTGCCATCTGCTCTCCCCTTGCCCAGCACCCCCTGTTCCTCTGGCTGGCCCCAAGCCGACTCTGAGCCAAAGCAGCCTGAGCAGCCCCAGCAGGGATGAGCTCCCAGTTCTGCTGTCCCAGTGCTCCTCATCCTTTTGGGCCTTGCCTTGGGCTGTGGTTTGTCCTGGAGATGGGTTTCAACTTAGGGACAATGAAGTGCACCTATGGAAACCTTGTAAGGAAAATGCATCCACCCCTCCCAGGCCTCATTTCCCCACTTAACACGGTCATTTCATGGTCATTTCACGGACAATGAAATCTCCGGAGCTTCCTCTCATTCCATCGGGGTGGAGGGAGGAGGGATGGGGCGGCTGTGATTCCCGGCACACCCGGGACTCTGCTTTGTCAAGGTGTGCCCTTCCCAGCACCTCCCAGCCCCGCCAGCTCTCCAGGCACTGGGCTAGCATCCATCCTGGTGATTCACAGTGACGCCCACTCCCAGCCTGAGCCACTGAGGCAGGAATCTTGCCAGCAGCACGGGGGAACAGTGTCAGACACATCCATGCAGAGAATTCCTGCCTTTCTGGAAGCTCTGCATGCACTGAGCAGACGGTCCATGCTGCTGAGCTGTTGTGACAGCCGGGGTGAGCCCCCCTAGATTAATCCCCGCAGGGTCCAGAGGCTCATCCAGGACTGATAGGCTGCATGGGGGTGTTCTCACGGCAGTTTTGGGGTGGGCTGATGGCAGAACAGAGCAGTGCTTCATCTCTCCACGCCGAGGCTCTGCTGTTCAAGTGCCCATTTATGGCCATTCGGGGAATGTGGCCATTCTCCTTTGGAAAGTTTTATTTTTCAGTTTAAAAGAAAATAAGGTTCCCATGCTGTGTCAATTCCATGGAGGGGAGAGCAGGTCCTCTCCCAGGGACAACTGTCCCATGGTGAAAGGAGAGGATCTGTGTCTCCTTGTACAGACCCCTAGAATAGCCAGATTTTTGCTCCTATTGTGTCCTTGCTGCTCGCTGGGTGCTCACCGGGGCAGAGCTCTGGGTCTCTCCTGCCATGGGGGCTGCTCAACAGGGTTGGGGCACCTCTGGCTTTTGGGACCTGTGTCAGGATCTGTTTGACAAGTGGGCAGAGCTCAGGAGTACCACAAGATCCCTGCCAGACCCCACATACTTGTCCCAGGACATGCAGCAAACCAGGCTGGAGCAGAGTGATGGGATAAAGGGGATAGGGTTGAGACAACCCCCTGGCAAGCTGCTGTGGTCTGGGGCTACCCTGCCAATCTCTGGACCAGGGAATACAATGTCTGGAAATGGAGGCTGTGAGCTCTGGGCACTGCAGCTCCCCACTCCTCAGTGTGGGGCTCTGGCCAGTGGGGTATTCGTGGCAGGAGGACCAGCACCAGACCCAGCCCATCACTGCTGTGTGTCACTGACACCCCACAGCTAGGGCAGAGCTCTGAGCAATGCAAATGCCACAGGTTTGTTCATAGCGAAAGCAGCAACTCATCCTCCAGGCAGGTTCCATGTGCTGGTGGTTAAACTTTAACAGGAAAAAGCCTGGAGCAAAGGCATAAAGTAAGAAATATTTAATTCCGCAGTGTTGGTTTGCACCATGTGTTTTCCACTTAATAAATATTTTAGGCAGCTGTGCTCCAAAAATGGGCTCTGTCTTCTGGTGGTTTGTGTGCCTGTGCTCCCCCATATGAGGCTGCCCCCCAATGCCCCTTCTCCAGCAGCTTCTGCCCAGTGGCCTCATTCCAACATGGGGTATCCCCACTCTCTGGGCCCAGTCCTGCCTGGTGGGGCCCCTGGGAGATCCAAGGGATGTGCACCCAGGGCTGGGGCTGGGAGAGGGGAACCCCTGAGTTCCTCCCTGCTGGCTGCCAGCCCCTGTACATGGCAGGGGCTCTGTGCAGGGGGGCTGTCATGGCCAGTGCTCAGCCCCATCACCAGCTTGGCCCCACCACTGGCTTCATCCCCACCCTCTCCAAGGCACTGTGGGGTGGGGGGGGCTGCAAGAGCACCAGGAGGACATGGCTGGCATTCAGAGATGTCCAGAATCCTTGTGGCCATCCAGGACTGGGGAAAGGGCAGGCTAGCACACTCAGTGTCCTGGATAATGGGACATCCTCCAGGGTTGGGGGGACAGCAGGGTGCTCAATATTTATGTGTACAGATGTTTTTAGATGGAGCTTTAGCACACCCTGTGCTTGGCCAGCCCAAGGGCTCTCCAGGCTGGGCTGAGCCCAGCACAAGGAAGGCTGCTGCTGGGTGATACCACAATTCCCCTCTGCTCCTGTGGATGCATGGCCATATGCTTTGCCAGGTTTGGGGAACACTGTGATGGCCAGCAAGGATATCCCAGGGCTGTCCTCACCATATGGCCTCCCTCACACACAGACATACCCAGTAACGTATATATATATTATATTATATTATATTATATATATATTTAATATATATATATATACACACATTAACAAAGAAGTTGCAAAAAAAAAACAAAAAGGGAAAAACCCAACAGGAAGAACAGCCCTCCCCCCAAACAAAACAGAAGCAGGAATGTTACACATGGAAGGGGAGGCTGAGGGGACCCAGGAGTCCACATATCCCGAACTTGTACACTGGTGTCACCAGGAGCAGAGGAACCAGCAGCAGCATTCTGAGCCCCCCTCCATGTCCTGAGCAGGGCCCAGGAATGAGATTGCTGCTCCCCAAATCATGATGACAACTGGGTGGGCTCTGCTTTCAGTACCACAAGAGGACAATGTGGGTGGATGGAAAAGGCCCCCAGCCCCTGCTTGGGGTGTGGAGCTTCCCCAGCCCCCACCTGGCCGAGTATGAGACACGTGTAGGGGCCAGGGGATCCCACAATTAGTGCAATTTCATCAGGTGCAAATGCCACGTTAAGGGCTCATGGTCTCTGAGCTGAAGGTGCTGAGTGGCATTGCCAGGGCCAACATCCACCTCCAGTGCCCGGCATCCCCCCAGCCTAACACAGGATCAGCAGCCCCACGGGATCAGCACGTGTGGAAGGGACTTCCATGAGACCTTCCCATGAAAAACATCCAACTTAAAAAGGTGATTTAACCTACCAAAGTGAAATGGGGCCATGTCCCAGGCTGTGGGGATGGCTGACGTGCCCCCACTGCACCCTCCCTGAGCTCCCTTCACCCCAGGGCTGGGAGAAGCAAATTGAGCTGCTTCTCTGCTCAGGAGGAGTCAGAAGGAGGGGTGTGTCCCCTGCATTTGCCCTGCCAGGCACCATGGGGAAGCAGCCTGTATCAGAGGGAAACCCCTCTCAGCTTGGCAGGGCTGGCAGTGGATCCTTTCCCAAGGGGCTGCTCACATCCCTTCTCCAAAAACCCAGACACACAGAGAGATGGCATGCTGGGGAACGGGCCTCTTGTACACTCTCTTCCTGTGCAAAGCTGTCACCACCAGACTCACCAACACACATCCCCTTGGGCAGGTCACTGGGAGGGATCACCAGATGAATTCTGAACTGGCTCCACATGAATTCAACCTGACTCTGCCACAACCCCCATGCCCCAAGTGCCCTGTCCAAGCCAGCCACTCACTCCCAGAACCTGGACTTCAGAATGACAGAATAGGCTGAGTTGGAAAGGATCATTAAGGATCATTAAGTCCAGCTCCTGGCCCTGCATGGGACACCCGAACAAGCCCACCCTGTGTTTGGGAGTTTCGTTCAAATGCCCCTTGAGCTCTGGCAGCCTTGGGGCCATGACCATTCCCTTGGGGGCCTGTGCACTGCCTGACCAGCCCCTGAGGGAAAAACCTTTTCCTGGTATCCAACTTAACCCTCCCCTGACTTGGCTCCAGCCGTTTCCTTCAGTCCTGTCACTGGTCACAAGAATGAAGAGATGGGTACCTGCCCCTCCACTCCCCCTTGGTAGGAGTTGAAATGACAGAGAGCTCCCCTCTCTTCTCCTCCAGCTGAACAAAACAAGTGACCTCACACCTCACAAGACCTCTGCAGACCCTTCTCTGCCCCCATAGCCTTTCTTTGTTCACTCTCTAATAGCTTCATGCCTTTTTTATATTGTGGTGTACCAAACAGCCCTCAGGGCTCAAGGTGAGGCTGCCTCAGCCCAGAGCAGAGCATGACAATGCCCTCCCTGGCCTGGCGCCCCCAGAACATGGATTTCCCTCCTGGCTGACTGAGATCCAACTGGTCATGGACCAGGACTCCCAGGTCCCTTCCACAGCTGCTCCACAGCCTCTTGTTCCCCAGTTCACACACACAATCCAGGCTGTCCCGTCCCAAGTGCAGAATCCATGGCCTTCCTTTGTTAAACTTTACATGCTTGGTGATTCCCCATCTGTCCAATTTGTCTGGGTCTCTCTGCAGGGCCTCTCTGCCTTTGAGAGAGTTGACAGCTCCTCCCAGCTTAGTGCTGTCAGCAAACTGACTTAGTATTCCAGTCCTGCATCCAGGTTGTTAATGAAGATGTTGAAGAGCACAGGGCTGAGGATGGAGCCCTGCACAAGTGACTAGTGCCAGCCTGATGTCACCCTTTGTACCTGACCTGTGAGCCAGTTGCTCACCCACCCCATGATGTGTTTATCCAGCTGTGGGCTGGACATTTTGTCCAGAAGGATCCTGTGAGAGATTGTATCAAAAGCCTGCTAAAGTCCAAAAAGATTCTATCTGGCTTTCCTGGATCAATCAGGTGGGCTACCCTCTCACAGAAGGAAATCAGGTTTGAAAAGCAGGGGTAGTTCCCTATCAGCAAGCTCCACAGCAAGGGAGACACTAGGAGAGCTGGGTGGTCTCAGCTCAGTGGGCCCCACTCCCACTGAGGCACCACATCCAGAGGAGGAAATGGGTTTCAAACGCCACAGAGCAAAGCCCAAGCACCAGCTGCCTTGGGCCACCAAAATGCCTTGCCCCCACAATGCCCACCTACTCACAGCCCACTGGCCCCAAACTGTGCCCAGACCCTCATGGTGACAACAGGGATTGTGTGCTAGGCCAGCTCCTCCTGGCCTCTTAAATAAATCTGCAGACTGGAGCTTGGCCAGGGGACTTGATGCTTGTGGTTACTGGGAATACTGGTGACAGCCAAAGAGCTCTCAATAACCAGGGCCTCTGAGCCTCTGGGACAAACTCAGTCCTCTGCCACAGAGTAAACAGGATGGCTCCACACTCACACCACCACAGAATCATGGGATAGTTTGGGCTGGAAGGGATCTTTAAAATGCACCCAGTCTAATCCCCTGGCATGGTGGAGAACAAACCAGAAGTCAAGATCTGGGGTCATAAATTGAGATTTTGAGTCATAGAGCATAGAAGTGGTCTTTGAGCAGGACTCTACTGTGGGTTTAGAGTAGGAAGATGAGTTTTTGCTGCTGGGACACCAGATAAGACACTAATGGAGGCCTCTGTGGAGCAGGGCATTGCTGCCCAGACCCTGCGTTGGGAAGGAGCAGCTGCCAAACCTCTGCACCAGGGGCCAAAGCTCCTCAAGGATGCAGGCCTCCATGGTTACTGAGAAGCTCTCAAAAGAGGAGATGGTGGGCTGGGGGTCTGTGGCTCTCCACTGCAGGACCCCAAAAATGTATCAGGTGCCATCTGCAGCATGGACAGCCACCGGGAACACCCTTAGTGCCATCTTCACTCCCACAGACCACCACCCTCCCTCCATGGGACCACCATCCAGCACACAACCACTGCCAGTGCTCACTGAGCCCAGGGGCTCCAAGCCTTATCCATCCCACCAGGGAAGCTACGAAGCCTCAGCCACACAGACAGTCCTCCCTGAAAAGTGCTGCCCAGTGCTCTGGGTTCCCACATCAGCTGTCAGAGGGCTCCAGAGCCCATCCCTCCTGTCCCAACCTGTGCCTCATGGTACACACCAGCCATTCCCTGACCACCATGGCACCTCAGGTCACTCTGAAACCCACCCTGGCCTTTCCAGCCCCCAAGGGAAGACAGAACCATCCAGGTGACAATCTGCTTGGGGAGAGATGGGAGCCACCGCCGAAGAGTTGCTCCAACCACTCTTGTGCACTCTGGAGCTCACCAACAGCAGTTCATTTCCAGACGGGGTTCGAGGTTCTTCCACTTTTCCACTAAAGTAAGATGGAGCTGGGTGTGGACTGTGCTCAATTCCTCGGGTGCCACGGCGGCTCTCCAGCTGCCAGTGGGCAGCTCTGGCCACCTGTACCCACTGGCATGGCCAGTGCTGCCACAGGGCATGGGCAGGCCTGGGCAGCCTAGTGACAGGCTTTCATTCCTGACACGTATGGGGACTCCTGGGGCCTGCAGTTACACTCCTGCTGCTCAGGGTAATCGATGAAATCTGGGGCAGGCAGCCCCGAGAGGATCATCAGGGATTTGTTCCAGATGGTGAAGGTGGGACACACTGGCAGGATGAAGGAGACTTCGAAGGTGTGGAGGTGGAGGGAGTTGGCCGGGTCATAGAAGGAGAGTGCATTGTTGTCGTAGTCCAGGAGGATACCAAGGCGCTTCATCTGCGGGTGCACCTCCACCAGCATCTCCTTGTTGTTGTGCCGCACCACAAAGTTGTTGTTGCAGCGGGAGAAGACCCAAGAAGAGGAGTTCTTCCCGATCCACTCGTTTTTGGGGGCTGACTTGTAAGCCACGCCGATGGCATACCTGCAGGAGAGGAAAAGCTGTGCTCAGCACCCTCCAGCCTCAGCACAGCACCAAGCCCAGCCCTGATGGCTAGGGAACCTTGTGCTTTCAGAGCCCACCTGCTTTAAAAGGGCACAGGGTGGGCACCTCTGGCAGAGGCCGGACTGGGAAAGCATCCCCCTTCACACAGCTGGTGCCTTACCAGGTGGAGGATCCCACCACCACCTCCCAGTAGTGGCAGCCACTGTCGATGAAGACATTGCCGGCAGCGCCGTAGCAGCCTGTCCCGCTGAACCTCTCTGGTGTGTGGCTC
Source organism: Trochalopteron elliotii (assembly GCA_024734555.1). Classification (NCBI taxonomy): domain Eukaryota; kingdom Metazoa; phylum Chordata; class Aves; order Passeriformes; family Leiothrichidae; genus Trochalopteron; species Trochalopteron elliotii. Next base: position 384,974 of record JANPWX010000181.1, on the reverse strand, counting down.
TTCTTCAAGGAGCTCTCATCCTTCTCCATTTGCAGCCCATCGTTGGAGATCTTCAGCTTCTTGTGAGCCATCTTGGGGTCCAGCTTGAATGGCTGACCTGTTGGGAGACACATGGATTAGGATTTGCGTTATTAGCATCACGGTTATTAGCAGGGAAGAGGCTTCTTCACATCCCGTGTTCTCAGCTTTGCATATTTAATGGAGGTTTGCTCGGGTGTATTCCCCGAAACCAGACCAGATGTCACAAAGCTTCAATCAGCCTCCTTGTTTGTCAGTGATTTCCCTGTGGAAGTCCTCAGACTATCCCTGGATTTGCAAACAAAACCCAAAGATACTACAAAGAAGCAAATTGAGTTCAGGTGGGTTTTGCTGCTGTGTTTTCATGTGAGATGCAGTAAAGTGCACACAGGCACCAGAAAGCATTTCCACAGGGATTAACCTGCTTCAAGACAAAGCCAACGACATCTGCAGAGAACAGCCCAAGTCCTGCCAATACATTCACCCTCACGTTTTGGTATCCGGCATGGGGCATGACCAGCTGTGTCCTCCTGCACACTCCCATTTTTGGCTACAGACACAGAGTCCCAGCAAGGAGAAACACAGACACCACCATGGCAATGGGGTCCTGAGCCTGGGCTGCGGACCCCCAGGACAGCCAGGAAACCCTGCAAACAGACACACAAGGAGAACCCCAGGACAGCTGGGAACTTCTGCAAGGAGCTGCAACATCAGCGACAATCGCAGCTGCAGAGCAGAGCTCATCTGTGCCATGCTCTGTTACCTGACGGTAGCTCGTGCTGATTTCCTCAGAGCCCAATTTGCTGAATAATTGAGTTGAGAAGCCTGAAAGTAAAGCTGCAAACTGGGAGTGACCTGCCCCCTCCTTCTTCTGGCTGCTCTGATCTTTCTGCCGTATCTTTTCCTGGCAGTAATGCAAAGAGACAAGCTTTGAGGAAGTGAGGTATAAAAATACTTGGCTCCATCAGGAGAGAGACACTCACAGCTCTGTTTCTGAAGGCAACCCCTTGGTAAGGTCAGTGTGAAGAACTGGAGCCCAGCCCTTGTCACTGGTTTGTGCAGGCATGTCCTGGAGCAAGCACCTGAGCTGCATCCACAGGCATTGTGTACGATGGGCAGGCTGAGAGGGGTCAGAGCGTATTTCAGAGAACACAGCCAGGTACCTGCTACCATCAACCCCCTTCCCAAAATATCACTCTAGCATTGGGAAAAAACACAAATTTCACAGAGGTCATGACAATCCCAACCTCAACTCTCTGGCATGGGAGCTGCCAGAGGAAGGGGAGGTTCTGAATGCAGCCTTCACTACCTGCTCCCCCACCATCACCAGCCTCTGTGCCTCCCAGTCACTGTTCTCCAGCCCCCCAGCCCTGCCCTGCAGAGCCGAGGGTTGCAATGATTCCTGTCATCATTAACGATTCCTCTCACCATTAATGTATGTATATCTCCTGGGCTGGTCACTCAGATTACCTTTATCCCACAAATTCAGCTTGCTGGGATATTCCTGATAGCCTTTTGCTGGTCATTCCTGCACAAGGCTCGGAAGCTGTGGGGAAGCAGCCGGCTTCAGGACTGGACACAGGCAGCTGCACCCCTGGGGCATTTATCAGCTGGATTATCCCTCCCTTCCCTGCAGAGCTGGAGTGAGCAGAGCAGAGGAAATTCTGTCTGGCACTGGGTGTGTGGGAGCAAAGAGGAGGCAGCCAGGAGCATGGTCAAGGTCAGTGGAATGCAGGGATGGAACCAGACAGAGGGAGGTGTGTATTGGTGCTGCATCCTCACCCTGCAGGACCCCAGAGATCCACCCTGCTCCTCATAGGGGGTGCTCCTGCACCCATCCCAGTGAGCAGGGGCTCACTGGCTTGGGATGCTCCTGTCACCCACCCAGGGAGACAGCCAGGACAGGCTGCTTGCTGTTTTACTTAACAGCTACAGAAATAATGGAATGAGATCCCCAGGAGCAGGAGACATCCAACACTCAGCCAAATCCAGGAGCAGCAGCCCACCCCACCGAGGGTCAGTGCAGGGGTGCCAGTGGTGCCACCAGTGCCCTGCAGCACGGCAGCTCCTGTGTGCCCCACTCCTCTGGCTGTGGGGGCACAGGGACGGGCCAGAGCAGAGAAGGTGGATGGCTGGTGACTGAATTTGGCTGCAAATATGTGGAGAGAAAGGAGGGATGGATATGAACTCTGCTCCCAAAGATGCTGCAGGCACCCACCACCTTCTGCCCAGAGAGCAAACAAAGCTGCAGGGACACAGGGACACAAAGCCAGCCCTTCCTGCATTCTGTCACTTCTCTCTGCCTCCAGTGGCAGTGTCCCTACTCCCACCAGCCATTCAAGATGCCACCTGTGGGGCACAGGACACCCATGGAGCATGGCTGCCAGCACCATCCTGTCCTCCCTGAAGACATCACCTTCTGCAAAGGTGCAGCACTGTACTGCTGAGTCACAGGAAAGCCATAAATCCATCTAAATCTATTAATCTTTTCACAGATTCCTTGCTGGGAAGCTTCTGCAGGGATCATCCTGCTCCTTAAAAACACTGCACTAACACGATTCAGTCAGTAATAGTGACCCTGCAGCGCATTGCTCAGGCATCAAACCCACTCCTGACATCTCACATAGGATGTAGATGGAGCCATCCTGTAGCACACTGAGGTCTTGCCAAGAGATGCAGGAATCAGGAAAAGCTAGAACTGCAAGGGAAAGTAAGGCCAGGATGCAGTGGCTAAGGCAAGGGCTGTAAAACCCATTTCCCTGCACTTTATTTATGGCTAGAGCTGGGCCTGTCCCTGCATTCTAGCACTTTCAGCAACTTTTGGACACTTGCTCCTAAATAAGTCCTGCTCAGGCCTGGCCTCAGCAGAGGATGGTCTCTCTGTCACTAAACCAAACCTGGTCTCCCAAGCTTCTCTGTTCAGGAATGCAGATTTAGTGCCAGCACTGACAGCGCGGATGCTGCGGAAATCGATGTGTCCTGACACTGACCTTCTGGCAATGGAGAGATCTCTCCAGACATCCCTTCAGGAACAGAACAGGCTGTGAAATATGCTAATGGGCCGTTTCTGTGTTAAGCTGCTGACACTTCCACCAAGGTTACAGCACTGGGAAAGTGTGGGTGTGATATCCTCTGGACATTGTCCACTGGAAAAGGAGAAACCCTGGTCCCAGATACCAGTAGGAGGAAAAGCCAGTGGGGACATGCTGGGGCTATAGCACAGGGCAGCAGCACCACCGGACACCCAAAGGAGCCCTTGTCCCCTGAGACTGGCCACAGAAGGAAATAAAGCAATATATATTATATCCATATATATGGCTAAATCAAACTTTCATGAATTCAGAAGTTTTCACAAACACAGATGGCAGAGGAATACCAAACTGGTGGCAGAAAGGGATGTGCCCATCAGTGCCACATGCCTCTCCTGCCCAACACCTGAGTGGGAAGTGAGGGATAGGTCCTTGTGGAAGGGGCTTTAGCACACGCAAAACCACAATCCCACATAACCTGTGCAGTGTCTCAGGTGGGGCTGCTCCAGGTTTCAAACATGCGAGAAGCTGCTGCAGACACATCCCTCAACACCTGACTGGAGTCTGATCAAACCCAGTCCATCCCCAAGCAGGAGCTCTCGGAGCTGTGCTGGCAGGTCTGGTGACTGACACTCAGCTAAAATCACAGAGAGCAAACCCTGTCCAACAGGAGCTGCCACCATGGCCATCCATCCTCACTGCCAGCTTCCCAAGCCACACACTCCTCACTCCCAGAGTGAGCACCTTTCAAAGCCGGGGAAGAACCAAGAAACAGCAGCTGCAGGAGGGATAAATTTTTAATGAACAGGTGGATTGGGTTGGAGTTTGCTCCTCAGCAGCTCCCTCAGCCCCACTGCCTCAATGTTGTTTTATTCAGTTTATTGTCGTGCAAAGAATAGGAGGAGGTAGAGGTGATAAATCATCATGAAAGCCTTGTTCAGGCAGAAGCAACTGTTAGGAAAGGGACAGATGGGAGGGCTGTGCTCACCAGGACCCTGGAGAGACATGCAAGCACTGGGAAGGCACAGGCATGGGGCAGGCAGGAGCCTGGAGAGCCAACTTATTCCTCCCCCAACATCTCACATTGTCCCTCCCGTGTCACCCTTCAGGCCATGGGTGCCACTGCTTCTGCTGTCTTTCAATGGAAAAATGTTTCCCACCACAAACCCTGGAGCTCTGTCTGTGCCAGGACAGGTCTAGCTTCACTCCCCTCAGAGCTCAGCTTTCCCTAAACCTTCCTTGGCATCCCCAGGGCACTGGAAAGAAAAACTTCTGCTTTGTGTGTGGCTGCAAAGCCCCATCCACTACCACAGAGACATTTTTCAACCTTATGGCTCTCCAAATCACAACCCTCTGCAAGCTAAGCCACACACAAGAACACAGTTGCTCTGTGACTCCTTGCATCCAGGAGTCAGCCCCAAAAAAGTGCAGGGATGTAAAGCCACCACAAGAATGGACCGTTATAACCCAAGACTCCAGGAATGGGTGTTGACAGGAGCAGAGAGCTGATGGGAGCCCCTGGCACCACAGAGCGTATCAGGAGACCATCCCTGAGGCAGAGAAGGAACGGAGACACCAGGGGAGACAGGCACTCCAGTGATTTAACACCATGGTGTTTCCATCCCACTGCCAGCCACTGCCTGCTCACCGGGAGCACTCAGCTGTACCCTGGGTACCCCAGTGCCCAGGAAACTCTCCCCCTGCACATGCCACAGCCAGCTGAGTGCCTGGGCACCTACTGTTGGTCTTGAGGCGGGCGGGCTCACTGTTCCGGCTGCCCGCCTGGTTGATGGCCTTCACCAGGAAGATGTAGCGGGTGCCACTCTGCAGCCCGTGCACTGTGTAGTGGTTCTGCTTGATGTTGGGGACGATCATCCAGCTGTCCATGGAGTTGTAGAGACCTGCAGTGCAGGAGAGGGGCAGAGATTTATACCCAGGGAAAGACAGAATACAAAGCCCCAGTGCTGCTAATGCAGAGCTCACGACCGCGTGTCCCTCGGAAGGATTTACCACCTGACTGGGAGTTCAGAGTGTCTGCAGGGAAATTTCCAGAGATGATAAATCCCAGCAACACAGAATCTTTTTCATTATCACACAAAGGCAACGTTGGTAAGGCAGGACCAGGGCTGCAGTGCTGGCATCTTGGGATGCTGCCATGGGAAGTGATGGGGAAAGGGTGCAGAGAAAGGGAAATGCAGCCAGCAGCATCTTTTGGCCCAGGCAGATGGCAGAGGAAGCTGTTGGTGCCTGGGAGGGAGTGATGGTCATCATCATCCCACCACCACTCTCTCCCATGTCTCTGCTCCCGCAGGACACCCTCCCTCCTGCTCCAGGGCCCCAGTGTGCAATTCCAGCAGCAGAAAGGGATGTATTTGCACTCAAATTGATGTGTTTGCAACTGAATCTTGCTCCTGTCCAGTCCTTAGTGCTCCAGAGTGGGATGTAATAATCCATGGCTAAGGGAGGCCAATGCTTGGCTCCCTGAATAGACTGGTCTGCAGAGTTTTTCAAAGAAAATGAGCTCCCAGTGAAGGGATCCAGATGCTTGGAAACCATTCAGGAGGCTGAACTCCTTCTGGAAATGGGAAGGAATGAAGAATCCAAGACCATGGAGATGCCAAGCTGGCTGCTGCAGTGATTTGCAGCGTCTGAGCTACAGGGCCTGGCATGCGTGGAAATCTAGTGCTGTACCTCAGGTGGGGTGACACAGTGTTCCAGGAAAGGGGAAAAACCTTACATGGTGCCACTGAGGCTGTTCCTGCCACCAGCATGACTGGGATGAGGATCAGTTGCAGCTGGCATGAGCACCTGAGTAGCTGGAACTGGGGGACAAGGATGCTGTGGGGCTCAGAGGAAACCAGGGCAGCTATCCCAGCACAGGGGCAGGGCTTTAAGCTGAAAGGAATAAGGAAGCATGGAAGAAGTAGCTGGAGACTTCCTAGATCTGGTGAGAGGGGAGGAGTGCGTTGTGAATTTGGGGTGACTGGAGAGGGGGTTTCAACATGTGCGGGGCTGGGAGGCAGGAGCTCGGAACGCTCCACACCTCTTTTGCAACAGCTTCCAATTCATTTACCTTCAGTGACTGGCTCAGCCACAGTACAAGGCCAGGTTGCAGTCCCTGTCACCCTGAATTTGGTTTGGGATACACATGGGAATGGCCAAGGGGCACAGAGCAGTGTGATGTGAAGTAGAAAATAAAACAGATGTGATACTGATTGCAGCCTGCACACAGAGCTGCTCTCGTTAGAGCACACAGCTTCCAGCCTGGCCTGGTTGGTGTCACCTTCCTGCAGGAAGGACCAGCTGGGGATGTTCCATCGGGAGGAACGAGGTGGCTGAGAGATGACAATGAGAAGGACTTGACATTCCAAGTAGGTATCTTTTGCAAAACAACCTCAAAGAGCTTGGCCTTGAAGACCAACCTTCTTGCTCCTACCCTCGCCAAAGCTTAAAAAAATCCCTTTTATTGTAGCATTCATCATCCATAAAAACGTCTGGCTCTTGCCAAGCCCTTGGCTTTGATGGAAGCATAAAGGGGATGGGTTCCACAGGCCAACTCTGCACACCTTGGAAAGGTATTTCCTCTCCTGGTCAGGCTCCCAGCTCCTGCTCAGTGTTCCAGTGTCTCTTCACACAAGTTCAGCCATGGTATACATGGTCCCATCACCCAAACTGCGCTATTCCAAGGGACAGTAAGTTATTAATTTTCTTCTCAGGGATTTAACTGATTTCTTCACTCCTCCTACAGAGAGCAACCTGGAGGTTGCTGGCTAGCCAAGGAGGACACTACTGACATGTGACACTCCCAGCTCTCCTCCAGCACTACCCTCACTGTTCCTCACCCTCGTGGTGCTTCTTCTTTCCTGTGTCAGACCCCAGAGGTGGGCAGGTGACTCATTCCCAAGTCCCTCGGTGTATGGGACTCCAAGCCATGTGTTTCCAAAGTGGCATGTAGGAAAAGGTGAAAGCCAGATCCTTCCCTAGCATCGTCCCAGGGCAAGGGCACAAGCTGCAGCAGGGGAAATCTTGAGTGGAAAAGGGCAAAATCCTCCTAGCTGAGGGTGAGGAAGCACTAGACGCTCCATCCCTGGACAGTCCTTCTTCCTCAAGGAGCAAGCCCGGAGCAACCTGTCAGCCCAAACAGCACAGAGCTGGCACAGGGACCTTCCGATGTCCCTCCATCCCAAAACCACTCAGTGACACCAGCAAGTCCCTATCTTGTCTGCAGCTGGAAGTGCTGGGGACATGGAGCTGGTGGCCATCCAAAAGCAGAGCCAGAGAGGTGGCTGAGCTCTCCAGGCTTCCAGAGGACAAAGTGCTGGAGACAAAGTGCTCTAGCTGGGAAGGAGAGGAGAGCCAAGGAGGGCGGGTCTGGCTGTGGCAGCACCGGCACCTGACAGCCTCCATGGAAAGGAAACGCATCATCTTGTTTTCCAAAACGAGGGCAAAGGCTGGGCCAGGGCTGGGGAGGTGAGATCAGCTTGGAAAGTCACTGGGAACTTTCTCTGGCAGCTTCCTGCACATTTCAGAGTGCAGTGAACAGCCTTCCGGAGCCATGACACCGTGGCGCTGGTGCCAACGTTTTTCCACCCAGCGGGACAGACTGACGGCAGCCCAAACACCCGCTCTGAGGTACCTTGTCAGCACTTCTCACAATGGCAAGTGCTGCTAGGAAAACCAGGAATAAAACTTTCTCACAAGCCACAGACCATCAGTAATTCTGTCCTCAGTCCTCAAATCAAATCCCATCCCTGTGAGACAAATATGTGGCAGTGTGGGAAAACAACTAGGTAAGGCAGTAATTTTAATTACCTGGAAATATGCCTCAGAGCTGTTCCAGAGGGTTTTTTAAATCACATTAGTTATCAGCCACGGAGCAGGCAGTGTTGCCCAGTGTGTGATCCCAGGTACACAGATCTGGGAGCTGTGAGATGAACAGGAGCCTCCAATGTTCACGATGCTTCATCAAGTCAGGGCCAATGACACCAAGTGCAGACCAGAGCACCTCAAGGATGGCTCCCCCAGCACTGGAGGTGTCCATGGCTCTGATCCACTAGCCTTTGGTAGATCCTTTGATGCTGTTTCCTCCACAAACACCCAGCCTTTAAACCCACTGACGAACCTGAGAACCTTTTCTTTACAGAATCCTAGTATGGTTTGGGTTGGAAGGGACCTTAAAGCTGAGCCGGTGATACCCCCTGCCATGGGCAGAGACACTTCCCACTATCCCAGGTTGCTCCAACCTGGCCTTGGATGCCTCCAGGGATGGAGCAGCCACAGACTGTCTGGGCTACATGAGTTTCCTTGCTGAAGGGGGAGTGTAGTGACTTACTGATGAAGTTGGCCTGGCCAGTGAAGATGGTGTACTGGAGCTCATAGGAGCTGACGCTGAACTCATCCTCAGAGATCCAGTGCACAGTGATGGTGTCATGGGAGGCCGTGCAGAGCTCCTCACGGACTGATGGTGGGTTCGGTGCTGTGGGATGGTACAGACCACAGATTTTGGTCAGTTTGGGCTTTCCTTCCTTAAAAACCCAGGGCTCATGTTAGGACTGAGATGGGCTTGCAGCAGGAGTAGAGTCTCTCAAGACCAAAAACTCCCTCATTTTATCTGTCATTGTGTTTCCCACTGAACTAAACTTTTTGGTTTAACAAGCCATCCAGAGGTCAGAGCATAGGGTTTTCACTGCTGCTCCATCAGGTCTGACACCTCCACCCTGAAACAGGTTGAGAACCCACTTCCAAATCCACCTATTTCCCTGCACTGGTTGTGGAATAAGTATTTTATCCCATAACTGATCTGGACATGCTTGTGCTAATCTTTCACTGAAAGCTGATTTGCTTCATGATGATAAAATCACAACTGGGTGAGCAGGATGCTCATGCCTCCCCAGAGCTGTCATCCCTCCAGTGCTCCAGCATAGGCTGGTCTGCAGCCGTTGCCGCTCCCAGACCCCCAAGGGCAGCCATCAGTCTGTGCTGGAGCACCAAGGCAGGACTGAGGGGCCCACGGATGTCCTGCTCAGTAGGGTTCATAATTTAGGATCAAGTGACCCAGAAAAATGGCAGGAAAAGGGAAATGTTAAAGCACAGTGTGCCTTAGAAGTATAATAATTGGTTAATTCAGCATTCCTCCTATGTAATCCTTATGGACCCTTACATAATCCTTATCCCTCTTGCATGTTTATGGATATCAGCCTCCCCCACGAGGTCATGGAGACCAAAATTTTTACGCTTTCTGGACTCTTCCACGGGTCCTCCACAAATGGCAGGGTGAAACGGGAGGCTGGAGACATGTCACTGTCCTGGGGACAGCACGGGCCCTGCTCTGCTACAGCTGACCTCGCGCTTGTTACTGGTTAAGTCCTAAAATAGGTCTGCCAGCCCTTGGTGGAGCACAGGGCAGGGTGACTGAGGGGAAGATACAGAATGGAGCACACCTGAGCACTCACCTGTTAGATAATCCAGCCCCTCCAGCAGCTTCTTCTCTCTGGAAAAATCTAAAGCGAAGTTTTCAAAGGCATCATTAAAATTGATATCTGGTATCAGGACTTGCGAGGATGCAGTTGCCATGGCGACCCTGGAAGGAAAGAAGGGACCATCAGTACGCAACAGGGTGCACAAGTGAGGCACAGGGATGGGGGCAGCCTCTGTGCCTCACCTGCTGTCAGGAAACCAGCTTGCACCTACAGACCACTGCGTCCACCCAGGAGGATGGCCTAGTCTGGGGACAGGTTCCCTGAGAGTGGGGGGGCTTCATCACCAGGGTTTACAGCTTTGACTGGCCCCTGAACTCCCTTTGGATTGGTATTTCCACCACTTTCCTACCCCAGGGAAGGGGGCTTGCTTCTACAGTATTGTTAGAACCTGCCATGCAGGACCTGTCCAGTGAGGGACGGGAACCAGACCCTGGGGGTTCATTTGAGGACAGCACAGTGGGAGGCTGTAGGGATAGCTGGGGATCTCCGGGGAAGTGACTGGAGGGGACTTGGCTCATTTCTGGGGAGGGACCTACAGCTGGGGACCAGCTCCAGCAGCAGTGTCCTCAGCCTAGCCCACCTCTCAGCCACGTTCCTGGCAGTCTGCAGGAACCGTGCGTGGTCGTTCTCCTTCAGGATGTGCTCGGCCTGGTTGATGAGGACTGTGGAGCGCTCCAGGCACTGCCGGCAGTTGGCAACCTGCTGGGCCAGCTTCCGCAGCTTCATCACCTGCCGGAGGAGAGGGAGACACAAGTGCTCAGGAGCTTGAGAGGCACAGAGGGAACCCCATCCTGGCCAGGAGATGATCACGGCGAGCAAGGAGCAGTGAAATGGCACAGCAATGTCCCAATGGCTCTGGGGAGGAAGTAGAGCAAAGCACTTTCCACATTAAATTTTGCTGGGAGTGGGAAAGTCCCAGGGCACACCCTGTGCCTGCTCTGAGGATCCCATGTGTGATGGACACTGGAGAGCAACACATCCTCTCTCTGTTCCTCCCATGCAAATACCATGTCGCCCCTCATGCCAGCTTGCCATGAGACTGAAGAGAGCAGGCTGCCATGAGACTCCTGCCAGTCACTCAGCACAGGGCAAGGGAACCTCAGGAACACGGGAAGCGTTTACAGAGCTGGTGGAAAACATCACATTCACAGCTGCTGAACTGAACTGCTGGGTGACCAAGGTATGAGGGAATCTGCATGTTTTCCTTCCCTTCTCCTGGGCTCCATACACCCGTTGGGCCATTCATCAGGAAAAGTAGGGCAGAACAAATGGAAAACCAAATGGCAATCCAGCAGAAAAGCAGAATTCCTCGCTCCTCAGCTGGAGCACTTCAAACCAGCCACAGCCTCTAGAGGTTACTCCTTTCTCCACTGCTTCTGCAGAGGGTTTGGGCATTAATCTGTGCCCTTTGCCTCTACACAGCTGCCAACTGTAGGAAAACAACATCCTGGAGCTACCAGGTCGTTCTAAGCATGGCTGGAACTGGACAGCAGAGCCTGGAACAGTCAAGGAAGAGGGTGGGAAGAGCAAGCAGACAGACAGATGGACTGGCAGACGGTACTGTTACATAAAATATGTTCCCTGGAGTGGTTGGGGTAGAAGCATGATTTCAAAGCTCCCACTGCTGCCAGAGTGTCCTGGAGCCATGCCAGTGGCTCTTCTGCCTACACACACAGTGGAACCCACTCCCAAACTGCCTGGGCAGCATCTGTATTTGGGGCTTGGCCACGGGTACCATGGTGGGACCCCAGTGCACACCCAAACTTGGTGAGAACAGCAATGGGATCATGCAAGCTCCCCTGGACCCTCAGAGCTACAGTCCTCTAGCCCACCCACTGCTGCACGTGGAGAGCCCAGAAGCTGAGGCTGATGTCTCAAACACCAACAGCTAGACAGCTGCAGAGCCAGCTGAGGGCTGTTGGGGCTGGAGAAGGGGCCCCAGGGAGGTAGGGCAGCACTATCCTGGGACAAACATCCTTGCTGTGATAAGCACTATGTGTTGTGAGATGTGAGATGAAGAAGTGGTATGGACTGCAGGGGAATCAAGACCACCAAAGATCCTTGAAGCCTCTGACCCATTTCCTGAAAGGTCTGGAAGAATGGACTGTGCATGAGAACTGATTTGTGGAGAAAGCAGGATTGTGGAGAGGCACTGATTTGTGCCTCCCCAGGGCAGGCAAAACTTACCTATACAAAGGTCTCCCAAGGAAGCGCAGGCAGTGCCCCCAGGACCCTGGACACCCTGTTAACTGGATTGATGCTTGAACCAGGATTGATGATCTATATTCTTTCTTTCTCTCTCTCCTGCTTTAATCCACCTCCCTCTCTTTGTTCCCTTTCACCCTCTCCCTTTATCCAAAACACACCACTGTGTGCTTATACTGGGAGACCTTTATATATATAGATGTATATAGATATAGACCAGTATAGAACAATTTCCATGCCAAATAAATTACTTGTAATTGCCTAATAAAACTCAAAGATTTTGCTGACCCTCTGACATTTGTCATTCCTTTTAACCCTGAGCATCTATGAATCTTGGGTGCTCCCTTCCCCTTTGGGGTGGGATGCTACACATAGAAACTACCAGGAAACACCTGCAACCACTGGAAGAAAGGTCCAAACACTCCCACAAAGATGAGGGTGAGAAGCAGCTCACCCCCAGCTGTGCTGCAATGCAGAGTGTGCAGCCTCTGCTCTCTCTGCAGCACTGGACTACAGTCCTTCAGTATTAATTCCACATTATTCTATTAGAACCACAGTGGGTGAAGAGCCCTGAGGAAGCTGTCTGGAGTGATCCAAGCCTCTGCACCAACTTGTCACGCTAACCAACACACTGTTCCTCCTCCAGTCTCAGCCAGCACATTCTTTGTCCTTGGCAGAGGAGCCCTAGGACAGCAGCAGTGACAGATACCTGGATATGGGGTGGCATGGAGGGCAGCACCAGGGGACACCCAGAGGTCTGGACAAGATGATGCACTGGTGCTGCCCAAAGCAAACTCTTCATGGCAAGGCAACACACCCTGGTGCAGCCCCTCTGCCCAGGGCTGGCATGTCCCAGCGTCACTGGCTGAGGGAGTGATGTTCCTAGACAGGAGGGGCAGACCCTGGAGCAGCCACCCTGTGGGCACAGGAGGGGACCTGTGACCAGGGACACATGAGCTGGGACCCCTCACCTTTGTCTCCTTGATCTTGACAGCGATGACCTGCTTGCGCTGGCGGATGATCTCCATCAGCTCATCACACTCCTCCATCAGCTTGGCCTCGTGCATGGCTGTGTTCACCTGGCCAGGAACAGCAGCACACAGGTGTTGGGAGGGACACACAACACACGGGTGTTGGGAGGGACACACACAGATTTTAGGAGGGACATACAACCCACAGCTGTTGGGAGGGACACACAACACAGTTTTTAGGAAGGACACACAACACACTCTCATGGCTGTGCTCACAGTGGTGCCCACACAGACAGGGCACAAGCAGAGGTTCCAGTTCTCTGCCTGCAGGGCAGACCAGCATCCATGGGAGGATGGACAGGACAGGACAGGACAGGACAGGACAGGACAGGACAGGACAGGACAGGACAGGACAGGACAGGATGGGGGGAATGCACTTCATGGAAGAGGAATCAAACCCTAGAACTTCATTAAAGCACACTACAGGACAGAAATCAGTTTTCCTCATTTTATGCTTCCAAATCCCTCTGAAACAAGACAGCCTTGAGTGAACCACATTTTTGCTACAGGATCTTTTTTTAAACCTGGCCAGCAGATTATGCAACACTGGAGTGGGAGACAGCTGATGGTCTGCAAAGAGAACTCCACTGAGGAAAAACAGCAGAAAATCTTCCCAATCTGCTGCATGTGGTGGGGGGCGGGGAACAGCCCCAGGGTTTGGAGCCTGCAGCAAGCTGCTGTGGCAGGGCTGCTGTGGCAGAGCTGTTGTGGCTTGTGATGCTGTGGCAGTAGCTGCTGTGGCAGAGCTAGCAGCACCCTGGTCCCTGAAAGCTGTGTGCCCACAGGGATGGCTGGCACCCCGATTTCCCAGGAACACAAACCTGGACTCCCTCTCTCATTCAGCTTCTGGGTCACATGAGGGTGAGGGAAGATGAGGCTGAAGGCTGTGCACAGGAAGAGGCAGGAAGGAAATGCTGGGCCAAGAGACAGGAGGGAAGGTTGGGGCATCTCAGCTCAGCCCTGGGTCCATCCCTCCAGCTGCTGCCCAATGGTCCAGCTCAGGCTTGGAGCATTTCCCTTCCAGGATGGCTACAGGACAACATAAATCTGCAGCCACCCATAGCCTACATCTGAAAACCCGCCAAGGGCAAGAAATCTGCCCTTGACCATGTTCATGTTCTGGGGGCTGAAGGCAGGAGACAGGAGAAGAAGGCAGGTGAAGTTGCAGAGGACACCACAGTCCCTTTCTCAGTTGCCTTCTGCCAAAAAATAAGCATTTTCGAGGCTGGGGTTCCCCCAAGGGGCCAGCAGAGCATGGAGGGGATACTGCAGACCAGCACTGCTCCACTGGCAAATCCCTGGCTCAAGAACACCTGGACACTGGCCAAACCACTCTGCAGGATGAACCAGCTCCCAGGTAAATGCTGGGTTTGGGGATGAAGACTCAGCAGGTGCTACGGCTGCAGGAAAGCTGGGCAGCTTTTAGTTGTAACAAGGGAGAGAAAAAATATTTCACCCACCTCATTGGTGGGGGTGAATGTGCTAGGAACAACAGTCCTGGAATAAACACAGCTCTGGGAAAAGCCTGCTCTGCACCTTATGGGGATGAGAAACAGCATATCAGCCCACATCTAAGCCTGACACACGCACAGGCAAACCTCCTCCTGTGCACCCCAGCAGCTTGGGGATGGAGCAGAGGACCCCATCCCACCTCCATGACTGCCTTAAGTTGTAATGCAAGATGTAACCAAAAGTATGTATTCTACTGCCATCTGTTAAAACCAGGTGGGGCAGTGTTTCTTTCTCTCTTCCATTCCTCATAACTCCGGGTGGGGGTATCTTCTGCTGATGGACCAGCTGTTAAAACCAGGTGAGGCAGCATTCTTTATCTCTTCCAATACCCATCCTCCCTCGAGGGGGATATCTTCTGTTAAGGGGGCATTAAGTCTCACTGACTGATAAAATTGCCTCATCCCATTGTGAGATACTCCACCCAAGGGAAGGAGCCAAGCATTCCTACCTGGATAAAAATCTGAGATTCTGAACACCAAGGTAGCCTGTTTGCACTGGATTCCCAGAGGAAGACTGGACTCATCTCACCACCACTGGACCTTCAGAGGAAAACTACACTCTCCTACAAGAATATTGCTTCAACAGAACCACATCTGTCACTCCAGGAGGACTGCAGCCACGATTTAATTGGACTGCTACCAACAACGTGACCAACAGGGTGTCAGGTTGTATTCTGACTCTGTCAGTGTTTTATTTTTGTTTGGTTGGTTTTCTGTACTACTACATTTTAATTTTAATTTCCCTAGTAAAGAATTGCTATTCCTATTCCCATATCTTTGTCTGAGACCCCCTTAATTTCAAAATTATAATAATTCGGAGGGAGGAGGTTTACATCTTCAAGGGAGGCTCCTGCCTTCCTTAGCAGACACCTGTCTTTTCAAACCAAGGCAACAGTCCTCAACAGGTTTTTGGCTGTGTAGCAGCTACGCCCTGGAGACACCAGGAGCTCACACTGAGGCTGCTATGACACAGAGGCTGCAGTCCCACGGCACACATGCAGCTTCTGCTCTCCCCACAATGGGGACATTGGGCTGGTACCATCCCTATTTTACAAACTCAGCTTCTCCACAGGGTTGTTATCTGCTCTCCTTGCTCCACATTTCCATCACTGCCACAGGATTTGGCCATTTCAGTCTCTCTCAGTGCAGTCCCCCATGCATCAGAGCCACTCTGAGGGCTCACACAGGCTTGGGGCCTTGAGGACACTTGCAATGCCCTTCTCGGGGTGAACCCCTGTCCCTCAAGGTGCTGGTGGCACCATTCTCTGGACATGTCATGAGATTTACACTCAATGTGTCCGAGGGGCAGAGTACATGGGGATTGCATGTGCCTGCCTGTATGCCATGTCTGCAAACAGCTCAAAATTCCCTGGAATCAGACTGATGGGGAGCACAGATTATTTTCTGCTTCACAGTTTACTGTGCTCTCTGCAAAGGTGCCTCCGAGGGCCTGGCTGTGCATTCAGCACAGCTGAAAAATGTTACTTGAATTGTTATTTTAAGCAGAGCGTCTGACAAAGCTGAAAACTCCCAAACTCTGTCAAAAAGGACAGCTTAGAGGTCTCAGACTCTGAGAGTCAGACAAAAATACCAAATATCTTTCAATTTAGCCTACAGCAGATCATTAAGACACTGGAGCTGGACTCAAAGGAAGGGGTTTGGAAGGACATCCAGCCACATCCCTGCTCCATCCCTGGTTGGTTCTCAGAGTCAAAGCATGGCCCATTGGACCAGCAAGGGCTGGTGACTGTCATTAGAGCTCTTCAAGGGCATCCTAGCTCCTTCTCTCTCTGCCATATACCCATTTGCTATCTGTGTTCCCAGACTCAGGTCC
This sequence comes from Trochalopteron elliotii, assembly GCA_024734555.1. Taxonomy (NCBI): domain Eukaryota; kingdom Metazoa; phylum Chordata; class Aves; order Passeriformes; family Leiothrichidae; genus Trochalopteron; species Trochalopteron elliotii. Next base: position 368,867 of record JANPWX010000181.1, on the reverse strand, counting down.
AAATCCACTGAGCCCTGGAGAAGAGGAAGCCCAGGGGAGACAGCTCCAACAAAGACATTCTTACTGCAGAGTGATGCACAGGCAGAGACAAGCAGGACAATACCAGCAGTGACACAGGTGGCCAGCAGTGCTGCAGAGCCATGTGGGATTTTTCTGCTCCTTATTTTGGCTGGAAGTTCAGAGCACCTCAGCCCCCTCTTCCTTCTCTTTGCACATTGTGACAGTGGCTGCCAGCTGCTGGCGGCACACTCGGCCCTGCTGGCCCTCACAAAAAGGGCTTCTGCACTCACTTCCTCTTACCAGATCATCAGGACATTATTGAGGGAGTGAAGAACAAAGCACTGATGCTGCCTGCAGAAACCACAGGGCTTGAAGCACCTTCATGGTCCCAACACCCTGGCTGCTCTGAGATGCAGGTGGTGAAGGACAAGCTGCAGTTCCCTAAGCAAATCCATCATAGATGCTTTGCTGTGGGCAAACGGCTCCCCCCAGCACAGGAGGATCCCTTGTCCTGCTGCAGCACACCTGCATCCCCCTGCAGCATCCTTGCATCCTGCCATAGCATTCCACCACAGCATTCCTCCGTTTTACTCGCAGCATCCCGAGGCAACATCCCCACATCCCAGCACAGCACTCCGGCATCCTGCTGGCTGCTGGGCCCATGGGATGGCTTGGGGGAGTGCAGGGAAGGCACAGGAGTTGCACACCCCACAAGGCCTGGGGTGTCGAGGGTGAAGTAAACAACTGTGGGGAAATATAGGTTGGATATTAGGAAGAAGTTTTTCACTGAAAGAGTGATTAAATACTGGAATGGTTTGCCCGGGGAGGTGGTAGAGTCACCACCCCTGGATGTGTTTAAAAAGAGACTGGATGTGGCACATGATCTAGTTGAGGTGTCAGGGCTGGGCTGGACTCGATGATCGTGAAGGTCTCTTCCAACCTACACATTCTGTGATTCTGTGATTCTGTGATTCTGTGCTCCCTCAGGCACTGGCAAACTCCCCCTGTATCCATGGCTGCGAACCCAGCAGCAGCCTGGGGTTTAGTCCTATGGGAAGCTGGTGGTTCAAGGAATTGCTGCATGCTTAGTGTCACCCAGTTGATCAGCCTTGTTACAGGCTCAGTGTCACCTGGCTGAGCCCTGTTTCCACACTTGGTTTCACTCAGTCTTCCACCAAAAGCAGCTGCTGCCCCCAGCACAGAGCAGCAGGCAGGTCCTCCTGCCTGGAGCCAGCTCAGCAGCCCATGTCTCTTTTCAGTGGCTGCCAATCATGCCAACTCCTTCAGACCCCTGGGAACCATCCCTGTGTCCTCCACTGCTTGGGACTACCACCCACACTCATCTCTGCTCCCAGGAGAGCCCCAGGAAAGGACTCTGGGGCGATTGCCTCCCTTGAGCTGGGAGCTGTCCCGGGTACCTCCCCCAGCCCCTCCTGGCCCTCACCCACCTCCACTTGCTGGCAGATCTGTATCAGCTTGGCCATCTGGTTTTCCAGTTCGCTGTTGCGTTTAACCAGGTTGGTGAGATTTGTCTCCAGGGTTTGCTGCAGGTCCAGAAATGGGAGAAAGAGGAAAAATACAGAGGTCAGCAAAGCTGGAGTGTCCCCAGTCCCCTGCCAGGAACTGAGACCCTCTGCCACCCAGCACACTACCTGAAGGAGGGATACTGGAATAACTTTGGGCAAAGGCTCTGGGGGTCCTCAGAAGCTCCTGCGCATGCCAGCGGGCTGTGCCATGGGGGAGAGACACTGAGCCCAGCACTGTGGTCACCCTGGGGTGTCACTAGCTGGAGAGGACAGTGTGGGTGTCTGCCCTTTGCCACTCCTTGGGAGAACAAATTTTGACTATTTTCATCATCAATTTTGTTCTGCACAAGGTGAGGGAGATGAACAAGAGCCGATGAGCCATGGGAGAGGGATGTCTTCTCTGCCAGCCATTTCAGCTGGAGCTACAATGGTACAGGCAGGGAGAGCTCATCTGCACTGTGCTGGCTTTCAGTCCCCAGCCATGCTGCCCTTTGCTCACCAGAGCAGATCTCAGCCAGCAGATCATGGCCAGTGAATTGCAGCCAGCAGATCACAGCCAGCAGATCTGGGCCAGAAGACTATGGGCAGTGCCATGTAAGCATGCCAGCCAGTAGCTCTTGATCAGGAAGTCCTGACCAGGATGCCTGGGCCTGCTTTGGTGCCCACAGGCTGCACTGTTCTGGGAGAAGGAGGGGATCCAGTGAAGCATGGATGAAGACCCCATTTGAGGGAATATCAATATCCATGGCCATGGGGGAACACAGTCTGTGGGTGTTAACAATTTCAGAGACACAGCATTGCCAGTTTCATGTGCTCTGTGAAGGGGAATGCTTTGTAACAAAGAACTCACTACCTGTTGTCCATGTGTTCTGCTAAGGGGAATGCTTTGTAACAAAGAACTCACTACCTGTTGCAGCGCTTGTCAGGAAATGGTATCCCATTAATATTTTAAACTCCAGGGCTGGAAGAGGGTCCCTGAGGTGGTTCATTCACCTGCAGGTAGGAACTTCAGTCTGAGGCTTTCATCTAACTCCAGCAGACCCATAAACATGGCCCCTCTCCACACAGATGGGTAACTGGGGGCTACTGAGCCAGGAGAACTTAAATCACAGGCGTGGAGCACAGGCAGAGCACTTACTCCTGAAAAAACACTGGCTCCTAAAATACCCCGAGCTCATTTGCAACCCTGAAAATTGCTGGCCAAGGGCAAGTAAGGCAGACCACAGGAACAGGCTGGAGAAATGGAATAAAATCCAGGGAGCCTTGGTTATGCCAGAAGGGTTGGCAGAGTGGGGTATGGATAATGGAAAAGCCAGCTGCTCCCTCCCCCTCTCCTCATAGCCCAATATTATAAACATCATTTCACTACAACAACTAACATTTCACTTGCTAATTACCTCCCTCGCCACCAAGCGTGGCTGCACAGAGGTTTGAAGCTTTGAACTCACACCAATCTGCTTTCATCTTCCAGGGTGTGATGGAGGGCAGGGCGGGGGGCTGGGGTACAGCTTTGAAGCACACATGCCCACACCCCATTTGCAGCATCCCAAGTTTTCTAGGGGATGGCATCACTCCTTCCATACACAAACACACACAAACCCTGCCCAACCACCAAACCCTTCGTCACACATCCCTGTGGCATTGCTGAGGCAATTGGAGGTGCTATACTGGTGTCAGCAATGGTTCCACAGCTTTTGCTGCTTCCCTGCCCTTCACTGCATCCACAGACCCTTGCTGCCAACCCCTCCACATCCCAGGAAAACACAGATGGAATGTTTCCATATGTTTGACATGCTGAAACAAATAAAATGGGCTTGAAGCCTGGATCACACCAGCTGGTTATTTTGTAGGTATATATAAATTACAGCAATTACAGGGGTTGGGTTATAATTGTTTTATAAAATGCCCGTCATTTCCCCAAACCTCCACCTTCTGTCCTGAAATACAAATAGGTGATTTCTCCACAACTGGGGAGACAAATGAGAAAAAGTGATAAAAAGGCCTTGAGCAGGAGTCACTGGTGCTCCTTGGGGAGAAGGGCCTGGATCACCAAGGGACAGCAGGACCAGAGAGGGAAGTGCCCAGGCACCTTGGGAGAGGCTGAACCTCCTCCATCCTGAGTGTCAAGGACCCACAGGATCAAATCGTCCCACCACTCCAACAGAGCAGCTCAGCACCTGCACCCCTTTACCTGCCAGTGACCAGATGTACAATAAATCCACTTCCACCCAGCCACAGGAGAGCAATCACACAGCACTGGCCTGTGCAAGTACCAATGCTCATGTTTGTTCAGTTATGGGCACAATGGACAACAACTCAATTTTCCTTTTCCTCCAAACACCAAACGAACAGTTGAACCAAACATCGATTTCTCTGTTTGAATAAGACATCAAGGTTGCAGGGTCAAGACAACTTCAGGAACTATAAATACGTGGTGTCCTCCTGGTCCCTGTGCTTCATCAAACACAGCCTTGCCTGCACCTGGCCAGAGTTGCTCTTCATGGCCAGTCCCCAGCTCATCCACCAGGCTGGAAGCTGGTTCACTCTGGGAAACACTGTCAGCCTTGTAGCTTTAACCAGCTGAGAGATGGAACAGAGCAGGCTCTGAGCCCCAAGCATGTGGACAAAGAACAGGCTCCCTACACATCACACAGGCTGAGGGGGTCCAAGTCCCCAGGGGTTTGGGCCATGCAAGCCTCAGATCTCCAGCAGCATGAACCTGTGGGTGTGGGATGGGAGGACCTGGAGAACCCTGGAGCTGGGAAAGCCCTAGGGACAGGAATGCAGGGGTGGTGGGTGGCTGCTGCCATCCCTCAGTGCTGCTCTGAGACAGCCTGGCACAATGGCACAGAAGGCGCCCTTTGGCTCTGCCTTACCCCAGACAGGTTTCTGCATTTATCTTCATGGGAAGGCAGCCAAAATCAGAGAGTGATACTTCCAGTGATTTACTCAGGGCTTTTCTCATTGCCCCTGTTCATCTATAATCACTTCCAATAATGGAGTTGAATCCCTGCCCTGATCCTCCTGTGTACCACATACACAAATCACGTGTGCATCCACAAACCCATGTGCAGGCACACAGGCACCAAGTCGAACTCACTCCTAAATGCTCCCTGCATGCCAAAGTGGCAAGAAAACCAGTTCCTGGAAGCCACCAGTGTTCACCAGCCTCACCTGGACAGAGTAGGGGATGAGCACTAGTGGCAGCCATCTGGGATTGCTGCCATGCTGAAATGCACAGTCAAGCCCTCGGGGCTGAGGATGTGCTGCCAGGTCCCAGCATGGGGCAGGATTCCTGCCCAGTGTCCTCTGACTTGTTTTGGTGCAGCACAGGGAAGCCAGATATTCCCAGGACATTGCCCAGGACATCAGGAGTTTGCCATGGAGCTCCTGAGGGAGCTGCTCATTTTTTAAAACCACAAAGCTGTTGCTAGCATGAGGCAGCTGCAATTGCACTGGAGTTGTGGGAACCTCCACTCTTGTCCCTGCTCCTGGCCGAAACACTGCTCTGCACTGAGCTCCTGCCCCAAGCACCCACTGTGGGGATGATGGAATTGACACAGTTTGTCTCAGGAATGCTGGGGCAGCTTTCTGGGGAAACAGCAGTTGGACAGGGTGACCTGCAGGGAATGACCTCCGACCACTGTCATTCCAACCCCATCTGTTCTGAGGGGCTTTAGGAGCAGGACAGTGATGGTGGGGTTGGTACAGCATCCTCTGACTCCACTGGCAGCTGTCTCTGCGCTTCCAAACTAAAATCACAGAAGTCTGTAAGAGACTATAAACTTCATCTCATACAACTCCTTGCCATGGGCAGGGACACCTTCCACTAGCCCAGGGTGCTCCAAGCCCTGTCCAACCTGGCCTTGGACACTTCCAAGGCATTGACAGCACTGCACAGAGCAGGCTCCTTTCAGTGGCCACAGCAGGCCCAGAACCTGGCACTGCTCCTGCACCAGCGGATGCTCCCACTCCCACCTCCTATTCCCATGGCTGCACAGAGGGCTGAACATTGCACTGCCCACTGCCAGCCCTGGCAGCAGCACATCCAGGTGATTCAAACTGGAAGAGAGGAAATTTAGGTTAGATATATGGAAGAAATTCTTCCCTGTGAGAGTGGTGAGGCCCTGGCATAGGATGCCCAGAGAAGCTGTGGCTGCCTCATGCCTGGAAGTGTCCAAGGCCAGGTTGGACAGGGCTTGGAGCAACCTGGGATAGTGAAAGGTGTCCCTGCCCAGGAAGACGGGTAGAACAAGATGAGCTTAAGGTCTCATTTAACCCAAACCATTCTGTGATTCCACAATTCTGTTTAGAGTCAATTTCCACCACCACCAAAAAAAAAAACTTTGGGGAAAAATATGCAAAGCCAGTCAGCTACTGGGCTTTTCTCAGGGAATGTCCCTAGACAACGGGACAAGTGACAAAGAGACAGGACTGAGCTGCCATGTGTGACACTAATGCATTTGCTTTGGAGCAAAACAGACTGAGGAAGAGCTGAAACCTCTGCCAGCACTTGGGGCTGCTGTCACCCCACTGGCACAGCTGACCTGGAAACCAAGTGGCTCTGCACAACATGGGGCTGGAGGGCTCTCTGATGGTGCTGAAGAGTCAAGAACTAGAGCCTGAGCCAGGCAAAGGGGCTCTGGCAGTGACCCTCAGCATGGAGGGGATGGGGACCAGAGCGATGCACCCGACCAACACACACCTGAGAGTTGGCGACATGCCCCATGTCCCCCGGTCAGTGTGAGCAATAAAAGAGCAACTCCAAATCCATTCATCCAGTTTAATCCCTGATGATGTATTAGGCTTAAATCCTGACTGCCTCTTTCTATGCTCACCTTCAGTTGGGAAGCAGCTCGGGAGGGAAGCTCCCTACAGGGAGCAGGGCTGGGGATGCAGGTGACACATGGGTAGGTTTGTCACAGCCAGGGCTCCCAGCCACATCCATCATGAGCCATGTGGTGGGAGTCACCCATGCTACCTGGGCACACAGTGCTCCAGCTATGTCCTCAGTGCCCAGCCTGGGGGTGGCCGCAGCCCCTCCCCTTCACCTCACAGAAAGCACAGGGTAATCCCAGCCTGACAAGACCTAGAGCTGGATCCTGATCACAGTGGGGTAAATCCACTGTTTCAGTGGCCATGCTCCAATTTGTAAATGGGACAAAAGAAATGAAGGAACTGTCAAGAGCCCATAGGAGCAGCTGTGCTGGGCTGAGCAGGGCTGGGGGGCAGGCAGGCAGGTGGGATGCATGCTCCTCCACACAGCATTCCAGTGTGAGCTGCATCAGCACTTACTGTGTCTTGTGTCTCCTTGGGAATTTAAATTGAGGAGAGAAAAACTAAAGCAGAAAACCTCGAGTAAACAGGCTGAGCTGAGCGTGGGATTTGCAGCCACTGCACATGTGCTGCCGAATCAGCACATCCTGGATTTGCATCTTGTCGGCTCTTCTGCAGCATCTTCTCTCGGGCTGAGCCAACCAGCATCGCCCAAACCTGCCTGGTTTTGGGGAGCAAACCTGCTGCATGTGATCCACACGATCTGGATCTGTCATGCAGCTGCCTCACCCATGGGGAGGTGTCACTCATACCCCACTCCTATGGGACACCACTACCAGTGCCACACATCTCCAGCAGCTCCAGCATTTAATTACGCCTGCAGAACTCCTGCCTTTCTGGGGTACATCTCAAGTGAAGAAATGAGAGGGACAGAAATGGCTGCAGGTAAAACTTGCTCAGTCACCTGCCGATGGAGTGACCTAGGGTCCCATTCACCTCCTCCCAATGCTTCACTCTTTGGCCTCTGTTACCCAGAAATGTAAGCAAATGTTCCTGCTCCTATAGACAACCTGAGGGGCGGGGAGTGCCGCTAGTTCTCCTGTAAATCAAAGCTGTCCTGGGGAAAAGTCACAAGGGGGAAGCCACAAATTAGTTTAATGTTGTTGTTTCTCCAAAGTCACTGATTAGTTGCAGACGTGGTCTGAGCATTGTTTTGGCAAGGTTTGTGTCTGGCTGCCTGGTGCAGCTCCAGAGTGCACATTCCCTGTCCCTCGTTTACCCCTGTCCCTGTGCTACTTAACAGCAGCAGGGACTTTGCTTTCAAAAATATTCCTTCAGGCAAAATACTTTAAGAGCCCGAACACCTGGAAGTCCCTGGCACAGCTGTCCTCACTGCAGGGAGAAGAGGAACGGCTGGCGGTGGTAGAGAACCTCTGCTGCTGGAGCTCGGCCACACGCTCATCTCCATGGAACGAGCTGTTCCTTGGCAAGCCACACCGGGCTGTTGTGGGAATCAACACACACAGGTAACCAGGGTGACACCAAACCACAGCGGAAATGCCAGGAGTAGATGCATTTCATTACCTCACTAACAATGCTGGGCAGCACAGATACACTGGGACACTGCTCCGACACTGCTCCTTTAGGCTCAGCTCATCCAGCAGCCACAGGCACATGGGGACACTGCTCCGACACTGCTCCTTTAGGCTCAGCTCATCCAGCAGCCACAGGCACATGGGGACACTGCTCCGACACTGCTCCTTTAGGCTCAGCTCATCCCAGCAGGCAGGGCTGCCTGCCCCAGTGTATCAGAGAGCTTCATGCGCACGCGGTTTATCACAAGGCTGTGTTTTTTTAGGATCACTCTGTCTCCCAGCAGGAGGGTCCAGCATGTCTGTCAGAGTGTGTTACCCCTGCACAGGAATTCTACTTCTCAAAACAGGCAGAGGATGAACAAAACTCGGCATAATAAATGGAATTTTCCCACACTGATGATCTTAGTATTCCCAGCTGCAAGGTCACTTTGAGCAAAAGTATTTCTCCTCGCCAAATCTCCCGGTTTTAACCCTTTCCTCCCAACAGCTATTTTCCTGGCTAAGATAAGAAAAAGGATGGGAATAAGGCAGCTGATACCCTCCCCATTACTGGGTGACCAGACCTTCTCCTACATCCTAACTGTACAGCTCCACCAGGAAGTCAGCACAAGGCAGAAGCCCGGCAAGGCATAGCGCATTCCTGCAGTTCCTGGAACTGGAAGGGAAAACCAGGAGCTGCCCAAAGACAAGTTCAGCTTCCACACTTCCACCAAATACACTTCCAGCAGAGGCTGGTTCCCTTAATTTTTGTGACAGCACAGTAGCTTTTGGGTGTTCCCTCTCCTGCATCCTTCCTTATCAACCAAGACATTTGGAGACAGATCTTGACACCTACTTCCAGTCCATGAAGAGGCAGGACATGTGGCAGGGCATATCCCCCCAGCAGTCAGAAGGAACACGTGAGGCACATGGCTGCTGGAGCACCAGCATCCTCCCAGCCCAGGGTGGGGAACTCCTTTGAATAGGCCAGGTGGCAGCAGCTCTCACAGGACACCCAACAGCCTGAAGAGGTTATTTCAATGCCACTCTGCACTGCCTGCTGCCTTGATGGGTATTGATGAGGCTAGCAGCACCCAAGGCAGTGGTTTGCATCTGGGCAGGTCCCCCAGTTCCTCAAGCACTCACCAAAATCAGTAAATCCCAGAATGGTTTTGGTTGGGAGGGACCTTAAAGCTGATCCAGTTCCACCCCCTGCCATGGGCAGGGACACCTTCCACTAGACCAGATTGCTCCAAACCTCTGGCCTTGTACACTTCCAGGGTTGGAGCAGTCTCTGGGTATCACAGAGGTTGGCAGAAATGCATATGGCTGATTTAGGTCCTTCAGTCTTTACATCCTTTAATCTCTGCAAAGCTGTTCTTCTCCGCTTGGATATTATCCTGGTTTTCTGTATCATTACAGAAGTATTGAAAACTGTTTAAATATTTTATTAAACTCATCCTGACTTTGATAAGCCAGTTTTCATTCCTGAAGTCATCTAAACATGAGCTGCTTGTCGGAGCTGTCCTAGTTAAACACTGAGATTTTATTCCCCAGTTCAGGCCATGTGTTTTTCAGCTTAAAAGAATATGATTGTCAGACATCTTATTATATATGCTACATTTGCTATAAAAAATTCCCAAACTACAGAGAGCCCGGAGTGTATTTGTGCATTTCCCACTATTTTTATTTATTCCTTTAAAAGGATGGAGTGGAAGGAAAAGATTTCCAGCTCTGCAAGCAATGCCTTTTTCCAGGAATTTTTCTCCAGTGAGTAATTCCTGGTTCCTTCCAAACCAGGAGTTATAGAGGGGTCATTTTCTGATGCTCTGCTGTAATAACCACCACAGCTGCACAGCCCGAGGTGTGGAAGGGCTGGGGAACAGCCCCCCACTTCCCCCCTCTGAGCTCACTGCAGGATGGGTGATGGTGAGCAAAAAAAAACAGTGCTGGTAGCAGCCCCAGAGCTCCCCACCAGCTGTGGTCTCCCCACACCAGCCCCAGAAAACCCCAGGGGTCATTTTGGAAGGAACCCAAGAAGCAGCTCTGTTGTCCCTAATGGAGCCGAGCGCTGCTGGAATTCCTGCTTCCCTGAAAAATCCCTTCTGTCAGAAAAGTAAGCCATTAACAATGATCCTATTTTATTGTGCCTCAGTGATGAAACCACAAAAATTGAGGAAAGAGAAAAAAAAAACGAAAGAAGATGCTGCAGATGCCCACCTGCTCCTTCAGTCTCAACCTTCCAGCCTTCCATCCTCTCAGGTTTCTGTCTCTCCTGTGCAGCAAAAGGGACTTATTTGTCACCCTTTTGGGTCATTGTGGCCTTGGGAATGATGCCCAAAGCCCTCCCTGCACAGGAGAATCACTCTGTGGAAGCTGCAAGGTAGCAAGTTCCTTCTTCTGCTGCTGGAGCTGGAGGATCCAAGTGGTGGCAGCAGTGCAGATCCTTCCCCAGATCCTAAATGTCCTAAGGATAGCCAGGTGAACAAATCCCTGTTGCACATCCTGCCAGATCTGGGGTCTGCAGACCCCCAAGGGTGGATGGCTCACAGGGTCACATGCCCAGAGAGCTCCACCAGCAGCACTTCAGGGGAGAGGAGCCCAGCAAGCCCTAGGGCAAGGTCAAGTAGGAGTCACCCACAACCCTGGAAAGGCAGAGATTCCAAAGGACAGGCACAACGCACAGCCTGAAACACAGAGCAACAATCTCAGGCTTGGGGAAGGATTAGAAACCAGCACACACCATGTGCCTGGAGGAGCTGTCAGAAGGCAGAGGGATAACCAGAGGACAAACCAACAACAACCTAGCTTGAGCAGAGATCAGACCATGAGACATCTTGAGAGCCCCACATTCGAGGACTGACTGCCCTGGCACTGCTGGCTCTGAAGCCAAAGAGAACAAAACCCTTTCAAGTATAAAAGATAGATAATGCTTTATTCCATAAATATGTATATCCTCTTGAAAGAGCTGACTGGTGGAAAGAAGATGCACCTTTTGAAAGAGTTCTATGAATACATGGTAGGCAAAGAACACCATCAAAGTTTTCCTCAAAAGAGAGGAGAGTGGAGAGGAGAGGAGGGCAGGGGTGGGAAGAGGAGAGAAGGTAAAAGGAACACTAACTCCAGTGAAAAGCAGTCTCCAGGGGTGCTCTAAGGACACTGCAATCATGTTAACTGCTCTTGCTGCAGGTGACTGGCTGGGAAGAGCCCTTTGGAATACTCACAGGGTGTGTGAGAATTCAGAGATGGAATTTCCAGGGAAAAAGCCTGACACATACTGATTTGAGGTACACAGGTGCATCTGAATAGCAGGAGATACTCAGTATCACCAACAATTACTAAAGGCAGAAGAGGACAAACTACCTGAGAGAGCATCAACAAACACTTTTTCCATTAAGGTTTCCTCCTCACCCTCTGAGGATCTCTGTGTGATTCACAACCAGGCAAGTTTCATTAGGCAAAACCCTGTGACGTGTGACGTGTCCTCAGGAGCGATGGGACCATCCCATGGGCACCTGTGACACCTGGCTCAGGGCATGCCTGGGGTTCCACAGGCTCCGACAGCCTTTCCAAGCAGTGATATCATCCCAGGGGCACAAACACCCATCTGAGGCTGCTAAATAAAATCTGGGATTTGGCAAGTCATTTATGCAAATTCCTATCCCCACTTAATAAACAACCAAGTGTCTGTGGCAGAAATGAAGAGATGCAATTCAAAGAGAATGCACTGAGCAGGGAGTTTAGTGCTAGAGAGAAACTCATGGAAGATTCATATATTCCCAAAGAACATCTGGTTCCATTCAACATCAAAAAAGCTACTTTGTGATTTTCACCAGATAATGGGGTTTATCAAAGATTTACTAATCACTTCATTCAATTCCTATCTCACTTCCCAAACCAAATTAAGCAAAATTCAAGCAAAAAGTAAGGAAGAATCCTGAAGAAGGTACCTGTTCCCCACATCCTCACTATCTGGGCTGCATGTCAAAATTGAGATCTGGCTGCTCCCAAACTGAATGGGAAACACATAAAGTGGCTGCGAAGCAGAATTCACGGCCAAACACCGGGAAGAAATAGTTTGAATTACAAATACAAAATTAGCTGGAGAGCAAAGCTAAAGCTCCTGCATTTTAAATTATGGCAGGAGACACAGGGAGTTCTGCAGAGATCAGTCAGACCTGGCACCAGAGGTTGGTCACAAGTGACAGGGGTAACACCAAGCCTGACTTGTGCTGTGAGTGTGACACCGGATTCAGCTTTACTCAGCCAAAACACTGCAGAACACAGTTTTAATCTAAAACGTTACACTGCAGAACATGGCTTTGATCTAAAATATTAATTGGCAATAAATGCATAAATTATGTCTGCAAATGGGTCAGGCTCCAGCCCGCCTGTTTGTCCCAGCCTGAGGTTTGTCTCATCCTCCTCATGCTTCTACTGGCTCCATTAGCACCCCACTGTTACCTGCCATGGCAGTGGCACCCAGCTCCCGTCCCTGTGGATTATTTCTCAGTTCCTCCATCTGGGAGCTGGGTACAGGCAGAGCCCGAAATCAGAATCAGACAATCCATGCTGGAAGGGATGAAAGCTGGAAGTGGACAGGGAATGAGGGCTGAGGAGGAGGAAGAGGAAGAGGTTGTGCTGGGTGACAACGTACAAGGATGGGGAGGAACATTTTTATCTGATAGGAAAAGCTCAGTAAGAAACTCAAAGGGAAGGAAACCACCCTGCCTACCTTCATCCCTGGGGCTATGACACCCATCTTGGGGCTGTGACACCCATCTCAGGGCTCAAACATCTGTCTGGAAGATGTGACACCAATCTCTGGACTGCAACTCCCATCTCCAGGGGTGCATCCCACCAGCAGGAACTGAGTTGAGGAGTCAGAAGCACCAGAACCACCTGCCCCAGGGAGCCCCTCCAAGCCCCCTCCTAGCATGACACAGGGTGAGTCATTGCCAAGACTCCTGAATATTAATTCCTCAGCTCTCCTTTTTCACAGCCTTCCCCCCCACACTCCCCATCAGGGGCTTGTGGCAGAGAGAGGCTCTGAGCTGGCTGCCAATGCCTGATAATGGAACACAGAGCCTGCACTCGGAGCCTTCCCTCTCCCAGCATGCCCTGAAAATTCATCTTCCAGCTCTGATGATCAAAGAAGCTGATCAAATGCTCCAGCAGCTGGATTTTAATTCCCTGTTGATCCAGTTCCTGCACACACTCAGGAGCCTTTTTCATTCCTTCCCCCATCTCTGCAGCAGCAGCCGGAGGAGCTGGAGCCATGGGACAGTTGGTTGAGGCGGAACAGCAGACGTGAGAATGTCAGGAATCACATGCATCTCTTCACCTGTCCCATACTGAAGGACTCCTCTCAGTTTAAAACCTTTTCCAGGCAAAACACTAGAGAAGCTCCTGCAGATGCCAGAGCAAAGATGTACTTGCTTTATTTTGGGGGCAGGATCTTCCAAGGATCTCTCTTCTGAGGGAGAGTCTGCTGGACAGGAAACCCCCACAATGGGGGAGATTTCCCAGAGACACGTCGCTGGGAAAGCCGCACCACTTGGTGGCATCACTCTCAAAAGCTTGGGCACGTGGGGACAGTTTGCTAATGAGGATTGCAGCGATTAGGAGCATCAAATTATCTTCTGCAGCACACAACAAACAATGCTAATGGTGGGATAATGTCAGGCGGAATCACACTGGATTGGAACAGCACTGATAGCACATGTTAAGCAGACATATAATTACCACTGTGGTGCCTCGATAATATTAATAACGCTGCTAATTAGATTGATATAAATAGCAAGATTAATTGTCACAAAACATCAGTGTCAGGGTTGAAAAGCAGCTGCAAACCTTTTGTCAGCCCTTGGGCACTGGGGCCGTAAGAGACAGCACCCGGCACCAATGGTACCCAAAGATTCTTGGTTGCATCTGGTAACACCTGGCAGCACCCAGAGGTTCCTGATTACACCTGGTGGCACCTGGCAGTACCTGACCCCAATGGAGGGAGCTGGCACGAGGCAGGCAGCAGCAGCAGGAAGGCACAGCCCAGCACTGAGCAACACAAAGTCCTCCCTACCCTGAAGATGCCTGAACCTTCCAAGGACAGCCAGGATGATCCTGGAGCATGTCCCCACACAGCCCTGGCAACTTTATTTGTTCTGGGCTGACAAGGGAACAGCCTGTCTGAAGGAAACAACCTGCTACTTTCCCTTAATAATACCTTGAAGACAGAGGAGAGCAGCATTTGAAGCCATTGATGAAAATGTTATTCCATTCGGGCCTTGCTATGTTCCTGCAAAGCAAGCAAGAAGAGCTCCCAAGGATGGTTTAGAAACCCACATCTCTCTGCTGGGAAAGGCAGGAGAGGAGTAAATGGGAACAATGAAGCCCAACGCGCTCCTTGGGAGACCTCCCCTCTTATCCACAGTTGTCTTCCGCTATGAGAGGCTGTCATGGAACAGCATCAGGCCTGGGCTGGAGGGTGACACCACAACCAGTGTCTCCCTTCCTCACCTCCCCAGGCAGAAGAACAAATTTGGATGGAAAAAGTGGGGGAGGAGACCAGAAGGAATGGGTCCCTTCCTGCTCAGGATATTCTGTGATCCTATGAAGTGTAATGCCCGTGGAGACTGCTGCTGCATAAATTGCCTCCTCCCAGACTCCTGATTCCTGCTGGATGTGCATGCGCTGAACCAACTTTTCCACCTTCCCAGCACCAGCGTGTGAGAGCTGCCGGGAGCACGTTCTCCACATTCAGGAGAGCCATCCCACAGTTCCTGGGGAACCTGCCCTGAGTTTCTCCCTGGCTGGCTCTGAGCCACGCCGAGGGGAGTGGGAGCTGCTTGGCTGGGTGAGCTGTGCGGGTGCTCCAGGCTCCCTGTCCCAGCACCTGGCTGCGGGGGCAGCAGGCAGGATCCTGGGAACGCTGGGAGCCGGCACGGGGAGCACTCCCTGCTCCCACCCAGCCAACCCAGCCATGCCCGGGCTGGCAGGTCACTGTGTGGGCGCTGCCAAAGCACACAGGAGGACGCAAACCCCTGGGTTTCGCTGGGAAGCAGAACCAACATGCCAACAACTGCCTGGGATGGGGCTTATTTAGGCTGATTTGTTGCTTATGTAAAGCAACGGTGAGACTGTTCAAGCCAGCGCTGGAGATGCTGAGATAGATGCACTCGGTACAAACTGAGCCTCGGGGTGAACGCGCCAACGCTGGAGAAAGCTTTAACCCCTTGTGCACACGCAAGCAGAGAGTCCCAGTCCTTCTGCCTTTATCCCTTTGCTCTTTTGCTTCTGGAAAAGTAAACAAAATACCTAAACCTACCAAAAAGTCACCAAAACCAGCACTAAGCAATGGTACAAACAGCATTTTCAGAGTCTTGGCTGTGTTCAGAGCCTTGGCACTGCCTGGGGACTCCTTTTGCCCCTGCAATGCATGGGATGCTAGAGGGGACTTTGCAGAGATGTGGAGGGGACTGCACTTCCAAAGCCTTTGTACCCCAGAGTCCCATCAGGCCAAGTGGCACCGTGGCTACCACAGAAATCCTGGGCAAGCAAAGCTTGTGCACTTTTGCCTGCACAGCCAGGGCACCACTGGTGATTCTGATGGGATGAGCCCTCCACCAGCCCAGGGGTCTGAGCCCACAGCCCCCTCTAGTACATCCCAACACGCTCCTGGGCTGCCCTGTCACAATACCAGTGCCAGCTTATCCAGCAGATCTTGGGCACCAGTCCCATGGATTACTCAAGCACCAATGTCTTATGGCAACGGGCATGAGAGAAAATGCCTGAACAGGTTTTCCCTCCTGGAGCAAAACAGCCCTGCCCACGGTGGCTGCCCTGGGGCTGGGGACACAGCTCCCTGCCGGCAGATGCCCCAAGGTGCCCGAAGGCAGCGGGTCTGGGCAGTGCCATCTGCCCAGCCCTGTCTTCAGCCAGCCCTGTTACCCTCCTCGTTCCCCCAAAACCATGACCATATGCCAGCCAGTGGTGCCGAGCACCCCAGGAGCTACCTACCCCGTGCCAGGCTGCTGGATAGGGGCAGGCACCCAAACGTCCCTGCAAACCACCTTCAGGAATAAGACCGGGAACCAACCCAAGGCAGACTTTTCCAAAAGTTAGAACATCTGGGAAGTGTGGAGGGAAGGGACCACTGGAGCCTTTGTGCTGAGCACAGGCTAAGTATTCATGCCAAAACCTGCTCCAGCTGCTTCAAACTTGGCTAAAGCTGCACCCAGTGAAGTGCAAAGCTCCCATCAGCCCTTGCTCATGTCTCCAGAAAAAAACCCATCCATTTCTGATGTAAGGAAAAATTTCCTTCTCTCCTCTGCACTAGGAAGGAAACAGATCTGCTCTATGATACAGCCAGTAAAGAGCCTCAAACATTGTGAGCAGGGCCCCAGGGCCACCCATGGACCCTTGGCGGGGCTGCCAAGGGGGCAGCGTCACTGTCACTTCCCTCTTCACACACGCAGACCATCTCCACATGCACAAGATTTCCCAACATGGATCAAGATCCAGCTGTTTTACTGGGAGACCCTGGGTCAGGCTGGAGCCACCACCACTGGTGTGCAGCAGCAAGACGAGGGGCTCTAGAGGGGCAAGCAGCAGATCCCAGGCAGCCCCTGCCCACCAACCCTCAGCTACCCAGTGCAGGCCTTCCATTCCATCCCAGTGAGTCAGAGTCCGAGGGAGTCATGAGGCTGGCTGGAAAATCCCAAGAGTTCCAGAAAATAAACAAACACCTTGTGGGTTCACTTCGTTTTTTTTTTCCCAAGCCTTTGGAGTGGATTTGAGTCAACATTTGAGCTTCTCTCCAAAGTCTCAGCATAACACACATACCAGCCCTGGGATGCTCCATTTGACATGAAAGCTGAGGCTCACATCCCCCCTCCTCCCAAAGGAGGGGCTTCCCAAATTCCCTGGGATAGATGGGATGGCACTTGAACTAGAGGCACCCTTCAGCCCTGTAAGTCCCACTGGGGCCTGGCTTGGTGGGCAGCGGACCGCCATCACCAGTGCAGGGAGCTGCCACAGAGCACCCCAGCTCCTTGGTGTCTTGAACTGACTCCCAACCCCACTGGGCAGGGAGAAAGAGTCTGGGAACCCCAAAGCAGCTCCCAAAGAAGTTTAGCAGTGCAGCAACACCTCAGGAGGACTATGCACGTGGAAGGAACAACAGGAATTTCCACATCCACAAAAATCGCGGCCTCACCTCTTTGTACCCTTTGCCACCACACCAGGAGCTCAGCTGCATCAGCCAAGACACCTGGGCCATTCTCTGCAGCAGATCCTGAGTTATTATAATGAAAGACTGACACAGGAATCCTGCTCCCTGCCTGCTCCTGGCCCCTTCCCTGCCCACTCCCTCTGCCTGCTCCAGCAGCCCCTTTCCTGCTCATCCACTGATGGGTCAAAAGACTCTTTCAACATTGTGCAGTGTCAAGGCACAAGAACAACCCTACCACACTGATCCTCCTGGCAGACCCCAACCCTGAGGGTCACTCACTGAACCTTGATCTAATTTCCTTTTCTTCCCTTTCTTCCCCCCATTAGTTCCCTCATCTTTCTTTAGAGACTATCTTTGCCAATGGGAACTTTTTGTTCCCTCTGACGCTAGAGATTTATGTGCTGGCAGGGCTGCTGTGAGCAACAGCTTCCATGAGAGGCCTCGGCCTGGGCTCTGGAACAGCCCCAATAGAATTTAATTTCTATTTTTTGATCACAGTGTTTTACAACAATTAAAAAGTAGCTTTTGAGCACTAAATAACTCATGACAGATCATACTAGAGGTGTGCAGGATCCCTTCACTTACCCAAGGTTACAGAAAGCTCAGCTGTGGGCAACCTGAAAGATAAACTCCCTGGCTGGGCATGACTTGGATTTAAATTATTCCAAAACCGTCACGTTTATTACTCTCTATTCTCCTTAATTTTTCTCGCTCTTCCTGTGCCTCAGCCCAGCAGTGAATGGAGCTCAGTGCCAGGGCTGCCTCTCAGGCAGGGCCCCCCAGGCATCTCCTGTTCTGCTCTACCCACACCCAGTTCAGATGAAAAGATGAGAAACCCCCCAGCCTGGCCCCTGCAGCCTGACCTTGGGGGAGGTGGGGCTGGAAAACAGCCCCTCCTGCCTTCCTGCTGCCCGAGAATGGGAAGGGTGTGGTTTCCCCCATCAGCTTCCCCTGTCTCTTTCTCAAGGCTCTGGACCTTTGAGAAGGGGCTTTGTCCATGCTGCTGTATTAGAACCATGGAATGGTTTGGGAGGACATGGGTTAGTGATGAACAAGGTGATGGTGCCGGTTGGTGATTGGACTTGATGATCTTAAAAGTCTTTTTCAAACTTAATGAGTCCATGATTCAGCATCTCAAACCCTGCACTCAGTTTTGACCCAAAGGCACTGCTCACCCCGTGCCCCTCAGAGCAGAGCCAGGAGTCACCCATGCACTGCATTAATTAATCCTGAGGAGAATATAAAATAACTCAGCATCAGTCTGAGGCACAACCCCCATCTGGCATGCTCTCCGACCAGAACCCAGAAACAAAACAAGAGAGAATAAAACTAAAAAACTAAAAAAAACCCAAACAAACAAACAAAAAACTAAAAAAAAAAAAACAAACCACAACAAAAAAAACCCTAAAAAAAATTTAAAAATATAAAATAAAATAAATTTAAAAAAAATAAAAAAAGGAAGAGAAAAAACGGGAAGAAAATGGATTAAACTCCAGAGTTCAGGGAGTGACATGTTTAATTGCTAATGTGGCTTTGGGACTATTCTTATTTAAGACTTTTTTTATCAGCCCAGCTGGTGTCATTCTCTAACACCCAGCAAGCAGCAAACAGATTGTGGGAGACGAGTTGTGGTCTCGCTGTGCTTTCTGCTAATAAATAAATAAATAAACACAGATCAAAGGAGTGAAAAAAACTCCTTTTGGTAATTTCTTTTCCCTTCTGTTTCCCAACTGGTCCCAAACATATTTCCTACTGGGACTGACAAGGAACACTGTGAAATTCATAATCACAGATTTAAGAACTGAGTGGCATCAGATGAAACAGAAATGCTGGATTTGAACAAGGGATGATGCAGAAGGGTTGAGCAAATACAGTCCTGGGCAGACGCCTGGGCTTTCCAAGGCAAGGGCATTGCAAAGGGGTGAAGGGGGTCCCTGCTGAGGATGGAGCCCTTGTCCTCCCAGGGACCTGCCCCAGGCTGTGCCAGCCTCCTTCACCCCCTTCCCAGCCCTAAACTTTAATATGGATTTTTTTCCAGTGGCCACACTATCATTTTGTGGGAAGGGAAAAAAGAAATTTCCCTCTCATTTCATCAGGAAAAACAGATAAAAATGAGCTTAAGACAGTAATTTCTTTTCTTCCAGGGCATAACCTGAGGTAGGTTGCAGGGCTCAGAGATGTTGAGGAGGAACAGATATGCCCAGACTGTGGGTCTTGGCAGCACTTGCCACCCCCAAAACCACCAGCAGAGTCGTGGGGATGTGCTGCTGGGAATGGTACTTGCAGGGTGGGCTTCCCCTGAGAGGGGCGTGGGAGATGTGCCCAAGGAAAGCCCAAACACAGAGATGACCGAGAATAAATAACCAGCACTTTGTCTGAAGCATCAGCCAAAGGACCAACACCAGATTCCTCTCTGAGCACTGCTCTGGTCCTCAGCAACTGGCACACATCGGCATTAGCAAGCCCAGCACTGCCCATAGGCATGCTCTTAGGGGAAGGGAGAGGGTATTCCCAAGGGAAATGCTCTGATCCCTTGGGTGAGAGGGTATTCCCAAGGGAAATGCTCTGATCCCTTGGGTGAGAGGGTATTCCCAAGGGAAATGCTCTGACCTCTCGGATGGAGAAGTGCCGGAGTCCAGGGCATCCCTTTGGATGACCTGGGACCCGAGGAAGGGAGTTTGAACCCTGCACAGGGGGATGTGGAGCTGGTCCAGGGGGGTTGGAGACCTTGGCACACAGCCCAGGAAGGCACCACGTTTGATTTTAGTCCATGGGGGAGGTTTCCAACACTGAGAGAAGAATTACAAACCTCAAAGGTGTGAAATAGTAGCTTAGCACAGCATGGGGTGAAAAATTTTGTAGTTTTGGGGTTCTTAGAATAGAGGTAAATGGGGGACAAGATGGAGGATTTAGGGTGTTGCCCTGAGTTCCTCTCCTTCTTCCTCGTCCTCCATCTTCTGAGGTGGTGATGACACAAAATAGTGTAAAGGGATTGGGCCAAGGGTAGGAATGACCTTTCTAGTATAGGCACTAGACATTGGCACAGAATAGTAAATAATGGACACATGGTTATCTGTGTAAGAGCAAAGCAAGGCCCCATGGGCGGGCAGTGGCCTCATGTCCCAGCCCTGTCCAGACCTTGGCTGGGTGCAGAGAGAATTCTGAGATATCAAATAATAAACAACACCAGAAACCTGAAAACAAGGTCTTGAAGACTCCGCTTTTTTCCTGCGACGCAGCTCAGGGCTTTTAGAGGGCCAAGGACTTTTAACAACCTGAATCTTTGGTGAGAAACCAAACCCTAGAGAGAAGCTGCCACATTGCAGCTCATACCTGGGACTGGACAAACTGCTGCACAGGGAGAGACTTCAGCCTCACACACATCACCTGTTGCCCGGCTCTGCTAAAAGTTTACCCTTTTTCCATGACTTGTAAGAGTAAAGCAAAACCCGAGGAGCCTTCCAGCACTGATGGAATAGCACCAGCCCTCTCAGAGCCCATGGCACTGCAAAGGGACCCACAGCAGCTGTGAATCTCCCCTGCCTCTGATGCACTGCCCAGAGCTGGTATTCCAAAGGCACAGGAAGCCCAGGAGCAATCTGCCACTGGGACAGCATCAAAGGAGGGGCTTGCCAAGGCCCACAGCAGTGTGATGCCATGTGGGAGCCACACTGCAGATACACACAGGCTGTGGGAGTGGGCAGAGCCTGACCTTGCCTGGTGAGAGGACACTGCATCCCACACCCTGTTCCATGACCCCTGGAGATGGGCTGAGTCCTTGGTTTACTCAGTTTACCTATGTTCCACCACTTCCAGAGCTTCCTGAGCTGGGGCAGGTGGCTGAGGACAGCAGGAATTGCAACCCCTTGGCTTTTGCCAGCAGATTGATGCTTCCTGAGGGGCTGGGGAAGTGATGCCACTACATCCTCTCCTCCAGCCCTGCCACTGGAGGACAACACCTCATGGACCCTGTACTGGTGCCTGAGAGTGTCTGAGGAGAATGCAATGAAAGCCACCACATGTGCCCCACCTCCACCCCTGCAATGCATAAATAACCTGCTCTGTCCTCACCTGGCACATTCCAAACAAAACCAGTAAGTTCATGTTGCAAACAGCATTCCTAAAACACATTCCTAAACCCCCCCTGCTCCAGCTGCTTTCTCCTCAACACCCTCTCTAAGCATCCTTCCATTTTCCAGCCTGCATGGCTTCCTGCTGGATCTGACTGTCAGGAGTTTTTGCTAACAAAGCCAATGCTGTTGGAAGCAGATGTGGCTGAAGAGAAATTCGGACTCTCCTGCCTTTAACCTAGTCATTAGTCTCCTAAAATGTCAACATTCTTGACTCCACCATGGGCTCACAGCTTCCCAAAATCCTGGCCCAGCTTTATGCCCGCAGACATCATCAGTGAATAGCCAGCTTTCAACTTCTGCACCCAATAAACCCACAATCCTTCATCCAGTGTTAATAAAAAATGGTTCCATGCACCAGTTATCCATGAAAAACACCATTTTGAGCAGTATGAAAGTACTCAGGGTGAGTTATTTTGAGATGAAACTTTACAAACACACTTCAGAAAGAGGTTTGGGTTTTGTCAGGCATCATGCTGCAGCTCCATTACCCCTGAATCACTTGGAAACCCCTCCTTCTCCATACTACTGGGAAAGCTTCAGGCAGGCTACAGTTCCTTCTTTGGGAGGCCAAAGAAGGGCTTGCTTTTTTCATGTTTTCCCTTATAGGCTGGATTTTTATGGATCATTCTACCACAAGCATTAGATTCCAGCCAGGACACAAAGCTGCAGAGCACATCCATCAGGCTCTCTTGTCTCTCAACCTTTAGCTTCCAATCACTATCATCATAAAAATAAACAAACAAAGCCAAAGAACTCATGCTGAAAGATAACCCATGCGTGTTTTCTTTTGGATACTGGATGTCTGGTTCCCAAAAGCCCTTTGGAGAAACAAGGGAAGAATGTGGATTTATTGTTTTGGCACATCCAGCACGACACACACCTTTTTCCACATTATTTGCTGAGCCTATCCCATAAACCAGAGATGCCCATAAGAGCACAAAGGGGTTCAGCTGGCTCACAAGTATTTGGCTGCATATCATGACGATTTTGAACACTAAAATGCCCAAATCCCAGCCTTTCACAAGATGTGAATGCCTGGAAAAGTTGGAGGGCTCAGAATGGGCTCCAAAAGGGCCATGCTCAGAGGAGGTGGCAGGGTGCAGGGGATAGCAGGATGCAGATTTATCCAACAGCTTTCTCAGGAAGAAAAGGTGTTTCCTGCTGGGACATCCCACCCTATTCCCTGGCCACCATGGCTGCTTGCACCTCTGGCCATGGGGTGGGAGCCCATCCTGCCCCTGGCTGCCCAGGTCTCTCCATCCCAGAGCACATTTGGTGAAGCCCCACATGCACAGACCTGACGGGGTCAGAGCCAAGGGGAGCTCACATGAGTGGTGGTGGTTGATATCCCTCCAAAGAACACTGCTGGGCATGCTCCCATCAAAGCAAAACACTCTCCCAAACCAACCAAATGAAGGGAAGGCAACAGGCAGGACCAGGAAATGCCTAATCCATGCCATAGAAACTAAAATGATTGGAAATATCCCTGCTCCTCATATCTGAGACTCCGTTTGCTCCCCACAACACAGCCAAGGACATTGATCTAAGCCCCAAAGGGCCTGGCTCCCACAGACACTGTGAACACCCAAAGACAGCCCTAATCCTGCTGTGCATGGCCAGAGCCCAGCACAGGGGACAGGCAGGTCAGGGGGACTGAGTGCCTCATAAGTGTAACAAGTCAGCAGGAACTCACACTCGGTGCCATTCCAGCCTGGCTGCACAGCCTCCCCTTCCACCTATGGACACAATGCTCTGCCTCACATGTACAGACTTTATATGCTCCCACTGCACACCATACAGCACCATAGGTGCATGACACCCTGCGAGGACAGAGCTCTCCAGCTGCTCCAGGTGTGCCCTCCTATGGACCACCCAGCCAAGAGCCTGGAAACAATATAAGAGGTGCAAGAACTTGCTCATCTGCAAGCCAGCTGAGGAAATTTTGGGGACACACCTCTGCTTTCCTCATCACAGGCCTACCTGTATGCTGATAAAGATCAAACCCAGGTAGGCTGATCTGTCACTGCTCACAGAATCCTTTGGGGTGGAAAAGACTTCTGAGGTCAAGTGAAAGGTCACAGCTCCCATGGGGAGCAGAGTCTGTCAGTTCTGGAAGACGTGCCCAGCTCCACAGTAGCTAAAAGGCACCTTTCAGCAAGGGGAATGGTTTCCCTGGAGATCCTGAAAGCACAAAGCAGGAGCTGGGACATTCCACAGGACCAGCCTACAGCTGGTAAGGTAAGCCCCCGCTCCTCCTTCTCAAGGTCCCTGAGATCCATCTCCATTCCTGACACAGGAGGATTTATCAGCAAATGTGCTGCTACTGCATATTGATTTCTGCAAAAAGGCACATCAAACTACTGCAATTGGATATTCAAAGTTGTTTTTTTAAAAAAACACATCAGCTGTCAAGGAAAAATCACTTAATTACACCTGTCAGGTGTTTCACAGGCTAATGTGATAATAATAGCAATATTCAGTATCACAGAACAAGGTTTCAAGCCTGCTGAGAAATTCATCTGACACTCAACTGCATGCAGTCGACTTTCCAAATTACTCAAAGCCACTGAATGTTGCTGGGACCCGTTTTTCAGGGATGCACATGCCAGGAATCACTGAGCAGAGCCTGAGGAGAGCCAGCATCACCCCCAGCAGTCAGCCAGCAGCATCAGCTGAGCTCTGCTCATCCCTGCTCTTGAATATTCATTGTGCTCAAAGGCAATATATCCTGAATATTAAACAACAGCTACTCAGGGCAGGAATATCAATCCCTCAGCAAAGCTGCTGGTTGTTTCGGGAATGGAGGGCTGCCAGCTGTGGGAAGAGGGACAGCACTGCTGCTCCTCCATCTCCCAGGGAGGTGGTGCTGAGGGAGGAGGGCTGGTGGCCTTGCAGCAGCCACCCTGGAGCCCAGGAACTGCAAGGGGACGCAGCCCCATGTCATGCAGGCACAGCCCACCCCACCCAATCCTGCACCCCAGTGCTGGTCCCAGGCCAGCGGTGCTGCCCAGTCTTCAAGTAGGACTATGCTCACCAAAACTGCTGGCTATGCATTTTTAAAAAGCAAAAATAGACTTTGTTTCCCCCAAGTGTGGTGTTCACAGGGTGGCACCTTCCAACACAAGGAGCTCGAGACCCCCTTGTCCCACCCTGCTGAGCTCTCCCCACCACAGTCTGCCTTCAGGCAGGGCTTGTCACTGACATGGCTGAAGTGCCAGGAGCAGAAAGAGGGAAAAAACCCAAACGAAACAGAAAATGCAGCTGCTGTGAGCTCTCTAGAAATGCAGCCCTTGGATGGGGAAGGATGGAGACTTGCACCCTCCACAGCTCCTCAGTGCAAGAGGGTTGGTCACCTGCAAGGGAGGCCTTTCTGAACAGCTCAGCAACCTGCAGCTACAGAAGGGAGAAGCAGACAGGTAACCACACCCTGCTGCAGGAACACAGGGACTTTGATCAAAGATGACACCTGTTATTTAAAAAGAACCTCATCTGCAAACCATCTTTTTCCCTCCAGAGAGCTTGGACTCCAGTTCTGGGCTGCCATCTTCCAGGATACAAAGGCTAGAGATGAATCCTCCAGCCTCATCCCAAACATACTCTCACTAAGGGATTATCACAGTTTTATGCCTTCATTTTCCAGCTCAAGTGGCTCTTGAGATAACAACATTGAAATCATCTTGGATGTGCATATAAGTTTGGAAAAAGTGAGAGATTAATCTAATCAAAGCAGTTTTGCACCTCTGCTATCTCGATATCCATAACAGCTTAGTTATTAATAGGGTAAAAAAGGAAAACCCTCCCTAAAAGGATTTCTGGGAAACAATGCAAATTATTAAAGATCCCAGACCTCAGTGCTGGTACCTGGCCCCTGTGACCTCCAAACAATCAATATTAAAGCAGGGATGAGGATGATTTTCTGGGTGTTCAGTGTCAGCTGAGCATTTGCTGCTCTGCCACTGAGAGCAACAATGGGGATGAGAAACCTGAGGTGGCGACCCTGAGGTGTGGCACAGGTCCCCCTGCTCAGGGAGGTCACTAGATAACAAACTAGTCCTGAGATAACACTTAAAACACACAGAGCTGTGGAGAAGCTCATGGCTGAGCTGGGGCAGCCCAAAGCCCCCTTGCCGCACAGCTGAGGCTGTGGCACTTGTGGGGACACGTGTGCCCTCCTAGGGTCCCCACAGCAGTAGGGGGTTCCAGCCTCCACCACCACTGATCTCGAGTGAGCTTTGGCTGGGGCTGCAGCCCCTTCTCTCCCCTTCTGAAAATAAAGCAGTCAAAGCATCCCTGCTTCAGGGCTCAGGGGCCAACAGCTCTGACATCACCAGAACTCTGTTCCAGTTGGGAACAGCCCCCATCTGCTGTGTGGGAGCCTCAGCAGTCACAACTGCAGCCCTTGTCCTCAGCTGACTCTTCTTGGTGTGAAGAAATAGAGATATACACACCAAAATTCCTCTGAGCCCCATGGCAGTGCAGTAAATTATAAATCAAGCAGCAATCTGTGACTCACCCTGCACTAGTGGGAATGCACTCGCAGCTCCGGGTTGAACAGGTCCCACGTAGAAGCGTGATGGAGGGTTTTCCTCAATTTTCTACCCCACCACTCTCCCAAAAGCCTTGGAATCACAACCAGCTCTCTGCACAATTTGTCAGCACAGGGAGGCTTTGTTAATCCTGGTCTCACTCCCACAGCCCCACGGGAGGCAGTGCTGCTCTGACAGGTAACAGGATGGGTTTTCCACCTGGCTCATGGCTCCTTCTCCAGCAGAGAGCAGATGTAAGTGTTACAAAACACCACTTTTCTCTTTCTTTTGCATATTTCCAACCTGCCAATCTACAGAAGACTCAGCACCAGCAAAGGAAAAGCATCCTCAGAGCTGGCCCTTCTCTGGCTCTTTAAAGGGAGCAGAGCTCACAGAAAAGCCACCGACAGTGGCCAGTAATTAAGGCAAAATCCTTCAAATACTCCTTCCACCAGAAATCATGGATAGAGGAGCCAGCTGGAGCTCTGCACACAGAGCTGTTCGTGCTGTGTCCCCCAGCGTAACCCTGCCCCAGCCCCAGCATGGTGCAGCACTGCAGCACGGGCAGGGCCCAGGCAGGCACCACAGAGAGGACGCTAATTACAAGTTTCAAGCAATCTGAATTTATAATTGGCTGAGATTTCACTCGGCAGATAATGCACTGCTGTCCTGGGCACTTGCTGTATCTAGGTCAGGCCATTAGTTTTGCTCTTAATCTACACATAGTTTTAATTTCTTTTTTAATGTCGACTTCCAGCCAGTGAGATGAGCCAGCAGACGACTTCTGTCACTGACTGTGCTCAGCATCTCAACCCCTCCTGACCCCACAGAGAGGGAAAAGAAGCACCACCATCCTGATGTACTCTGACTGCTCCCAGCCATGCTCACACAGCGGGAGTGTCAGTGCTGCCAGTTGGACTGGGGAATCAGAGAACCATGGAATGCTATCTGCAGCTGATAACCCTTGACATGAATCTTCCCAGGGAAACAGAATGTCACCGCATCCATCCCTGACATCCCAGCTTCAGAAAGCTTCTGGACATGATCCAGCATTCCATCCTCTGCCCCATCCTGCCTGGTTTCCATGTGGTCCCTGCTTAAATCCAGAAAACTGCTCACGCGGGCTAGAATTGTAATTTACGACATAAACAAATGGAGTTGAAGATGCACAAAATAAACCCATCACATGCATTAAAGGGATTAAAAATGGTTCCTAAAACATCTGGAAGTGTAAAATACAGTATGGATGGATCATTGCAGAGCATCCACAGGGAAGCCAGGCTGCTGGCACATGCTTGAGACTTTAGATGTAAAACCAGCTTGGAAGAAAGGGGGGCACTGGGAGGAGGTTTCTCATTTACACACACCAGTCCAGTTTCAGGCACTCAAGTCTTCTAAGAGACAAAAAAAATTCCCCACCAAAGATTTCTGTAGAAAGCACAGTCCTTCTGACAACAGCAAGTTACTCACTTCAAAAACCCAATTTTCCTTCAAAAAAATCTAACTTGAATGGCGTTCACAGCTCACTCAAGATGCGGGATCAAAGCCAGGGATTAAGTGCATCTGCTCACTGCTGGCTGCCCGAGAGCGTTGCAGAGCTCCAGGAGCAGCCACCGAGCTCACAAGTGACGTCCTGAGGAGGGGACAATGATGTCCTGAGGAGGTGACAGAGGGGCAGAACCCTGCCATGAGCATGGGACACGGGGCGGGCCCATGGGAGCCAGCAGCTGCTCCACCAGAGACAGATTCCCAGGCAGCAGCATCCTATCAGCATACATTCAAGGATTTCAAGTATTTCAGGTACTTGCAAGGATTTTCACCACTGCCAGGGAGGACATGGTGGTCGGAGCTTGGACGGAGGCCATGTAAGGAGATGGCACAAGATGCCAAAACAAATACTGACTCTGTTGGTGAAGCCAGGAATCAATCCTGAGCAATCTCTGCAGCAGAGGCAGAGTGTCAGGAAAAGAGACACCCAAAAACAGCCCCACCAATGCACAGCCAGAGGCAGGGATCTGCTGGAGGATGAACCAGAAGGACACACATTGAGGTCCTCTCCAGGTAGCTGCGCCAACCCTCATCCCTGCTCCCCCAGCAGCTCCAGCCCTGCAGAGACTGAGGAGCTGGGCAGGATGAACAGCACAGGAAGAATGCTTTCAGCAGAGGAGAGCTTTCCTCAATGGCCAGAATCACTTCAGACTCTTATTTAAAAGGGAAAAGAATACTGTTCTGGCAACCTCTTAGGCTTCCTCAGATTGATTTGCCTGGCTGGTACAGGCTGGACCAGGGAGGAATATTCCAGCATTTTAATTTCTCTGCCCAGGTTTTATTGCACTCAAACATACATGGTCATTGCTTTCGAAGCTTTCCAATTTGCTAATTGAGACATTTCCTCACGGAAAAAGAATGTCCTGGACTATGGACAGGGCTGCTGGCACAGCTCTGCACACTGGGGAAGCTTAGGTGAGGATGATGAGATGGGGGACAGGCAGGCAAAGCAAGCCTCCCCAGACCCCATTTCGCAGCACTAACCCAAAGGCAAACCTGGTGGCTGAAATGTAAGGAAAAAACACCCAGGACATCCCATCCCGTTCTTTGTGCCATCAGAGGTGTTTAGTCACAGCACTGGGTACTTCACAGTAGGTTCAGGAGAATTTGGAGACGGGAAGATGGGAAACCAGCCCAGGAAATTGGACATCTAGGAAGATTTCTTTCCAGGTACCAGTTTGTTTAAAAACAAGGAGGAAAAAAATAATCTGGTCTGCACAAAACAACCCCAAGTGTTCTGAGTTTTTGCTGGAGCAATGAAGTATTCCTTCTGCCCTCAAAATACATGAAAGTGGAGAGAGTGATTTTGTTCTGAACATGAACAGGTCAAAGATCCAAGAAAAGCACTTTTGGGACAGAATGAGCCTGGAACATGAAGGGAGAAAGGCCAGAGGAAGCAGCAGCTGAGAAAGGCATGAGCAGGGTTCTAATGGGAACATGACTGCTGCCACAGCCACAGCCTCACCAGCATGACCTCAGATGGGACCTGCTGTAGGTTTTTTTCATTTTAAAAAAAAGGAACGAGAAGTGTTTTGCAGGCTCATTCAGAATGCAGAGGGGATGGAGAGGGATTTCAAACTTTATATAGGTCAAACATCATCCACGCAGGTTCACATCACATTCACTGCAACCTCAGCTCCCACATAAAGACCGAGCTTCAGAGCGCTCTGGAGGGATCCTGCGCCCTTACCTTCAGCTTCTCGAAGCGATCACTGAGCGATGCCACTTGGTGGTCCCGGTGGCGGCCAACCAGTTTACATAAGGCACAGATGAGCTGGTCATCAGTGACACAGTACATGTTCACCTTCTCGTTCTCGTGCTCCAGGCACGTCAGTCCACGGAAGTGCGCGTCAGGCACGGGCTCCACCAGCCGGTGGCTGGTGAAGGGCTTCTTGTTGGGGTGGGTGGCCCGCAGGCAGCGGTCGCAGTAGGACACCTCGCAGGTGATGCAGGTCTTGATGGCGTCGCGGGGCGGATCCTGCTCGCAGAACTGGCAGGCGATCCTCTCGCCGGCCACGGACATGGTAGGGCTGTTGCGATAGGTCCTCTCACGGCGGCTCTCGCTGGGGGAGCTGGGGCCGCTCAGGGACGCCTTCTGGAAGCGGTCGATGATGTTCTGCAGGGTCACATTCCTCTTGAGGCCCTCCAGGCCCCGGTGGTTGAGGGAGATGACATAGCGGCAGGTCGGGCACTGGAAGGCGGTGATGGGCTCAATGGACTCGCTGGAGGAGCAGCTGGACACCAGGATGCGGTGGGCACAGCTGAAGCAGAGGCTGTGGGCACAGGGCAGCAGGAGGGGGTCCTCGAATAACTCCAGACAGATTGGGCAGGTCAGTTCTGACTCCAGTGTTTCCATCTTTAGTTAACACAATCCTGATTCAGCATCAAAAACCAGGGAAGGGGGTCAGGAACCTGCAAGGAAGGAGAGCAGAGATGTGAGACTACAGCTGCATTCCTGGGCTGCTCGTCTCCTCCAGCAGCAGGTGCCTGGGGTGTTGGACACATCACCCCCCCAACACCCTGACATCCTTTGCACTCTGATGCTGCCAACTCCAGCCCTGCCAGGCCCATGCAAGCACAGGCTGGAGCTGTCTCACCCCCCACGGAGCAGAACCTAGAGTTGCAGCAGGACAGGAGCCATATGGAGGGGGCAGGAGAAGAGGGGCAGCAGCTCCTCTGACACTTTCCAGCCTAGCCAGGGCAGGACCTGGACCATAAGGCTGGAGACAAAACCAGGAGAAACCACATGACTTCATGTTTGTCTTGGTGTATGCTGCCAAGACTGGGGTGGGGCCGTGCTGCCATTCCATGCAGAAGGGCTGCTCTGCATGGCACAGATAAACTTCTTAACATCCCCTCCAGCAGCCCCAGGCCTGTTTCTTGGTGAAGGGGAAAAGACAAATCAGGTTGTGGAAACTGAGCAGAGCAGATCGGGAGCTCTTAACATCCCATCCTTCTCCCTGCTTTTCCTGGCCATTGCTTTTTGGAGCAGGGTGGGGAGGGCAGAACAGCGAAATTATAGTCAGCAAACTTATACTGGCTGTCCTCCACTGCACTCCACAACAGCCAGGGATGCCTAAATCAACTCCAGCTGGAGGCAAACAAGCTGTATTTTTAGCTCCTTTCCCTTGCATGAGGCTGGAAAACAGCCCCCAGCAGGGGACTCAACCTGCTGCTCCCAATGCTGGTTTACAGAGCACCAGGACCTGCACCCCAAGTGCTACCCAGCCTCTGCCAACATCCCAGCACATTCCCAAACAGTCACGTAGGGACACGGAACCAGATCCAGCCTCTCCTTTCTCACCCAGTGTACAAGTGGTACCTCCTGGTCTCCTCAGCCACAGCAAGGCAGGCTCCGAGTGATGCCCACTGTGGTGCCCCTCATCGTGGATGTGGGGAGAGCCCCACTTAGTCACAGCCACAGAGACCCCTCACCCTGACACTGCTGCAGGAACTGACCTTGTGGGAAGCAATGTGGTGCCCAGCCCAGCCCTGTTTTCAACCCAGGAATACCCTGGTGTGGTGCACAGGCTCTGCTTGGGGAGAAGAGGAAAAAACCTTCCCTGTGAGGGTGGTGAGGCCCTGGCACAGGCTGCCCAGAGCAGCTGTGGCTGCCAAATCCCTGGAAGTGTCCAAGGCCAAGTTGGAAGGGGCTTGAACCAACCTGGGACAGTAGAAGGTATCCCTGCCTATGGCAGGGGACTGGAATTGGATGAGCTTTAAGGTCCTTCAAACACAAACCAGCCTGGGCTGTAACCAAAGTGTAGGGGGTGACCCAGAAGCAGGAGAGGGTCTGACTGCTGGAAGCCCCAGGCTGCTGCCAGCACCTGCAAATGGCAAATTGCACAGGTGCCACACTGGGATCTGCTCACCCCCATCCCACCATACGCATCAGTTCCATCACCCCCACCCCACCATCTCTTCCCTATTGTCTGAAATGGGATTTGCAAGTGCCTGGAGGAAACCCTGAGCTCTTCCCTGCACCAGCTCAGGGGGCTTATAAAATAAATCCATTGGATATTTTGATACATTCATGCTGCAGCAGCTCTTGCTGGCCAAATGCGGCCTTGCACACACATACACTAATTTAAAATTATTTTTCTTTTCCCCAAGAGACACAGTGGAGAAGTCACTGGATCCAAACAAGCAGAGGAGCACGAGGGCTCCCAGCAGCTTCCTCTGCAGAGCCCACGCAGGGTTTCTGAAGCCTCAGAGCTGCCACAGCCATGCGAAGGCAGTAGGGAGGAAGCACTCCTGGTCCTGTGCCTTGCTCTTTGGGCTGCCCCAGATCCACCGGGCTCCCCATGCTGCAGACCTGGCAGGATGAGGGGTCCCAATGCACCCCCAGTGCTCCTGGAACCTCCTGGCACTTGGGCAGGAAAACCTGCCATGCCAGTCCCTCCCTGTGCCAGATGCTGGAGACACAGAGGTCACCTGGCCCTGAGCCCCACACCCCTCTGCACCAGCCCAGCTGAGGGGGTGCAGCAGCCCCTCCCATCTCCCCACATCATCCACGGATTCTCTCCTGTCAGCAAACACAAAGATGAAAAAAAAAAAGAAAGGACAAGAACAGGATTTGTTTCATAGCCTGACCAAGACTGAGAAAAGAATTTAAAAATCAGGATTGGTGTGAGAGGCTCCCCAACACCTTGCCAGAGCCAGCTGTCCCATGGAGCAACACCTCACACTCCCACAAGCTCCCACATCCAACGTCATGTTTCATATGCAGCCCCACTGCTATCCAAGGGAAAACAATGCACAAAGTTTAAACAGCCTTCAGTTTTGTTACTGAGGCATATTTGTACATTAATCTTGTTTTCCTTGCTGGGATAACAGGTTTTACCTGTGACATATCCAAGAGGAGCCTCAGGCTAGGACAGGAGCAGGAACCCTCTTGGAGTTATGGAGGAGGCACAGGAGCCTGCTCAAAGGCAGTACAGCAGCAGGGACAGGAGCCTGCCCAGAGGTGCAGGAATCCTGCTGGAGGTGCAGGAGCCCCTTGGAGGAGGGAGAGGGAGCCCTGCTCCAAGATGCTACACCTGGCAAAGCAGCCATGCTGCCATCAAAGCCTTTCATGCCTCCCACTTTGATGTTCTCTTTGATGTCCAGGACTGACACAGCACAAAGAATAGCTGTTTAGACTAAAATCTGCTTTCTTTAAAGTCATTAACTCCTTAAATATAAAAGTTATAAAATACTAACACTGTCTACAGACAGTCCTGTGTCACTTGTGCCCAAGGGTCAGTGGCCCTGTCCATGCTGGCCTGTAATGATGATGTGCAGCAGCAGCAGCAGGTTAACGATACATTCCATCCAACCAAACATTTTTCTGTGTTGATCTGAGCTTTGCCCAAAACCGAGGGAAAGGGGGGTGGGGGGGGGGGGTGCGTGTGAATCAATGATTAACGAAACAGAAGAGACAGTGAACCCCAGGGTGGGCAGACCTGAGGGTGATCCAGGGCCAGTGCAGAGCCAGTGCCAGCTTCTCTGGAACACAGTGACCACTGCTTTTACTTCCAGCCCAGATGGTCTCCAAAACCTATAGGCCAGCCTGGAGCAGCAGGAGTGTGGTGAGGGTTACACAAGTTACCCTTGGCAAGTTACACCAAGGGTTCTTGGATACAAAGGTTCCCCCACCTCTTCTCCCAAATTAATATTTTCACATTGTCAAAGCACTTCATCCCTGCCTTAAGCTCACAGGTTCGTCAGGAGAGATGCAGAGGTTTGGCACCAAGAGAAGAAGGAAGGAGAGATGCTACCCACATCACCCCATCTGTACCTGTGAGGGGGGACATCCTAGTGCACATCACCTGAGGCCACAGGCAGCCAACCCAAAATTCACGCTTTCCCCTCGAGCAACATCCAGGACCCTTTTTTACCCATGTTTTCCAAATCCATAAAAAATTCCCTCCGGTCTCCCCCAGCACCAACACTGGGCAGAGTTTGGCCACTCTTCAGAGTCCCACATCAGGATATCCAGACCTGTTCAGACAAATGTCAATTCTGCAGGTTGGTATTTTCCACACCAAGTATGATTGTTCATTTCCCCTCTCCCTTTTTATCCCTCTTTTTTTCCTTCCCCCTCAAAAAAATCTCCAGCCAACATTGCTCAGCCCCTTCCAAGAATGAGGCTTTAGAAGAGCTATGCTGCTCCACCCGTGCATTAACGAAAAAAGTAATAAAATAGAGCAACCCTTTCCTTAATTGGCTCAGTGACAGTAGGATACAAAATCAGGGCACAAGTTGTCTCTATGCTTTTTGTTGTCCTCGGGA
This sequence comes from Trochalopteron elliotii, assembly GCA_024734555.1. Lineage (NCBI taxonomy): Eukaryota > Metazoa > Chordata > Aves > Passeriformes > Leiothrichidae > Trochalopteron > Trochalopteron elliotii. Next base: position 335,282 of record JANPWX010000181.1, on the reverse strand, counting down.
AAATTAGTTCAAGACTGGATCAGTGTTGAGGGGAGGACAGAACAACCCATGCATCAGCCACATCTCCCCCATGGCAGCAGGGACCCATTCTGCAACTCAAGGGGGAGAGATCCCCCCTCCACTTCCCCGGCTCTGTCAGTGACCCTGCACTTCTGCCAGCTCAGCCTTCCCAACCAACTTCCCTGAATCTGCCCTTGGGATGGGCCTGTCCAGTAGAAACAAGATGCTAGCAGGGAACACAGCCCCAGCTGCATAACCAGCAACAGCTTCTGACCTAAGGAAGGCACCCTAGAGAGAGGGGAGGCTGTCAGACTCCTCCAGCCAATTCACATCCACCATTACCTATTTTTTATGTGATTTATTTGCATCAGCTGTGCATATTTAACACCAAATTTGAAGCTGAAAGCTGCAGCCAGCACAAAGCATCCCTCAGCCAGGCCACGACAGAGCACCCCTTGGCCATATCATCGCCTCTACTCCTCCCTCCCAGCACACCTGAACACACCAAACAGAGCTTGACCTTTCCTCCCACCACTCCCACCTTAATAACTCCACAAATTTGTCTGAGGCCTTCTGAAAATCCCAATGATCTGTCTCCCAGCTGCCCTCCCTAATCACTTTATTGCTGTACTAGAAAAAACACTGCCTGCTGCAGTTAAACTGGATTCCCCCAATAAAATCTGTTGCTGTCCCAAATCCACCAAACTGAAACAGCATTTCCATATCAGCTTTAATTATTTTCCCAGCCAATTTGTTTGGTGCTAAAGCAAGGTTGCTCCACATAATTTCCATCTCTCAAATGGGGGACAGAGCCAGGAAGCTGCATTCCCATGCAGCAGTTCCCTTCCATGGGAAACCCCTGTGTGCTGGCAGTTCAGCTGCTTCATTTTTAAACCCTCCAGAAGAGCCATCAGAGCCTAGCAGGCACTAGCCATTTGCCCTCTTTAACTCTTCCATTTGCAGCACCTTATTCCCTCTGGGAATTTCACCTTCATTACTACATTCACTGATGGGATGAGACCATTTTGCTCCATCACAAAATCCCACTCCTGAATGTCTCCTGTCAGGCTTCAGGGTTGGGAAGAGCTGTCTTGGGTTTCCTGCACGGGACAAGGATGCTCCAGCTAAAGCCTACAAGGTCTCCACCTTATTCACCTTCATCATGTCAGAGATGCAAGCACCAAAGAAAGGTCCTTTGTTTTATCTCCAATCATATCCTGGTGCAAGGGAAGATTTTGCCTCTTCAGCTCCCACAGGACCTCAGCACAGCATGGCTCCACCAAGGGCTCCTAGGGGGTGTGGTGTTTGGAGCCCTTGAGCTGCAGCGTGGATCAGGAAGGGATTCCCTGCAGTTTGCTCCCCAGCTCCTCCAGCCATATAGCAGGAATCATGCCATGTGGATTCCTCATCAGCTGGAGGGGTTTGAAGACACCTCAGGCAGCAATGGCACACACTGTCCTCCAGGACATTATGGGGCAATTCCCACTGACACCATGTGGGAACCTTCCCCTGCCATCTCTATCAGTGGCCTGAGGGTTGACAGGACACAAAAGGCCCAGGGCACCTCTCCAGCCCCTCTTCTGTGGCAGATCCCTGGAGCACAGCACAGTTGCTTCCAATTCCTGGGGAAGAGAGCAACTCCCCCAGGGTCCCCAGCATTTCCCTTCCTAATCCATGAAACCTGGGGCTGCAGCAGCCAGTCTCAGGCTCTGTCAGGTCATAGCCCACGGCAGCCCTCTTTCCCACACACTGCATATGTTTGTCCATCCATCCATCCATCCACCCACCTACCCATCCATCCCATTCCCCCTTTAATGCTGACACCCACAGTCCCTGCCTCTCTGCTAGCAGCTGCCCCCAAAGCTCAGGGGCTGAAACCTCAGCTGAAACTGGGGGGTCACAGTGATGCCGAGGGCTGGGGGGGGAGGCAGGGGAGGTTCTGTGGCACTGCCAGGGACAGCTGCAGGCACAAGGCTTCAGTGGGAGCAGACCCAGCTTCCCAAGGCCATCGCAGATGTGAGTGACCCCCTTCCAGCCTGGCCCTTGAGAAAAACAGCTGGGGACTGGGCATGCCACCAAACTGGCACGTCCCGCACTCACGCAGCCCTGGCAGCCCTGCCATTCCCCTGCCACCCCCCCCGCAAATCGTCCCTCCCCTGTTGCCACAGGACTCCACTGCTCCAGGTCTCACCACTCCCTCCCCTCCCTTTCCTCTCCTGCAGGTCTGTGCTCTCCTGCCACCCTGCTCTGCCAGCCTCTCCAGCTGATGCTGTACGGAAGGCAAGCAGACCCAGCACTCACGTCTGCACCAGCAGATCCTGAAAACAGGCCCACTCCCAGCTTGCTCCTGCCAGACCACACAGAGCAGCAGCCTTTTGATCTGAGCCTGTTTCCAGGCGCATCCTGTGGCTCCGCATCCTTCCCCTCTTCCTCAGCCACTGCCTTCAATGCAGTTTCAGCCCAGCCTCATCCCTACCACAGCCGCCAGCCCCTGGCCCAGCAAGGATGAGAGAGGGCATAGCTGCAGTGGCAGCTGGTGCTCTGGAATAACCTTTGGGCTCCAGAGCAAGTCATGGCTCTTATCCCCCAGATGGACGCTGTGGAAATCATCCAGCTCTGCACAGAGATCCATCTTGCTGAGGAGGAGCAAGATGGCAAACCCCTCCAGAGGCTGGAGCAGCAGCAGCCAGGTCCCAGCAGCAGCCAGGTCACAGCCCCAGTGCTGTGCTAGAGGACCAGCATCCTTCAGGGTCTGCACCCCAGGTTTATCCCCACTCCAATGCTTCCTAGAGGACATCAAGCGTAGGACACTGTCACAATTCGCCCAGAGAGGAACAGAGTTCAAAGACATACAGAGACATGACCACAGTGAAGGAAAGGTTGGACTCATGGTGAAGCCCACCATGGGAAACAGCCAGTAGACACAGACCCACACGAGGGAAGGTATCAGTGCTGCTGCCACACGAGCGTGACCACGGTGAGGGGCCAGTGCACCTCAGTAAGGAGCTGGCCCTGCACCAGTGCTCCCCAGGGCCCCCCATGATGTGCAAAAGTCAAAGCTCTGCTGCAGGGATGTCATCGGGGGGATGGAATAACAGATCCTCAACCAAAGAAGGGGGGTTCTGCCTGCATGGCACAATCCTACCCCAGCGAAGGCACAGAGCCTGAGAGGGGCAGTCCACCATGGTGCCCCCCTGGCCTGTTCAGGGCACTGCCCCTCTGCACCACCTGAACCATGTTGGGAAGGGAGAAAACTGAATGGAGCCAAGGGAGCAAGAAGGGCTCCAGAGGGGACGGGAGCTACTGTCTGAACCAAAGGCTCTGTCACGTCCTTGCTGGCTCAGGGTTGCCCTGTGTCCTGATAGAGCTCCATGTGACCCGGCACCACACCAGCCCCCAGCCCACGGGAACACATCCTGCCAATGCCATTTTGCTGCTCAGTGCAGCAGCAGGAAAGCAGCAGTTCCGACCCCCTGGCAGATCCTGGCCTCGTGCTGTGCATGGAGGCTTTGGAGTCAGCCCGGAGCCTTGTCGCTGTCCCGACCCAGTGCCCTCTCCAACCTCCCTGCCCCAAAATGACAGATTAGCTGCACTTCCGACAGATACCACAGAGCCAGGAAATCCAAGGGCCATTGTGCTGCTCTGTGCAAGGTTAAATATATCTGCACAGCTCCTTGGGCTGCATTCCTGGAAGGTTGGAAGGATAAACAAGACTTCCTGCAGGAACTGGAGACAATGAAGAGATAATTACTGCTAATGCCCAGTGCAGAAACAAAGCAGGTAGCAGATATTTTGGACTTTTACACCCTCCTTCCCCCACACCCCCCTGCAATGCTGAGAAAGAGACACAGAGTGATGCAACTGGGCTCCTGAGCCAGCTAAAAGAGATTAATGATTTAAAAGGAGGGAAGCTGCTGCTGCCGAGGGTTCAGCCTCAGGCTTCACCATTCCATGCTTCCAGGCGCACAGGGACAAGTCTCAGAGACACGTTTCTCCCAGAGCCAGCCCGGCTCAAGCTGGGGGCTGTGGGGCCCATACACTGAGGATCCCAGCAGAGGAGGTTTGGAGATGGAGCTAGCATCCATGCTTCGCTTCCAGCACAGCACAGCCAGTGATGCCAATGCTATTCCAGATCAGCCATGAGCAAACCGCAAGGAGAGCTCCCACATCGCTGCAGGAAGGGACCTCGTGTCCCACAGGGATGGGGCCCCCACGCCTCCCTCTGTAGCCAGCCAGAGATCTGCTCTTCCTACAGCTACCTCCTCTTCATTCCAGAGAAAGCCCAGCTAGGTCTTGTTTTCAAACCACAGCAATTTAAAATCCTTTTTCCTACCCCAGTCCCTTGGGAGCGCTCCATAGACCAGCCAGATTTTTCCAGTCCTCCTCCCGGTGCTGCAGAATGACAGAGACCCAGTGCTCCCTGGACACTTTTCCAGTGCATTACACAGGTCATTTAAAGCCTTTCAAGACAAAATGCTCCTGAACCCTGAGGTGACTTAAAGCCATTAGCATCTCTTTGGGGAGGCCTCTCCACTGTTGCACAGAAGCACTTTTGCCGGTCATCTCAAAATAAAATACATGAAATACATTTATAAACAAAAAAGCACCAATTCCCCTTGGCTCAGCCTCCCCTTGCAATATCCCCTGCCAAGGGGATGGGTCCCTAGAGAGAGGAGGAGGGGGCTCCAGCACACAGAATGGACAGGTATGGCAGAGCCACTGGCTGTCCCCATGTCCCATGCTCTGCTCTGAATGTCACAGACACCCACAGTGGTGTCCCTCACACTTTATGAAGCACATCAAAGGGTGCTCCACTAGCAATACCTCACTGCATCCTCTGGGACCAGCCCCAAGCTCACTCCCAGACCACCCAGGGGGGTTTCCTGAGCCAAGGACACCAGCACAGCCGTACCACTGCAGGACATGGATTCCCATGGCTTATGCCAGGATGGGGATTAACTGCTAAAGGCAGGCCCAGAGCTCACAGAGCCAGGGGAGAACCATGCAGCTCATCCCATCACCCCATGGATCAACCTGTAGCATTGGATCAGGAAACAACTCTGAACCCAGCACAGGCTGCACCCCAGAGCACACCAAACAAAAGTCCACCATCCCCACCCAACCCATGCTGGTTGCCTCCATCACCCCTATTCCCAGCCAGCCTGGCTCCACCACACTGCATCTCCCCAAAGCTCTCCTCTCTGCTCTGAGGGGCAGCCAAGGTAATTTTGGCAGCAGGCAGGAGCTGTGGATCTGGCTGCCATCCCTTTCAGCTCTGCTCAGCTGCAATTCAGGGGATGAAGCAGGTAACTACACAGGTAATTTCCTCCGGCCATTTCTGCTCCCTCCCTGTGGAGGGAGGCAGAGGCTCCTGGCAACAAAGAGGCAGGCACAGACAATACCTGCTCTCACACACTGATGACTTCTTTAATGATCTGAAAGGAGCCCAAAACGGTCCGAATTTTGCATTCATCACAATCACAGACAATTTGAGAGCCTCCCTGGGGGTTTGACACACCAAGGCATCTCCAAGAGCACCTGACACTCCTGATTCCATGTGGGAAACGGATGCAGCTCCACAGGCAGGCAAAGCTCACAGCTGCTGAGGAATGACAAGTGGACACAAATCCCTGGGGTGGTGGAGGGAGCATAGCACTCTGCAGGGTCACTCCAGGACTGACCACAATGGTGGCCAGAGGCTTGGGAAAGTACTGACAGGAGCAAAAGAGCTTAAAAAAAATCCTGCCTTTAAAAAATTAATAGTGTTTTGTGTATAGATATATATTCACTCTGGCAGGCCCATGGTCCCCGTTATCCAAGTGCCAGAGCATTGAGCAGCACCAGAGCCAGCAGTGCCACCATCACAGTGTCACGTTGGGTCTCAGCATCAGCACGACAGCGCGGATGGCCAGAGGCAGTACAGCAGCCAGCCAAAACTCCAGCCTGCTCCTTAGAGAAGTGTTGGGCCAGGTCACCCTGCAGCTCAGAACGCCCCCACATTTCTCCCCCCACAGGAGGCCCAGGGGGCAGTGAACAGCTGCCCACAGCCCTGTACCTTGAGCTCAAAGGCCGGTGCTACCTCCCCAGCCCACCCCTGCTTGGGGTTATTGAGCATCCTTGAGACCACCCTTCCCTGCCTCACTGTATTCAGTTCTGTTACAGAACCAGGTTTGTGGGGTTCTATGAGGATCATCCACAAAATGCATTTAAGCTGTTCTGTGTCTCTTTGAAGAAGAAAGCTAATTTATTCCTCAATATCACTGCTGTGCTGTCAGAGGATGCTGCGGGCTGCACCTTGGAGAACTAGCACGTTCCCACCACCCCTGTGCCCCCACAGAACCCCACTCCAGCCAGGCCTCTCCTTCCTGCCTGAATGTAATTTTTCCCCTTCTGTCAACCAACTCAAAATTGGGTTTGTGTATTACAGCAAAATTTAATTTCTAGGCCATTACCCCAGCGTGGTCTATTTCCTGCATCTGCAAAATGAGAAATAGACAGACTGAGCAATTCATTTCCCTCTTAGACACGAATCTCAGTTATAAACAACAATAACGACATTCCACAGAGGCATGGAGCCCTTTCATTTTGGAATCCCATGCAAAGTGTTTGAGGCTGGGGGACCCCGGACGCAGCTGGCACACGGACATGCTGTGTGTTCCCACACGGATGCAGCACGAGTCCTTTGGACCTGCCCTCAGAGTCTCAGTGATGCAGCAAGTTTCCATTTATTTCTCACATTGGCTTTTCACAAGCCTGTGGGTTTTTCTTCTCCCCCTCTCGCAGAGTCACCAGACAGTGAGATCTATAAAATACAGTTTTGAGGTTTGAGAGCTTGCAGCATCTAACTGCAACATCTGTAAAAAACTCCCAGAAAAATAAAAAACTCCAACTCCTCCAAACAAACAAAAACCCCACACAACTCTCCCCTCCCTCTCCCCCACTTCCTTTCAGTCACTCCACTCTTTCGAGAGTAAAAAACTCAGAAGCAGTTTAACCCACACAGTGACAGCAGCATCCCCATTTATTCACAGGCCACTCTGGCTGAAATTCCACTCCAACCGGATCCCATCCGCGCCTTTTTCCTGTCCAAGGGTGGAAATCCCACGGGAAATGCCCAAAAGGAAGCAAACCAGATGCCACCACCCAGTCAGGAAGACCTGGCGTTGGCGTTGGGCTCCTGCAGCAGCTCTTCACTGGGACCTCCCAGCCAGCACAGCTTCAGTAATAAACAGTTTCCATCACAATCAGCACAAGCCTTTTCCACTTTGATTTAAGAAACTGCTCTGATCCGGCACAGTCCAAAATGCTCCTGGACCATGCCAGGGCAGCCCTGGCTGAGGTGGGAACAAACACAGAACACACCAGGCTTTCCCACACATCTGGGGAATGTGGGACCTGATGGCACCCGCAGTGGTGCAGTGTCCCCTCCCCAGTCCTGGGCTCTGGGAGCAGCAGCTGGTGTACCACCAAGGGACATTTGGGACAGCTCTCCTATAAGCAAACACACACTGAAGAAAGCGACATCATAGGAAGGAAAGGGGGACAGGGACATGATATTTAGGTTGGATATCAGGAAATGTTTTTTCACTCAGCAGGTGATTGAACACTGGGACAGGTTCCCCAGGGAGTGGTGATGGTCCCAAGACTGCCAGAGCTCAAAAAGCACTTGAACAATGCTTTCAGGCAGATTATGAGATTCTTGGGGTATCTGTGCAGGGCCAGGAATTGAACTTAATGATCCTGATGGGTCCCTTCCAACTCAGCCTGCTCTGTGATTCTGTGAGAGGGATGACAGCAGCTCTGAAACACAGGGAACTCCTCCAGCAGAGATGTCCCCTGTCCTCCTGGCACCCAGGGCACTTCAGGTTTGTTTGTTGGGAGAGGAAACCAAGCCCACAGTGACACAGAGATCAGTGAGCTGCATGGAGGCTGACTGGCACCACAGAGTTGAGACAGCATGAAAAGGAAATAAAAAGTTGTCCCTCCCACCAGCATCCCAGATTTTTGTCACCCAGCCCCATTCCCACACTGGAGCAGTCCTGGGCGGCAGCAACCCTCTCCTGTCCTTGCTGTGTTGATGGGCATTACGGGGGGCTGGGTGCTGCCTTCCCCACAGTAGTGAGCTGGGAGCCCCAGAAAACAAGGGCAAGGGTGTCCCCACCCTGGCCACAGGGCAGGGGGCCAGACTGAGGCAGAGTGATGGACTTCCAGCAAACACAATTGGCTGTTTCCTGAGAAAGTGCAGCACATCCAGAGACACGGAAAGGGCAATTCTGCCACTGGCCATGCTCCCTGGGCCAGTGGCGGGGATGAAGACAGGAAAGGGGCAAATGCTGAAGCCACCACATCCTGCCAATGCCTGCAGGTCCCCACCACTGGCACCCCAAAAGCCAGGGCTGCAGTATGCCTAGCTCTGCCCCATGTCCCCCCAAGAATGACACAGCCACAAGCCCCGGGCTCAGCACCATGACCCTCTTTGCACTCACAGAGGAGAGGCAGGTCTGGGGCTGCTGGCACAAAGATCCAACCCAATGTTTCCAGCACTGTGTAGGAACACACGCAGGCGCCCAGGATCCGAGGGGTGAGACACTCCCTGCACACCACTGGAGCCCCCGCCCTTGCACAGCACAAGGCGCCTTTCAGAGCCACACAGACACACCATTCTACCACTGATGACCTCCTTGCCCTGGCATTTTTGGAACCCAGGCTCCACAGTAGCGAGCAACGGCAAGCAATGGCGTTGGAAGCAGCAGCCTGAGGCCGGTCATCAGCACCCCCACGAGTGTGCTCGCTAATCACAGGGGCTGCCAGGGCTGCCCATTTGCACAAGATGAGGGTACAGGCACTCATTAGGCTGCAACACACACTCGCTTTCCAGGCAAAGAACACTAAAAACAAGAGAAAGCAACAACACAGGCTCCAGCCTCCCGAAGGCTTTGTCCCTCTCCAGGAGGGAGTTCAGGGGAGCAGCCACAGACCCTCTCACCTCAGTGAGGGGAACACCAGCCTCAGAGGGGTTCCAAGCAGGCTAAGGTGGGTTTGTTACAGAAGGTGTTTGTAATAAGCAGCAGCAACTCCTTCCAGAGGAACAAAATAATCACACTGCTCATCAGCTTCATTTAATGAACCAGCTGTGCAACCTCCAGCGACAGTTCTGGTTGCAGCATCTCTGATGAGACAGCCTTGGTCTCTCCAGTGACCAGCCTTTGGGATACACCAACCCCCTAAAGCGAGAGGCTGACTCAAGGGGTAAAAGGCTCAATGCCCCCCTCCCCACTACAGAAGTCCCAATTGAGAGCTCAGAAACCCACAGATAGCCCAGGGGAGTCGCAGCGTGGGTTTGCAAACACCTATCCATCCCTAGAGGGGATGGAGCAGGAGACAACATAAACCTGGCTCTAAAAGTCATTTAGCAATCTTACATGGTCCCAGGGCTGATCCCACCCTGCTCACAAACTTGCACACACACCAACACACACTCCTGAGCCATTCCTGGACCTCGGAGACCGGTGCAGCTCACCCAGTGCATGCTTTGCAAGGCAGGGATTTATCACCCACTGCAGCTCCATTTCTTTTGCAAAGCAGCATTTCCAAACCAGGCAGGATGTGGGCTGTGCACAGGCACGGCCTCCCAGCCGCCATGCAAGGCTCCACAGGGCAGACCCAGCTTGGATCGCAGCAGCCGGCACACCCAGGGCTCTGCAGCCACCTGCCTGAACCGAGACAGCTGCTGCCTGTCGCTGGCATCAATTCATCCCTCCTCCTCGTATTCCTATTGCACTTACTGTCTTTTCCAAGGAGCATCCTCAGGGAACATCCCCTCAGTGCAAGAGCATTCCAACACTGCTGCCTGGGCCAGCCTCCCTCCTTCCCTCCCTCCGTGCTGCGGCCAGTTTTACTACCCATCGGTCAGGGGCACAAGCCAGGCATGGAACCTCGAGTGTGCTCCTCGACGGTGAAAAGTAGCACTGACAACCTCAGCACAGAGGGCATGGCACCCGCGGGAGCAGAAGCAGCTCTGCACAACCCCTCCAGCACAGACCGAGGGTCACCGCCCACACTACAACCGGGGTACAGGAGGGAAAAGCACTGCTGACCACATCAGAAGGGTCAAGGAGCAGCTCCAGCCCACACTCAATGCCCCGCCGGCAGGCCGACAGGTCGGTGACACCTCCCAGATTTGTCAGGCACTGCCCGATGATGCTCCCCTGCCACCTGGAAGCCAATAGTGCCCTGTGCTCTGCCAGGCACTGCTGCCAGCTCCCACCCGGCTGCGGCAGCTCCTCCGGCAGAGCCGGTCTCCTTGAAGCCGCCTTCCGACAACAAAAGCTGAGCCGAAACCTCCGGGCTGGCTGGGGAGACCTGGGAGACAGCCAGGAAGGGCAGGAGCCATTAACGCCGGCGTGTCCGGACTTGAGGTAATGACGGAGCAACCAGAGCCATCTGCCCTCTCCAGAAACTCCGCAGACCGCTGGGCAGAACGGCCCTTTACCGCACTCCAGCCCTCGTCAGATGCGTACACAGGGGCAATAAACTTGCGGTTGGGATGTTTTTTGAGGCAAAACACGAAAATAAAGCGCAAGAACGAGGCGTCACTCGGGCACGTCTTCCAGCAGCTGCACAGATCCTCGGCGCAAGCAAACACTCCGCTGCCAGCTCAGCAGTGACACCCCAAAGCGCGGGCAGTACGCCGGAAATGTCTCCCGACCCCCGGCGCCCTGGGGGGGCAGCGCTGGCAGACCCCCCACACGTGGTCGTGTCTCTCCTCTGTAGCTTCCGAAGCGCCGGTCACAGAGCCCGCTACCGATTAACTTCTATGGCCCTGGAGTTCACCAGATTCCAGCCGCGCTGGAGGAAGGGTGTGGGGGGGCCCAGGAGGATCAGGGCAGCACCGGCCCCGCACCGGCTCTGCGGCAGCGACGACAACCTGGCACCACAAACCGCCGGGAGCTGAAGTGCGGGCACAGGGCTGGGCGCTGCGAGGGATACGACACGCTCCACCGCAAAACCCAGGACGAGGGGGAACGGCGGGGGGATGACGAGGTGGGCGCGGGATCCGTAAAGCCGCGGGCAGGGAGCCGGGACCCGGCGAGTTCGTACCAGCTCCGTCCGTAAGGCACCGCCGCTCCCCAGCAGGACGGCTCCCGGCGAACCGGGAAGGCCGCGGGAAGCGCCGGGCGGGGACAGGCCACCAGGGTCTCCCCGCCAAGCGGCGGGAGGTGCCGGGGCGGGCTGGCAGGCACACGCGGCAACTGAGAGTAAACGTAGAGCGACGGATCC
>JANPWX010000181.1:297225-319027 GCA_024734555.1 Trochalopteron elliotii | reverse complement strand
AGGGGACACAGCCGGCCCGGGCTGCTACCCCGCTCGGGAGCTGAGGGGGAAAGAGGGGACACAGCCGGCCCGGGCTGCTGCTCGCGGGGCAGCGGAGGCCCGGCCGGGCCTGGCCCCCACTGCTGGGGGCACGGCGGGGCCTGGACCCGAGTCTCTAACTTACCAAGTGATGTTAACTTCTTGCCAGCTGGAAGAGGAAAAGGGCCGAGTCACCTGGGATCTCTGATTTAAGCCTGGGCTCTCCAGAGCTGTGAACGACTCTTCTATTGGTCAACCAAGCTCTCAATGTATGCTATAACTTCCCTAGAGAAAAAAATCTCACATCTGTGCTAAACCACTACAGCCACTTTTCCAAATTCAGAGCCACCAGTAGCCCACAGCAGGTAGCCAGGGGTGTTTTCGGGCTCGGAGTAGAGCCGGAGCTTGAGGCTGGGCAACAGAGCAGAGATGTGCAGTCCCTAGACATGGCACATTAGGTTGCAGGGAGCTGAGACCAGTGAAAATGAGCAGATGGCTGGAGGTCACAGCAAAGTCCCACCACTGAGGGTCTCTGGGTGACAGCCTGACTGCCCAGCACTCACTGCAGTGCTGGAGAGCAGATACCAGTGGCAGCTCAGCCCTGACCTCTGAGGGCCTCAGCCTTCCTTCCACAACAGCCAGGGACACAAAGGCCAGAGGGTGCCACTGTGCAGTGGTGGCCAGCTCCATAGCATGCCCATGTCCCTCTAGGTCCCAGCTCCAGTGCCAGGCTCACACAGAATGAGCAGGGCCAGGGAGCACCTGGAGAGGCCAGGGGCCTGGAGAGGTTGCAGGGGTGACACAGCAGAGATCACTCTCAGTGTCTCCTTGCATATTGGGAACCAGCTTGTGGGGCTGGAGGAGCTGCTGGGATGCCACAACGGAGATCAGCCTGGGTGCCTCCTCTGCTCTGTGGGATCTGGCTGTTGCTGGCACTCCCAAGCTGAGGGGCTGTGGTGGATATGCACAGCTGTGGCTCCAGCTGCTGAGCAGACCCAATGCCAAGGCCTAGAGTGGGCTGGGACCGTAGCTCAGAGACACAGTATGTTTAAATCCCTCAGACAGTTTTCCTCATGTATCACTGCAGATGCCAGCCTCCCTCGAGGCCTGATGGGTGCTGGATTAGCTGGGATCCTGCATTAATTGGCAGAGGTGTCAGAGGTGACCTTGGGCAGATATTTACAATTACCGTGGTGTCGTGTCTGTGCATGTACTCAAAACACAGAAGGGGTAGGGTTCAAGTGATACTTTAGTGTGCTGCAGGGCAGCAGGAGGGTAGAGCTCCTCACGCTGATGTGCTGAGCAGTCCAGGGCAGGGAAATCATCTTCATCTACCCACAAAGGCATGTCGGTGTTGGAGTGGCAAGTGCTTAGCAGCCCTTCTAGGAACTGTGGGTTTGAATAGGGACCATCTCGGTTTCTGCAACACACGGCTGTGAGCACGTTGGTTGGACTCAGGGAACTGCGATTTTCCTGCCCAAGGCTGATCTGCACTCACATCCACATTGCACAGACAGGAATGGAAACACTCGAGTTGTGCCGCGTGCCTGGCATGCCGACTGAATAAATAACACAGAGTTATAAAGCAGGATTCCCCCTCGAAAACTTGTTCTTCCAAAACACAGAGGGAGAAACAAAGAGAAAAAAAAAATCCTTTTAAGTTCTGTATCCCTCTTCCCACTCCTGAGAGCAGACAGGCAGTGTGGAGATGAGCAGGGCTGGACGCATGAATTCCCCCAGAAGAATTTCTTTCTCGCTTCTTTTCTACATTTTGATGATTTCATTTCTCCAGCTCTCATTAGCACCTCCTTTATCCCCAACTCTTCCCCAAAGGCATTCTGCTTCCTCCTGCTGCGAAGGGAGCGGCAGAGCAGGGATAGAAGCGGATGCTGTGCACCACCTCATGTTGAGGCCTGGAATTTCAGAGCCTGATACCAGCTCCAGCTCTCTCCCATGACGAGGGAGGTGGAGTTTTCATCTGCCCTGGAATTTACTCTGCTGGATAAGAGCGATGTCTCATCCTCACACAAGGGCTCAGTGGCAGTGTCCTGTCCTTTGTTAAAGCCCCGTGGTCTGACAGACCTGCCAAAGTCCCAGCAGCCAGATGAGCTTTCCCATGGTCACTGAGGGCTGATTTCTGAAGAGGAATGTCTGTTTTCCCAAGTCCATCCCTTTTCTGCGCTCAAACCAATCGTGGATGTTCTCCCAATCCAGCCCAGCTATTTCAGAAGGGTCACAGGATTTTGTGTCACTCTGTGAGCAATCCTCTGTTCTGCTTCCCCTCCCCAGGACCCTCAAGAGGGAAAGGAGGCAGGCTTTGAAAGGTGAAAACTATCCAGCCAGGTTTCCAGCCATCTCATGTACATCTCTGTACTGCCAATGCTATTTGCACTCCCCCATGCCAGAGCTCAGCAACAGATTTGCTTACAAAGTACTGCTGTGCCAAGGAAAAGGCTCCTGACTCCCTCAGGTCAGGCATGTAGAGGAATGACATGCTGCCTGTACTTTTGCCTGGCATCCTTGGGCTGTGGGTCCCTGCGGTCACATATTCATGTTGGAAAAACATGCATGATGCATGATGCTTGTGGAGTCCAGGGGTCAGTGTTACATATCTGTAATTCTGCACAACATTCCACGTACAAAGCCAGCTGTGGTGGCCCGAGCTGCACCTGTACCAGCCCCTAGATGGGAAAGGGGCCCAAGCCCATCCAGCCTTGCACCCAATGAGATAATTTTGACCCCTAAACAATCAATTCAGTAAGAAATAAAATAAGAAAGAAGTACAGAAGTTACTCCCAAGGTCACACACTGCAGAGCACAGCACTGCAGTCATGCACTGCAAGGAGCAGGGCAGCACTGCTGGAGTGTTCCCCATGAACCTGATTTCAGGCTGCTGGACCTGCTAAATGGAGCATCCAAGGGGAACACTGGCTCTCAAAGCACAGATATTTCTAAAGCTTTTTTATGATTATTTCTCCTTCTTCTGACATACTTCCAAAGTTGCATTTGTGAATGTCACCTTGTACACACACATCCCTGTGATAGCACAAAGGGAAAGGGAAGTTACACCACACCTGCATTCACCAGCTCCTAGCCAAGGTTGGCTCAGCCTGCTGTCAAGGGGCTCCCACAGTGACCAGGCTGGCTTGGAGAATGCTTCGGGTAGCCCCTGTGCTGTGCAAAAAAGAAACCAGGTCTCAGCAGCCAAACCAGCCTTCCTCAACCCCAGCCAGCTCATGGAATCACCAGAGCTGCCCTGACTCACCATGCTGCAAAGACCATTCCCTCTCCCTAGCTCACAGGTCACACACACTCAGGGCAGCCCTTCCATGTTCACATGAATCTCCCTCTATCTTTAAGCCTCACACACTGACAGGTAACAGGTATTCCACTGCTACAGTTTTTTCACCCTAGCATTAGGCTACCTTAGCAAAAAAAAAAAAAAAAACAAACCCAAAAAAAGAAAAAAATGCACTTAGCAAGACCTAGGTCAGGCTTATAACCAGAAAAAAGCAATATGCTCAGTCCAGAGCACTCAAAATTCCCTCAACAGTCATTATCTGCACTCAAAGGACATCAAAGACTTTCCAAGAAGGAAAGATGTGCCCTCACAGCTTGCATATTCTCCCACCCCCTTGCCTGTAGCACCCAGCAAGTGATTCCTCCTCCCTGTTCACAACTCATCAGCTGGAAGGTGAGAGAAAAAATGAATGCTGAGCTTGAGGGAATTTAAGGAGAGGCAAATGACAGCAGATCTTCCCTTGGGGTTCACAGTAGCACCTCTGGGTAGGAGCAAATGCTGGACAGGGAACTGGGGAGACAGGACTGAGGTTTTCCAGAGCAGGATCCCTGTTTTGGCTGAGCAGGTACCCATCCCTATGTTTGGGGCACATAAGGTTATCCTGAGCCCACTGCCCACCCTCAGTAAATAACTTGTGCTCCTAAACAGCACTGTCTTTTTTATTGAGGCAGAGGAGGGAGCAAAAGGCACGTTGAAGGCATTTACTAAATGAGATTGTGAAATAGAGGCTGCATGGACTCGAACATCATCGTGGGCTGACTGCCCAAAGTCTCTCCCTGGAGGTGGTACAGGCAGAGCTGTACCAAGGCACAGGTGTGGGAATGAGCGAGACTGCAGTGGATGAAGCCCAGATGTTTATCTGGCCAGTGGGAATGATGAAGCTCAGATTTTCATCTGTGCATTGGGAGCAGGCAGGCCTCCTGGGAGGCAGCTAACCCTGGGAACAGGCACTGAGTCTGTCTTATGGATGAAACCCAGGGAGAGACCTGGACACAGACCTGTGATGGGAATTGGACCCTCTCCAGCAGGGAGAGAGACCAAGAGCTTTTAGGCAGCCTGGAGAATGAAGCTTGCCCCACTGTGTACTGCTGTAGCAAGCAGTCAGATGAGACAGGGGCAGGCCATGCAGAATAGAACAAAATGCAAATCAGAGAGAGAGAAGCTTATCTCAAGAATAATGTGATGTGCTGCTGTTCAGTGAGAGGTGCTGGGAGAGCAACTGATGGTGAAAGAGCTGTGAGC
Organism: Trochalopteron elliotii; assembly: GCA_024734555.1. Taxonomy (NCBI): domain Eukaryota; kingdom Metazoa; phylum Chordata; class Aves; order Passeriformes; family Leiothrichidae; genus Trochalopteron; species Trochalopteron elliotii. The sequence goes on along the minus strand of JANPWX010000181.1, from coordinate 314,466 downwards.
AGAGCAGGTGAGGCTACATGAGGTGACAAGGACAGTGATGGAGGTGGCTGAGCCTGGAGGGAGAAGGTCCTACCCATGAATATGGTTGTCATCTCATTACAGGTTGTCAGCCCTCAGGTCCACATGGGAGGTTCAAGTGAAGCCTCCCTGAGCTCCAGCCCCTTGCTCTCCACACCCCTCACACAGCCAGCTGTGACTCCCCGGCATCAGGAGGGGAATTCCCTGTGGAACAGGTACCTGGCCTAGCAGGTCCAACAGGGTGTACTGCCTGCTTCTCTGCTCCTCCTTCAGAAGGTGTGGGGCTCAGGGGCAGAGTGGTGGGTACTGGCTCAAAAACTAAAGTGATGTTCAGGCTTGGTGGGAAATTGAAGGCTGGAGGAGGAAGAGGAGGAGGTGGAGGATGGAGCCATGCACAGGTGTACACATACACTGTCTTGTCCCCTCCATTGCTGCTGGGGCTGGTGAAGAAAAGGGACATCCCATATGGGAGCTAAAACTATCAGAGAAACTTAAAAGCTGTGGCGAGTCTTCAAAATTTCAGCTACTTCCTGTAGCAAAGGCTGTGGTGACACCAGTCCAGTCCATGAAAACCTGTGCAGGGAGCTGACACCAAGTGGGAAAAGCTTCTTTCACCTAAGGAAAGGTTAAAGGCACAGATCTGGCTCAAGATCAGAGCTGGGAGTCTCACCCAGCAGTTCAGAGGGGAAACACCACACAGCTCATTAGGAGGGAGATTAGTTACTCAAACCATTTACTGGCGGATTTGCACCACCATCTCTGAACGCTCCCCACCCCGCCCTCCGTTCCCAGAGAGATGGGACCCAGAGCTGAGCTGATCTGTGTGGTGAGCTGCCCAGCCATCCCAGGTGCCCCCACGCGCTGGGGATGGTCCATTCAGCTGACAGGGCAGAACAAAAATATTTTTCATTTGGATGGAGATAAAAGGTAAAAACGTCACATCTAAGAGCTCTGAAGTGTTGTTGTGGAGGTGGTTTATCTCCTTTTTTTCCAGAGAGGCTCCTGCTAGACTAAACCACTGTGCAGCTATCCGAGGATCTCAGTCTTCAGCTGGCACAAAATTCTTGCAGAGCAGGGAACTCACACTTACATTTTTTTTTTAAAGCTCCAGTTCCTGGAGCAATGGGAGGATTGTCATACCTCACCACCTACTTAAAGTAAGGCAAGTTTTTTCCCTTCCTGGAAACTCACAGATGCAAAGAGAAAGTCAATATAAGGTTTTACAGATATCTGATGCTTGTTTGATGGAAGTAGACTTCCCAACACTGTCTCCTCACGCCGGTTGCATCCCAGGGTTTCTGAAGCTGCTTTGCTGCTGCTGGAAAAGTTGGTCTCACTCTCACACAGCTCATTATTGTAATTGCAGCTCTCAGGGCCAGGAGAAATGTGCTTCTTCAGAGACACATGCATCCTAATGGCTTCTGAGTCACTGCCAAGGATAAATCATCACAAATCAGGGGTACAAGGACTTCTGGAGAGCCCTTCTGCTTCAGGTGTTTCACCCTGTCAGGGAAGGAGCCCTCTGAGACACCCATCAGCCAGCTGAGTGTTGTGTATGGGGAACACATTGCTGTCTCGACAGAGTGAGGAAAAAAATCAATTTTAATTCATTTTCATACCGGGCAGAACGTTCGGAAACACTCTGCCTCCAGCAGGCAGCCCCAGGAAGTACCTGGATCAGTCCTCACAGGTGCTGCAGTGCACTTGGTGAGTTTTTGCAACTTTATAGCCACTCACAAAGATTTACAGGTTTGAAAAAAGTATTTCCACCAGTTCGGGACGGCAGGAAAGCTGGCTCAGTGCACGGGATTATGCTTTCCTGGAGGGATGTTGCTATTGGAAAGGGCTGGTGCTCAGTGGGCTGGGGAGAGCTGAGCACCTCCTGAGGCAATTCTGTAGGAGGCAGGGGTGGGGGACCTGTTGAGAACACCAAGGTGCTGCTGTGTGGACAGCAGTGGGCAGGGGAGCACCAGGGCTGCCCATAGCTTTTGCAGAGCATCACCACAGAGTGCCACATACTCCCAGGGCTTGCCTATCCTGATGGGAGCAGCAGCACAATCCAGAAGAGTCCCAAGGGACTGGGTGTGCGCTGAGCCCAGGCACAAACCACAGATGGAGTGATGGAGCTGAGCTGATGTGTGCTTCAGCCTCATCCTCAGCCTTCATCCCCATCCCCACGTGCAGAGAGAAATGTGGGGCTGGGGAAGCAGAGCCCAGGTGTCACCTTAGTGGGACCTTGTCAGAACAGGAAACTCAACCGTGTGCTGAGCACAGCAGGAATGAGCAGAGAAGCTCCTTCCTGCACACTGGATATTTGCAGAAGGTCTGGACAAAGGTGGCCTCACTCCCTCCATGTCGTCAGTGGGATTTACCCTAGCAAGACTCCCCCAGAGACCCTGGGGATGCACTTGGACACCTGTAGAGCAGTGCTGCAAAGCCCTGCGTGCTGCCTCCCCCAGAATCGGCCTTGGTTGGGTTCCTACCCGGTGCTCCCATTAGCTCTGGCTAGGATCAGGTGATGCCAAGCCCTTTTTGGATGAGAGGCAGCTCTCCTGGCTTTGCGCCACAGAGGAGCCATGCTGGGAACCAGGCAGGGCTAGGGTGGACAGGCAGCACCCTGCCAGCCCCTCACCACTGACCTGGGCCATGGTGCCTGCCCAGCCCCTCTGGCTGGAAGGAACACCAGACGGATGCACTGGATGGCCACCAGAACCACCCCTGCAAGACCACCTGAGGCCAGCCTGACTGCCACTGACTTTGGCTCTCCCTGCACACAGAGCACAGGTTTTCTGCCATGCTCCACAGGAACCAAGAACTGGAGCTTTCTGGAGACCTCACGGGGCACAGAACCCTCCCCTGCCAGCCAGAACATCAGTGATAGCCCCACACTACTGCCAGGAGTGATCATCCTTCCCACTGACTCATTCCTGCAGGCACAGATAGATTTGAGTCCTTCCAAACTTAGCAAGATTCATGAAGTGTTGTCCAAAAATCATTCATCAAAACTTCTGCAGATAATTATGAGTTTGTCACTCATTTATTAGCACCAGGCTGTAATTACTTGGTATCCAGATGATTTGCTACACAGATCATGTGGTGCTGAGTAGGTCAGATAAGTACAAGGCTCAGATTAGGATTTTCAAGTATGTTTTCCTAGGAATCTCTGCAATACATCCCTAAATGTTGCTGTGCTGTCAACAGCATATCTGTGTGAAGTCAGGGGCAGACATGGGGACTTTGGGATAAAAGTGGATAAGCCTTTATAGCTAATTTTGCTCTGTTTTGTCCAGCTATAGCAGTGTGGTGCAGAGGGACATTGCTTTGTGTTTTCCAGGTGTGTGATTGCATCCCTGTGACAGTTTCCCTGTCCCCAGCCAGTGCCTTTTCAAGGCGTTTTGCTGTTTGGTGGCCGGATGAGGCACATAAGTGGCCATGCAATAGCCCTTGGCTAAAGCCCTGCCCCTGTGACCCTCTGGTGACACTGTCTTCAGCTACAGTTCTGCTCTCCATTCTTGCCACCGGCCCTGTTGCCAAAGTTCCCAGCCCTGGGGCTGTGATTGTGCCATTGGGGTGTGCAGACAGTGCTCCCTGTTTTTAGGGGAGAAGGATGCCGTAGTGCTGGAACTACCCAGGAACACAGGGAGCAGATCCTTTTGGCAACAGCTGCCCTTCATCACTACATTTGGACACTATGGCTGCCATAAAGAGCCTGTCTTGTTGCCCAAAGCAGAGGCAGAGCAGGAGCCATCTCTCCAGCTCAGGTGGAAACGGAGACCCTGGGAAGCATCAGGGGTTTCAGGAGCTTTCATATGGCAGGTGAAGCTCAGCTGGTGTTGCTCCTTTGTGTCAGGGCCCGTACCCGTGGAGGCAGAGGCCAGGCAGCCCTGGGCAGGACATTCTCTGTGAGAGCTATACAGGATCCCCCCTTATTGTGGGGATGGGCAATGCCACCTGCTCAGTGTGCCTGGAGTCCCTCTGCATGGCTTTGGCTGGGCTGGCTGGGCTTGGCAGCAAAATCTCTCCCAGCACTGGAGCAGGAAGAGGAGCTTCCTCACATGCAGTGAGTCACCTGAAGAATCCAGGGAGTTCTGAGCTGCCTTTGAAGCATGGCTCATCTCTTTTTTCAGCACCCTGTGGGGGGTTAGATGTCCCACATACCCCAGACCAAAGGTGGTTTGAGGGGAAGCAAGGTGGGATCACTGCCTGACTTTGTGAGGAGCAAGTCAAGATGAACTCCAGCATCTCCCAGCCCTGAAACTGGCCTCAGCCTGCAGCCCACAGGAATTTTGCTCCTGGAAACCACTCTCATGGCTGGCCACAGCTGCCCCAGCACCTTTGGTCCCTCCATTCCCAGCTCTGTGTGCGTGGGGAATGTGGGGCTCAGAGGGTCTCCAGCAGCCCTACACCATGAACAGCAGTGGGTACTCTGCCTCTGGCTGAGGGGTGTCAGTGTGTCCTCCTGAAGGGCACATTAACCTCTGGGAATGATGTCAGGCATGGAGAGCAAACCACACATCCCATTGTAGGACTTAACTTCAGTGTCTGTGACTCCATCAGGGCTCAAGACTCTGCTCTCCACAGCATCTACCTCCTTCTGCTTCTCCTCTCTGGGCAGAGGGAGCTCTACAGCCTGTTCCAGAGGCAGCATATGTGACCATATGCACTGTTTCCTCCTGCTAGTGCAGCTACCTAGCCAGGAGCTGTGGTCCCATTTGGATGACTTGCCTTCAGCAGTTAAAGTCCTTTCTCCAAAATCCTCAACGCCTCAAAAGGCTGGAGGACAGATGTGAGATTCCCTGAGGAACCCCAGCAGTGGCAGGAACAGGGAGCAATGCTACAAGAGCAGCTGTGGGGAACAGGAACCCGTATGTTCAATGGCTGTGAGGAATCAGCTGAGTCGCTTGGAAAAGGGGGACCAGGAAAATAGACCATCTCCCACAGCTGCTAGATAGGGTCCCCAAGTGCTGCTCCTCTGCCTGTGGATAAAAGGGAATGTCACCACTCCTCACCCCTTTGGCCACACCATATTGGCTGCACATGGTGGAGGGGTCCCTGCTGTGGTACACCTCTCAGAAACACAGTGAGGATGATGCCAAGACCTCTTTGGAATTATTTTTTAGAGCTATTGGAAATATATGTGAAGATGAAATACTTCTGTCTTAGGTTTTTGTAACCAAAACAATTTTATTCTATTCCATCTGTTGAAACCTGTTTGGGAGGTGGTTTTTGTTTTTTTCTTTATCTGTTGTAATTCCAGGAGAGACGGGGTGACTACCTTTCTGATAACAAGCCAGCTGTTGAGATCAGGTGGGGTATTGTTTCTTATCTCTTCACTCTTCCACTACCTCCAAGAAGATACTTCTGCTAATTGACCATTAAAGCTCACCAATGACATGATACAATTCATCATCCTATTGTGAGATGCTCCACCCAGGGAGGAGGAGCCAAACCATTTCCACCCAGATAAAAAGGAGCCACAAGTGTCACCAGGCACTCCAGGGTTCCCACGGGACTCCCAAAGGAAGACCAGACCCATCTCTGGACCCTTGGCTCCACAGGATCATCCCTGCTTCCAACAGGACCACATCTGCCACTCCAGGAGGGATTACTTTTGGACTGTTCCCAACACCCTGACCAGCATGGTGTCAGGTTGTACTTCTGACTCTGTCAGGGTTTTCTAGGATTTCTTGTTTGTTTGTTTGTTTATTCTTTTATACTACAACATTTGTATTTTTAATATCCCTAGTAAAGTACTGCTATACCTATTCCCGAAATCTTTGCCTGACAGCCTTTTAATTGCAAATTTATAATAGTTTGGAAAGGGGGAGGGTGGGGGGGCTTACATTCCAAGGGAGACTCCAGTTTTCCCTGGCAGATACCTGTCTATCTAAACCAAGACACCTTCCCCATGGTAGCTACCTGGGAGACACATCTTCTGGTTCTGTCCTGATGGCAGATTGGGATGCTGCCTCCCCACAGAGCCAAGTGCCCTGCACATGTCCTACGCAGTCCAGAGCAGTACAGCAGGGCCAGGGGTGTTCCAGTACCATCTCTGGGAGTTTTACTGCAACTTAGAAATGAACAAAAACAGACCAGAATCAAAGGTGCTGGAACACTCACCCAAACAGGAGGGTTTGGGGACCTCTGGAGTGAAATATAAGGCATTAATCACCACTGGCTCTTCCCATGATGGCTCTGTGCAGACTTCAGGCCTGGCAGACTGTGAGCCTCTCCTGCCAGCACCACCAGCCACCTCATATGAAGTCCTGGCTTCATGAGGGAATGAGGCAGAGTTGCTGGGGCAAAGAAACTTCAACTATTTCTTTCTTGGGTACATCTTCCATTTGTTATTGCTATACCTGTTTCCCAGTGGCTGTTGCCTTGGAGAGGGAAACACTCTGATGCTGTTCCAGGCATTTTTTCAAAGGGATGGGGCTATTTTCTTTCAGGTTTCCATTCAGATTTCTGGTTTTAGACAAGAACTAACAGGCATCTTGTCTGGGCCTGGCTGGCAGCGCCCGAGAGGAGCAACCACAAGCTTTTACTCCTTACTCCCAGTGCTTAAACACACTGTTCCAAGAGCAGGGTGCTGGAAGCAATGTGACCTCCCTCCCTGTGGCTGGACATGAGGTCAATGACACCACACAGGTGATTAAGTGATGGGCCACTTGCTTGCTAATGAACTTGCTTGTGGTGCAATAAGTGCTCTGGGACTCACACACCTGCTCCGTGTGCCAGACGTTGCTCTGCTGGTACTCACAGGTCTGTTCTGTATGCATATCCCATGGGTGCATCATGGGACTGTTGGGTCTGACCCATACTCATGGTATAAAAAGGCTGTAAGCTGATCTCTGCAAGTTTTTCGACACATTTTGATCAAAACACTTTTTTTGGCCAACACACCCCTCCAAGGAAATGCCGAAGAGGCATAAAATGAGCCCTCTGGCAATTTGGAGAGCTGTCAGTGCACATTACACATCCCCACAGTCCATGGCAAGGGGAAGGCAGGAGCAGGACACGGTTTATGCCTTCGTGTCAGCTCAGGTGTGCTGGGATGGCAAAGACCCACCCCTCCCTACTGGCCCCAATGGCCCCTGCTGGCTGCATTACATGGAGCACAGATCTCTGGCTCCATCACTAACCACAGGCATGCAAGTCAGAGTTAACGCCATTGAAAAGAGAAAACCTTCACTTGTCCCGGGGCACACCTGGGGAAAAGATGGGTCAGAGCTGGGTGTCTGCATGGCCCCCAAGCCCAGGTCCCACTGGGTCCTGGCAATGTCCTGCTGTTTCTGTCAGTTCTTAAGTGCCAAAAAAACAGAGGTGTCCAGGCTAAAAACTCAGGCAGAGACAGGAAGCTGTCAAGAAAGAAGTGAAGCAGGAGAATTTCCAGCTCGACTGGATGCCTCAGGGAATCTTCCATTAGCGGCTTTAAAAGACACGTGTTGATGTTTCTTTCTCTGTCTCTTTATTTTTCTCTCCTTTCTTTGGAAAGAATTGAAACATTCTGGGATTAAAATCCCTGCAAAAAGATTCCTTCCCACTCTGCAGCTTTAAAGCTGATCTGTCTCTACAAAGCTCTCCCTGCATCACACATGGAGTATAACATAAATTTTTGTAGAATCATATTTATGGCTCCTAATTAAGGGAAGAGCCATTACAGAGAAGAAAAAAAGTAGGCTCAAGTCAGGGGAAGTTGGCATCCTGGGGATCTGCACAGTGGGTGAATACACCTGATATGGATGGCCAGGATGAAACTCTCAGAAATACTTTGTGTCGTGGGCAGCCCATCCCTTCCAGACCTGGAACACAAGCCTTCAGGAATTATTATCACCGTTCTGGTGCTGCTAACTCCAGGATTTGGGGTTTGAGGAGTTAATTTGAGGGATTTTTTTGTCTGCAGCTCCAGTGCACAGTATGGGTCCCTAGCACTAATCCAGGGCTGTCAGTTGTCTGGCATAGGAGATGTCAAGTGCTTTCCATGCTTCTTGCCCAAACTGGATTTAAGGGAAAAAAAAGATGCATTGCTGAGAGGCAGGTGGAGCAGCAGCGTTAGTGCTGCACAGCGTAGTACAGAGCCATGGCAGGGCATCAGCTGGATTCGGCCTATGCTGATTCTGTTTTATCCCAGTGCATCCCTAGTTCTGGGCTGTGTATCTGTGGACACCAAGTAAGTTGTTTTTTTAATAAACATGAAATTCTAGCTCTTGCTGCAGTGCTTTGTCAGGGACCGTGTTATTTCATGTATCTGGGTCAAGCTCATTCCTTCTTCAGTAGCATATTCCGGGGAGCTGAAAGTGCTGCTCTTCACCAACATCCAGCTGTGCTTCATTGCCATCTCCTTCCAGGGTGATTCACTGGGACAAAGTTCTCCATGGAGAGAAGTTCTTTCCCATACAAAAGACACACAATGGGAATTTCTCCCAGTACACCTAAGCTCAAACTTTGAGCCAAAGCCAGAAGCAATTAGGCAGAGACTGAACACATCCATGAATCCCCTGGCATGCTGGGCTTCACTGGACTGCTCTGTCCCAACAGGAAAATGCTACTGAGAAACCAACAGGTTTTAGTACTCCTCCATGTCTTTGCAAGCTTGCACTTCATGATCACAGCAAAGAGAGATCAACACCCCATTTGGGGCACTGTGAGGTGGGGGATGCCCAGTGTGGGCAGCTGGAGAGCCCTGCTGGGCTCAGCCTGTGTGTTGGAGCAGTGGGAGGTTGGGATGCAATAACTGCTCCCTCCTCAACATGCTGCTCCTTTCACCCGGCTCTTGCAGCTTGTTCTGGGGGAGCTAAAAATAGAGCAGTGAGCAGCTTTTGATAGCACCAAAAAATTAAACAAAAATGCTGGGTTTTGTTTTAATTGAAAAGCATTTTCAAATGTCCTCATGGCTGTGTCAAAACTGATAGACAGTGGCTGGGCTTCAACAGAAAAGTTTGACCCTCAAGGAAGATGTGTGGGGCAGGTGGAGCAGGCTGAAGCCCTCTATGGGGCAGTTGTGGAGGGTGGCTTAAGCCCTCATGAGTGTCTTGGCCTGGCCAGTAGAATTCATGCCCTTGAGCTGCTCACCCCAGTGCTCCGTGTAATGCTCAGCTGCCAGGGATTCCTTAGCAAAACCTTTGCAAGCGATGTCAAAACGATGCCAGTATATCACACAATGCAGAGATAGGTGCTCAGGATGGAGATGGAGGTCCATGCTGTGGTGCTGACCTCCAAGGCTGCCCCACATCCATCTGGCAGAGGCTGGGATTCAAAGCAACTCTGCTGACACATGACTCAGGAATGGCGATGGTCATGTCGCACATTTTATTCTGTTTTCTTAAAAATTCCTCGTCCTGTGCATGCTGAGGCTGTAGGTGGTAGCTTTGTTGGACTCATCATGCAGCTGGCAAAACTCAACATCCAGGTATCACAGAATCACAAAATGGCTTGGGGCGGGGGGGAAGGGACCATAAAACCCTCCCAGTTATACCCCTTGCCATGGGCAGGGACACCTTCCACTATCCCAGGGTGTTCCAAGCCCTGTTCAACCTGGCCTTGGACATTTCCAGGGACGGGTCAGGCACAGCTACTCTAAAAGGTAGATGTGCCTCATGTTCCCAGCTTGCTTACTAATCCCATTCTGTGAAACATTTGTAAAAGCAGGTTTTCCCACTTCAGAGAGCATTTCCCACTCCAGAAAACCACACCAGCTTACCATTTGGGGTGATGGCAGGCATGCATCACCTACACCATTTGTCACACTTTTGGTCACACATCCCTGGTGTGAGAAATCCCCAAGGAAAGCTCTTCAGGCAGGATGCAATCCTGCTGCTCTTCCCCTCACTGCATTGGACTCTTGGTGAGAAGCTGTAGCACAGGGACCGAGTCAGGCACTGACTTGAGACCCCAGGATGGGACAAGGAGGCACCATCACAGCAAGCACTGGACCCTCAGCAGTGCTGAGGCTGCACAATGCACTCTGAAAAATTGAGAATAATGAAGGAATTTCTGCAAATCAAAGCACTTTTTTCTGATAACCTGCAGACAGAATCGCTGCCTGAATTCATAAAAAAACCCACCAGTCCTGATGTGCTTTCTCAGCTGTGATCCTCTTACTGAACCTGTTCAAAAGTGGTTCAGAGAGACTTCCCTCTCTTAAACAGGAGTGCAAATGTGCCATAGGTGCCTCCTGCTTGGAAGGTGGCTTTCCAGGGCACTCTCAGTGCCTGTCTCAGTGCTCACTGTGCCAAGACTGACATATTCCTCTGCTCCTCTGGATACTGGGCTCTCTCTGCAGCTTGTTCTCACAGTACTGATGCTCTGCCACAAGGCTTCAGCTCATGTGGATTCTCAGCTTGGTCTGGCAGTGATCGTTCTTTCCAGTCCTCAGCATTCCAACTGCTCCCATCCTGTGAACCCTAGTCCATTTAATTTACAAAACAACTCTGGAAGTGGATCCCCTCACCAGGATGAGCTGCTGTGTTCCCCAACGCCAATGAGCCCTCCAGGACTCTGTGTGACATGGGTTATCGACATGACAGAGCTGGTCAATGCAGCTTCCACACAAGAGTACAGACTTAAAAGTTGAAAAGCCTCAGGGACTTAGGGAAAGAGTAAAAAAAAGAACATTCATACAGAATAATTCTCTAACTTTCACATCAGCTCCCTGGCCACACAAGGCCCAGGCAGTTCTGTTCTGCAGCATGAACTAATAGTTTAACCTTCTTCAGCTAAAGTTGAAACAGTCTGGAGCCAGAAAATTGTCAGAAGCATGTCTAAAGCAATGCGTGCCCAGCTCCTCATCTCCTCCACTGCTGTTGGTTATGAAACATTTCCAGTTGCCTGCTCTGCCCTGCCAAGCCCTGCTCCCAGCCATGTCCATGGGGCTGTGCGGGCAGTGTCTGCCTGGCAGCTCCACACTGGCACACAAGCAGATTCTCCCCACATTATCAGCTCTGACACCTGCCCATGGCCACAGTGACTGAGGATGTGTCACCATCTGACTCAGTTCTAAGGCACAGACCAAGCCAGGGAGCACGCTCATTCATACATGGCCAGTGAGGGTTGTGGCTTTGGGGACCAAGCACAACCAGGCTCCAAAACTCTCTGTGAGACAGGTGATGTCCAAAACCCCCATTATCCACATGCTTCTGGGGACATAGAGTCATAGAATGGTTTGTGTTGGAAGGGACCTTTAACCTCATCTTGTTTCACCCCTGCCGTTGGCAGGGACACCTTCCACTATCCCAGGTTGCTCCAAGCCCCATTCAGCCTGGTCTTGGACACTTCCAGGGATCCAGGGGCAGTCACGGCTTCTCTGGGAAAGCTGTGCCATGGCCTCATCACCCTCACAGGGAAGAATTCCTTCCATATATTTGACCTAAATTTTCTCTCTTTCCATTATGATGCAGCACTCCCTTCTTCAGGGATCAGAGAGGGACTGGCTGTGCCAGTTTGGGGTTGGAGGGAGACCTCCTGCACCTGTGCATCCTGTGCATTCTGTGTGTGTAGCAGGGGAATGTTCATGGCGAGCCACAAGGAATGGAAGGGAGCCTTCGAGAAGCATCACAGATGGCTGCTAGCCTGGGTTCCCCCAGTAATACCAATATCCCACAAGTAAAAGCAAGAAGCTGACCAGGCCTCAGGAACTGTATCCCATGAGAGCAGCAGCTCGGCTGGGCAGAGCTGCCTGAGCTCAGCAAAGTATGCTTTGGGTCACTCAAGATATCATCCTGTGGTCATTTCAGAACTATGGGAATAAAATCCTTGTGGGGTCTGACTGCCGAGCCAACATCCCCAGACAGCATGAACAAACACATGCCTTGGCAATCCTGTTTGCTGAGCTTTGCTATCATGCCTTGGCCCTCATGCTGGCAGGGCTGTGTTGTGTCCACCTGTCCTGCAGCTCTGACACACAGCACATCAACCAAAAGGATCAGGGAAAACCCATTTCTAGAAAAAAACCCAAAAGCAGTATCATGCAAGCAGACACGGGGCAAGGGCAGCATCTCCTGTTCAGCCCTCACAGGATGCTCCCCTTCCACATTCCTGAGGAGCCCCTGATGGTTTTGGACACAACTCCTGCAACATTAACCCCTGGAGGGTTTTTTGCTGCTCATGCACCCCTCAGTGAAAGGGACAGGAGAGAAAAACAGAAAGAAGTTTCCAGTTTTTAACTATTCCCACAAAATTTTGCCCATTCATTCTGGGCATATGGCCAGAAAGCAATAAAATTCTGTTCTGTTTAGAAACAGCTTAGAAACATATAAATAACAGCAGTTTGGGGTGGCAAGAGCTGCAAATACTGGGAATTTCAAGTTCTTGAGTTTATTAACATCTGAAGGGGATAACAAGAGCTTTATAACCTCTAATTTAATTAAATACTTCAATTTGGAGATGTAAAATTTGCCATCATGAGCCATAATTATATACCTTCCTGACACTGTTGTTGTTTCTCTGCAAGCAAAAAAAATTATGAGGAAGTGATGTTTTAATTGATGTAATAAATGAATTTGTCCCCATTTCTCAATGATTTGTAGGTCTGGGTAAGGGGGGCTTTGACTGGGGCTGCTTGGGCAGAGTGGACAGGAAAAGAACAGGTTCCCCAGCACCCTTGTTTCCCATCTCCTTGGGCCAGCAGGGAAATGGCCTTCAGGCCTTCAGCCTGACTAGCTGTGCTCACCTCTCTTGTGCTAATGGAAGAAAGATCTAATTTTTAGCCAGGCCAGGGGCAAAGGTCCTCATTAGTGGGTTGTGAATATTCCCAGCCCTTGGAAGCCCTTACTGGAGCTCAGGAAGAGAGGGCAGCCCCAGGAGAGGAGGAAACACATGAACATTTGCAAAAAGGAGGACAGGGGAGCTAATGCCACCAGGGCTGAGAAACTCAGCTGTGTGCTCCCAAGGAAAGGTCCCACCACCATAGCCAGGCACAGGTGGGCTGGCACGTGGTGCTGGGAACCAGAGCAAGATCCCACTGCAGTGGGAATAGGAATGGCTGTGAATCTGCTGGGCAGCCTGCATGGAAGGCCGAATCTCTGCCAGTGCTGCTAATACCGGAAGAGAGCAGACACACTGCAATTTAAAACATTTTCTCCTCTGTCCAGGTTTTTTATTTCAATCCAGATCCTTTGGAAATAAACACACATCAAAGGCAAAACTGGGAGTTCTGGCCTTGGCTCTGCTGCTCAGCCTCGCTGGGTTTGTTTCACTGTACACTGGTTCCTGGCACAGCAAGATAGGGGATGTGGAGCGGCTGTGTCAGACTGGCCATCCCATACATCTGCACTGTGAGCCAGGGACAGGCAGGAAACCTCAGCAGCAGCTCCCCATGCACAAGGAACCTGCTAGAAATGCTGCCCTTATCTCCAGATAACATGTGCCTGGTTTAGCAGAACAGTCGGTATCAATGAACTGGGGTGAGAGCCCAAAATCCAGTCCTCTTTACTGGTGCTGCTGTGATCCTGTCTGTGATCCCTCTCCATCAGGATACAGGAGAGTTGGCTCCTTGTTTCCCAAGGTGCAGCAGCTGCTTTGCAGCACAATGCCAGTACCCAGGGTTAAAAGCAAAAAGAATTAGTTTTAATTCCAGTGTCTGGTTTCTGATTGTTTCTTCTGACTCCTTTTAGATCACCATCCTGGTAACACCTCCCTTTCCAAGACAGATCCATTCTTCACACCTAACCCCCTCACTGAATTCTCAGAAAATACAAACATTGGGAACATGTCAGGAGTTCCACAGTGCCATGGGCAGGAAGGAGGTTCCCATGGTCCCCAGCCTGGCCACAGTGTCAGAGCAGGAGCAGAAGCAGGATGGTTGGCAGCTCTCAGTCAGGGGCTGCTGGAGTCACCTTGTGTCTGGGAGACAAAACCAGCTACCCCATACCTAGCTGAGCAGATACTTCATCCAGGTAGCAAACAGTTGGTTTTCTTTTGGCTGCTTGACGTCCCAGGTTGTGCCATCGAGGGACCCATCTCAGGGCATGATGGGCTCTAGGAAAGAGGGGTCAATGATTGCCACTCTGCCTCAAACCTACCCCAGCTCTCACTAAGTCTTTGGAGCTGCAATTAGATAGAAAATTAAACCACATATGGATTATTCCAGCCATAAAATATAATCAAGTTTAAGTTAGAGTCATTCACATGATGAGTGGGTGACTGGTGACTGGCATCAACCACAGGCAATCAGGAGAAGGATGCTGCTGGTAACAGATGGTGGGCACCTAAATTTCCCCCTGTTTTCTGGCTGGATGTCTAAAAACTCAGACAGCAACACCCTGGAGTACAAATAATAATCCAGGGTACAAATCCCATGATATAAATCATAAAATCATGGAATCACAGACTGATTTGGTTTGGGACGGGTCTTAAAGTTTATCTAGTTCCGTCCCCCTGCAATGGGCAGGGACACTGTACTCTATACCAGGTTGCTCCAAGTCCCGTCCAACTTCACATTGAAGACATGCAGGCATGGGGCAGCCACAGCTAAAAATACCTCGGGGTACAAACCCCAGGGTGCCAAAGTTTGCTGTGCCCCTCAGGCAATGGCTTGCTCTGCCTCTGCCTACAGCCCAGATCCAGAGCTTTGTATGACTTCTGGAGTTCCCACTGCGTTCCCACGCTGTCTGAAGGACAGGCTGGACGTCAGCTGGCCTGGAAAGCCTTGGGGTGACCACACTGGCCCCCAGCCCATGCCCACGTCCCTCTTGGCACAGCTTGGCACAGACCTCCCGTGGCTCCAGGGACAGTTTGAGGAGTTTGTTCTGCTGTCCCCAATCTTTGTGACCCCCTGCAGGGGCAAAGCATTGTGAACCAGAGCAGGGACAAATCGAGCTGAGAAATAACCCAAAGAAAAAGAAAGATAAGAAAGAGGAGTTATTTTTCAGCTGCCTGATTTCTCAGTTTGGTTCATTCTGTACTGGCTCAGTCCAAAGACAGGAAGGAGATAGGGACTGTGAGCAGGGCTTGCTCTGGACTGACCTCATTCTCTCCCTTCCTGGACTGTTCACAGCCCAGAGTCCAGAGCCAGGAGCTGCCCATGGGCTAGAGCTGGGCCAAACTCTAGCATAGGTCCTGAGCTAAGGGTCACCTCTATCTCTGTCCAGAGGGAGAGGTAGCTGTGAAGGAACTCAGTTACCTGAGCAGTTCACAGGTTACAGCTGCCTAGTCCTGGTCACCCGTAACCTCCTCCCACCACATCACCCAGCAGTCCTGGGTGGGAGCTACAAGCAAATGTGCTGTGTGCTTTTGAGGAGAGACATTTTTGGTATTGAGAGGTACTGAATTGCCTCTCACAATAGATTCCAACTCCTTGCTCCTGAACAAAAGTGATGGGATGTGCAGTGTTATGGCAGTGATTTATCCACTGTGGTCCCCAGCTGTGATGCTCAGTGGGAGCAGAGGTTTGCCGAGGCATGATTTAACCCACAAGAGGCGAGTGTGGGGCTTCCTCTCCACTCTGTCCCATCCTCTTCTTCCTTCACCTGACACTGAAGGGATCACTGACAGATAGTGCTGGGGCATGTTAGCAGCTGATCCTGGCAGTAAGGACTGTGAATGCACAACATCCCCACCCTTTCCACCAGCATCCTCAGCATTCCCACCCCAGCAGTTTCCCAAACTTTTGATTTTCTCAGTGCTGGTGGCTCTGATGACAGTGACTGGCTTTGAGAGAGCAGCAGGAGAGACAGACCATTTGTGCTGCTGCGGCACCAGGAGCACAGCACAGTGCCAGGGCAAGTGTCTGCACCCTGAACTCCTCTGCTGCGCACGTCACTGCCTGGCACCAAAGGCACCAGTGGCACCAGTGTCTGCCTCCTGACCCCCCTGGTCTGCCTTCCCTGATAGCACAGTGGACGAAGCCACCTGTCTCCAATCTCTGAATAAAAGGTCATAAAGACCTTTGTGAGAGAACATGATGCTCCTGGGGGTCAGAGATGAACTTTTCACATGTCAGCCCCTTCCCAGACCTAGCAGAACATTTCTCCCTGCACTAAGGTCATGTGGACTGCTTGCTTCTTCCTCCCAGGCATGTTTTCTGGGAACAGCATTTCTGCCCTATGTGCTGCTCCTATGTTCCAGAGCATGGGTTTCCAGGGAGTCTCGCTGTCCCTGAGCAGGAGTTTGTACTCCTCCAGCCAAGGGGGTCTCTGCCCATGGAGCTTCAGTGAGAAGACAGAACTGGGAGGTGAGAATGTGGGAGCAGGCGATGGGGAAAATGCCAGTCTGGAAGTGGTGATGCAGATGGTCAGCCAGCGACACGCTGCAGCCCAGCCCCAGCACATCAATCCTGCCACATGTGTCTGTGCTTTCACAGACTGACATGAGTCCTTCTGACAAGCCCACCCTCCTGTCACTGGCTTTTAAGCCTCTCCCAATCCCTCAGCATCTTGCCATGCACAGGGGAGGCACAGGCATCCTGCCTCTGGAGCAAAGAGAGGAGGATCCTATTGCACAGAGTGGAGATGCACCCACATTATTGGCCAGCCTGCTTTCCTCTGCCTCCCTACCACACTGTACACCTGCCCTGTTTCTATTGATGTTTGAAACTCCAGCAGCCTGAAATGCCTCTTTCCTTCCAGCTCACTGACAGAGCACTTGGACAACACTGAGTCAAGGAGAAGGTCCCCTTGCAGTCTGTCCCCTTAGTGCAATCCCCTCTGGCTCATGGGCAACCTCCACCAGTTGGGAAAGGTCTCAAGGATTTGGTCTTTGGTACCCCAGTGCCACTGGGCTGGTGGCACTGGGCTGGAAGCTTGGCTCTGGGCACACAGATGGGAGCCTCTGGACCCTGTGGGAGCCCTGTTCTCCAGCCCCCCAACATTGGGGCAGGTTCCATGATGGTCTCTCTGAATGCCTCAGGGCCAGTGGCTTTGTGCTGCAGGTGGGCTCTTTGCAGCACCAGTGCAGGTAGTTCTGCACCCACCACTATCAAGGGATTGGAGATGAGCACATGTCCTCCTCTCCCATAATCTTCCAGAGGTGGAAGCACCTGTGTTCTTCCCTTTAAGGGGAACACACCTGAGCACCACAGGTGCTGTTGTTGCATGTTCACAAGATGCTGTAGAGCTTCATGGACACCCTCATTCCCAAGGCAGAGGTGTAGAGGACAGCATAGCTCCAGACACGACCCCAGTGCCACTGTGCCATTAATCCATGTCACACTTTCCTGAGCATATCTCAAGTCACTGGTCTGGCCCAAGGGCCCTGCTGTCCTGGGCACACCGGGAATCTGGTCACCCA
>JANPWX010000181.1:263084-292243 GCA_024734555.1 Trochalopteron elliotii | reverse complement strand
AGCCACAGCTGCTCTGGGCACGCCGTGCCAGGGCCTCAGCATCCTTCCAGGGAAAAATTCCTTCCTATGGGATTATTCTTATCTGTCAGCAATGCCTTGAGCTGGGGTGTTGTGCTGCTTGGCTCATAGACCCTCTGCTGGCTGTTGGTGACCTGAGGCATCCCTGGAACTCTTAGAGAGATCCTGTCCTTGAGGAGTACTGGGAAATATATTCTCAGACACAAGACAAGTCCTCAATGTGTCCTTGCTTCTCCCTGCCGAAAGAAACAGGCCCACTGTCGGAGTCCAGGGCATTCCTTTGGTTGCCCTGGATGGTCACAGACCTCGGCAGAGAAGCCTGGGACCCAAGAAAGAGAGTTTGAATCCTGGACAGGGGAGTCTGTCCAGGGGGGTTGCCTGGCACAGAGCCCAGGAAGACACAGGCTTTGATTTCAGTCCATGGAAAAAGTTTCTAACATTGAGAGAAGAATTACAAGTCACAAAGATGTGAAAACAGTAGTTTAGCACTGCACAGGGTGAAGAATTTTGTAGTTTTAGGATTCTTAGCATAGAGGTAAATGGGGGACAAGATGGAGGATTTAGGGTGTTGCCCTAAGTTCTTCTCCTTCTTCCTCGTCCTCCATCTTCTGATGTGACGTGGGCACAAAGTAGTGTAATGAGATTGGGTCAAAGTAGAAATGACCTTTTTAGTATAGATAATAGGCATTGGCACAGAATTGTAAATAATAGACACGTAATTATCTGTATAAGAAGGTAGCGACCTCCCATCATGGGGGGAGTCACCTGTGTCCGAGCTGCTGTGAACATCTCGGCCGGGCACAGAGAGAAATGTAAGATAAGAAATAATAAACACACGAGAAACCAAGAAACAACAAGACCTTGAGACTCCTCTTCATTCGTGTGCCGAGCTAAAAGGCTTCAGAGGGACAGAGAGCAGAAAAAGAACCAGCACGAACCACCAACAGCCGAACCACCAACCT
Source organism: Trochalopteron elliotii (assembly GCA_024734555.1). Lineage (NCBI taxonomy): Eukaryota > Metazoa > Chordata > Aves > Passeriformes > Leiothrichidae > Trochalopteron > Trochalopteron elliotii. The sequence continues at coordinate 291,263 of JANPWX010000181.1, read as the reverse complement.
GAAATCTCGGGTAAGAAAGAAAACCCAAAAAACCTGAGAGCCCACCCTGCACAGTGCAGATGTCTGTGTGCCAGTCGGTCTCACCAAGGCAAGCACACACTGCCCCTGGTGCCACACACCACCTCTGGTGTCACACACCACTCCACAAGTCACACACCACCCCTGGCGTCACACACCACCCCAGGTGCCACACTGCATGCCCCAGGCTGTGCCCTGCAGTTCCACAGCTTCTTCCATTTGGGGTCCCTGTGTGCCAGAGTGCAGGGACACGTGGGTTCCCTGGGAGCTGGTGCTGCTGGTGCCAGTTTTTCCTCCCACTCCAGCCCTCTTCTGCACTCCTGCCGACACGCACCTCACCGCTGGCTGCCATTCGCATCTGCATATCATGCATATTCATGGTAGATGTAGATAATTAAATATTCATGTACATAGTCATTGAACTTGCAATTAATCTGGAATTTGCTGTTCTTCTTCCATCTCCCCCACCCCACAAGGAGCCACAGGCGGCTCTGGCTGGCAGAGGACACCAGGCTTCCCAGCTGCTAAAGCCCAGAAGAGAGGAACCAGCACATCTCAGCCCTTTACTGACCCACTTTTCCCAGATCTGTGCTGTTGTGCAGAAAGGAGCATGAGAAGAACCATAAGCCACCCTTCTTGCTCCAGGGAGCCCATGGTGCCTGCTGGGAGCACAGAAACAGGGCAGCAAAATTCCCAGTTTTGCAGGTGCAGGAACTTTGCCTTTGAGCAGGGCTGGTCTTAAGGAAAAGCTGTCCCCACCTACCACCAGTCCCCATGGGGGTTCAAGTGGGTGCAGGGTGAAGGCACGGGGAAGGATGAGGGCTCTCACCAATGGAGAGGCCATTGCCAGGGTTTTACAGATGCTGTAGTTCTCAGAAGCCCCAGCCCAGACCCTCAGTATCCCAGCAGCTGGCTCCTGCTCCAGGATGCTGAGAGGATGGAGCCACGGGAGCTCTTGCATGGAGCCTCCTATTGGGGCTTCCAGCTTGCTTCCAGCTCAAAGCTGCTCCTGCAGCATCTCACCACATCTGTCACGGCTCCTGCAGACTCTCTGTTCACCACAGGCTGATGGTGTGTCAGAAGCTTCTGCTTCAAACCACAGCCAGCCTGACAGCCCGCTCTGGAAAAGAGCTTCAAACAGCCAGAGACAGGCAGAATCAGAACAGAGATGGGATGGGAAGCTGAGGAAGGGGAAAAAGTGAGCACTGGGCTGCGGAGGTCCCCAAAATACTAGGTAGGCCTGTTCTGCCAGCACCCTGAGACCAGAGAGCCCAGACTAGCTGGTTCTGCAGCCACATCCTCCCTGCACCCCACAGAGCATTCTCCCTGGTCATGCACAGCATCATCCCAAACCACACACAGCATCATGCTTGTAATTATCCCTGGACTCCTAGGGCCCACAGCCCTCACAGCCCTCACCAGCACACTAGGGTGTCATCATCTCCAGGGTCCCAAACCTCCCTTTTCACCCCAGACCTACGTTAGAGCAACACAAGTGACTCCTTGGTGACTGTGACCTTTTGAACAGTCTCTTGAGCTGCTTTATTAGTAGTAGCAAAAAAAAAAAAAAAAAAATAAAAAGGTCATGTTGCCTGACTTCTCTGGCCAGCACACACTGATGTACTGGCTGTGCTGGATCTCCCAGACAGGAAAAAAAAAAAAAAGATGAAAAAAAAAGAAAACTTAAAATCATCAGAAGTGTTTGTTAAAACTTTCTCTATTAAATCCCTCTGTTTTGGTGGCAAGAACTGAGCCCTTCAGGGCCATCACAGAGGACCTAGAGCATGCTGTGCATAAATGGTAGATGCCTTGAAAACACTGGCAAAGCAATCCTGAGTGTCTACTCATCTAAAAAACCTTCCCAGCAGCATTCACATCTTTCCCTAGGCCTTTTGTACTGTCAGTGATATTCTCATCTACTACTCTTCACTATACAAATGGGTTTTGAAAATCATATCCTTGCAAATCCCTTGTTTAAAGCAGGGAGTAATAAATTATAAATCATCTGGCGGGGGTACAAATTGTCTACGGACTGAAGATTGGGGGTAGTTCAGCTGAAAGGGAGTAAGGTGTTGAAAGGGCTTTTTGGGGAGCCCAGGCACAACTCAGAGAGCCCCCAGCTCCCTGCACTGGTGGTGACAGCTCTGCTGCCCTAAAGCACTGCCAGCTCTCCCTCCAGTAGCCCCCAGCCACTGCCCACTCCTGAGCTGACTCTCACTCTCTGCAGTGCCCATCTGCCTTGCAGAAGTGATGAGAGCTGGTGGTTTTTCAAGGTAATAAAGTTGTTTTCTTCCTGTCGCTCACTTAAAATCACCCAGGGAGCAGGTTTTATATCAGCACATATGCAGGAGACCTTCCTGGTTCTGTGGGAAGAGCAACTCCAAACATATCACAGCCCCCGGCAGTGCAGGGCAGTGCTCTCCTGCTGCACTCCATGTTTTAGCTCTAATTATCTCGTCAGTGTTTGCTGCCACTGGATAAAGACACTCACAGCAAAACCAGCATGTCTGGAATAGCAGAACTGGTTTGCAGAGCCCCAGGTCAGCCATGCTCTGCAGCCAGACACACTCGTTTGTCCCTTTGCTCAGTGGCACATACTTGTCCCTGGCACTGGCCATTGTGTGTCACAGCACACATCACTTGTGTGTGTGTAGATATGGGTGTGGATGTGGGTGCAAACCCTTCCCGTGCTGGATGGTGAATAAGACCCCAGTATGAGCTTCAAGGTACCCAGTCACACCCAGGGCAGTGACAAGAGGGGGCTGCTCCCCACTTCCCTTCTGGGATGGGATTGGAGATGTACCCCAAGTCCCAAAGAGAGCTTGAATGGTAGTTCCAGGGTTTGCCTGCAAACTCTCAGGACTGGAGAGGCTCAGGAGAAGTCTGAGTGGGCTGCAGAAGGAAGCCTGAGTGGCCAATTAACAGCATTTTGGCAAGGACAAGCCCCCACCCTTCCTTCCCAGTGCTGTGTCCTGAAGCCAGCAGAACATAACTGGGGCAGTGCTGGGATTTTGGGCTGTGAGGAAGAGATCCCAACCTGGTTTGCTGCAGGAGAAACAGGCAGTGGAGGACATAGCATGTTCCCCAGTCCTCTCTGCAGGTCCTTCATGGAGCCCCAAGCCTTCTACAGAGCTGAGAGGAGTTTGGTCACTCCACAGCCTTCAAGCAGCGATGGACACAGGCACAGCAGTGCACAATGATGGATCACCAGCATCGTGATGAACCCCACAGTCCTGAGGCACTGACATCCCTACGTGGTACCCACTTGAAAACCCAGACAAGGACCTTGGGACCACATCTACAGTGGACAAGCCAATCTGGAGTTGTGCTCCACAACAGCTGTGCTACAGCCCAAGCTGTAAGTAGCTTCTTCTGGCATCCCAGAGTCTCACTCCACCATAATGATCCTTCCTGCTGGCATTGCTGAGTCAATTCTGCATGACTGCAAGTATGCTGCTGTGGGCTGCTTGGCTGAGCTGCCGAGCTGCCGCAAAGACATGAATGCAAATAAATCCACTCAGAGAGAGGAGGCTGAGGAGCAGGAGCTTCAGGGCTGGGATTTCTTCCTCCTCATTGTAGTAACACGAATATCTGGTTCCAGCTTGCAGAACCCACTGCTCTGAGCTGCTCCACATTTTCTCTTGCCTTGTGCAGATGCTGCTAATACAGGTCAGAGGATCTTTCTGGGTGAACACCTTGCACTATTGGCCACTGTTTGCTGGTGCCTTGTTCCTGTGTTTGTGCAGGCTCTGTCAATGTCGACTCACAGATCGTTGGATGTGAGGTAACACCCTAGGAACCTTCAGTAAATACCAATGAGGTACCACAAGCAAATGGCACAGGAATCACAGATGAGGCTGTTCCTGGGAGATGGCAGGACCAGGCACAACCTTAGGACCAGGGGCTGGCAGGAGCTGGGGTCCCACCACAGGACCCCACCAGAAAGAGCCCACCCTGGGCAACTGTACCTGGACAATGCTGCAGCCATAGTGACATTACCGTTGTGATATTAACATTCTGATACTGTCCCCCAGCTCTCCCAAAGCTGGAAAGAAATTTGCAAGCAGCATCTGCAGGGATTTACTCTCATGCACAAGTTCCAAGGCTCTTTGCAAAGAGCGTGGGAGTACCACCCGCGCTGGGGACAGCATGAGTCCCAGTTTGCTTGAGCAGGAGGAGAGTGGGCTCACAGCCACAGTGAACAAAGACCTGGCAAGGATGGGGATTTGGGGCACCTGCATACCTCTCCTGAAGCCTGTGCTATACAGTGAACCTCCTTCCCACCTTGAATTAGGCCATGCCCGGAGCTTGGTGATTCAGAGGGGATATGAGCATCAAGCCACCCTTGCCCAAACTGGTCTCAGCAGGAACCAGTGCACTGCAGAGTGGGCTATCACATCAATTGATGCTTTGGCTACAAGCCCTGAAGCACAGAGAAGTCCTTTTGTGGCCCTCCTTGTCCATCCTCACCAGCTGGTGTGGGGGAGCACACAACCCCCCACTGACTGAGCCTGCCGGACAGGACAGTGCAGTGCCCAAAGTGCACTGATCTTTCCCACCAGACCAGGCTGGCCTTGGCAAGATGCTCTCAGAGCCAAGTCAAACTCAGTTTGTGGAATGGCAATGCTGCTCTGACGGATGTTTAGATACTTCCAGGCTTACTGTGGCTTAGAAATGAGTATTTATTATTAATTCTATTCCTTCTCTGTTGCCAGGGTAAATCACAGGATAAATCACTGCTACTTGGTGATAAAGGGTCCAGAAGCCAATCTTTAGTTTTGCCTGAGAGTTATGCCCATTTAAAAACAAAGATCCTGACAAAAGAGACAGATTTCTTGGCATGGAGTAGCTCTGTTTAATTAGTGAGATGATTCATGTTTTCAATCACAGTTTATAGCAGGCCCTTTACAGTCAACAATAAAGCAGGAGACTGCAGTCTGCCAGGCCCTCAAAAACAACCCATCTGTGTTCCCTGTGGGGCAGGCACCAGTGCACGTAGCTCTGCAGGGATGGGGTCACCGTGCCAAGCGGCCCAGCTGAACCTGCAGACCTTCACCAGAGCCAGCAATTCAGACCCCTGTGGGTCTGAAGCATGGGAAAGACAGACACTCCCTCCCCACCCTCCTTTGCCCTCATGCCTCATTCAGCCCTGGGCCGCTCCTGGAGGGACCTCTGCTCTCCAGGACCTCTGCTGCCAGCCTCCTCACAGCCAGAAGCAAGGGGCTCTGCCAAGTGCCACTGCTGTCCCTTGGTGGCTGTTTGGCTTACAGGTGTAGGGAGCAGGTGGAGGCTGGCTGCCCCTCTAATGTTTTTCCTAGCAAGATCATAATCAAGGACATCCTGCAACTGGAGGGCTAGGCAGAATGCTCTGAGCATCCCCAAGCTGAGCAGATGCTGCTGGAGAAGCTCCACCAAGCTCCCATGGCCATGGGAGTCATTGCAATGGTGCTGGGGGTCTTGCAGAGGCTGGCCATGAGAAAGCAAATCTTTGGCCCTAAATCCACTTGGAAGTGGGGGAAAAGGTTCTTGCAAGGTTGACAAATGCAGGGTTGAGGCAATGTCATGCTGAGCCAGTCCCTGGAAACAGGGATGCTGTTGTGGAGCAGAGCCTGTCCCTGGGATGTGGTGCTTGGATGTGGGACCAGCCCTGAGGGACCAGCTGGAACAGAGACTCAACTCAGTGCTATTTTCCTCCTGCTCAGCTTTGCTGGAGTGAGAGCCAGCCTGGCAAGGAGGTTAAGTGAGATACCAGCCCGGCACGGCACCACCAGCTCCACACAGGACCACCGGCCTCTGACTGGGCCACCAGCCACACTCCCAGCTAGGACTGTCTAGACAGTCCCAGGAGCCAGAGGCTGCCTTGCTCTCTGCACCTCCACTAGCACAGCCCAGGCATTAACTCAGAAATGAAACAGACATGGCCAGGGCTCATAAAATTAATTAGCTCTCACTTTAAATTAAGCATCTCAAATGAGTGTTTCATGGACATTTAATTAAAAGCTTGAAAGTTACTCTGTAACGAATGGCTGGAGCAGAGCCACAGGATGGTGTGGGGGCACAGTGCTGGGAGCTGGTGCCATCTCCTCGCTCTGCTGAGGTGTCCAGCTGGCAGCAGGAGCTGGTATCTCCCTCCTGGCATCACCAGCTCCTCCCTCCTAAGCCTGTTCCTGAGAAGCATGTGACCACAGGACTGGACACAGCTGGGACATGCAGCTCTGCAGGAGGGACTCTGGTGTGGTGCTCTGACACACAAGGGACTGCTCTGAGGCAGAGGCCATTGGGAGTCTGTCCCCATGCTTCAGCGTGGCCCCTGACACCCTGCTCAGCAGCAGAAGATGCGGGAGAGCCAAGAGGAGTCCTAGACCGGGAAGGTGTGCCCAGAGCATGCGCCAGCATTACCAGGGGCAAGAGGGACCAGGCTGGCTCTGCTCAATGTGTGATGTGTCAGGTCCATCATCATGACCTGAGGTCCCTTGTGTGGGATACAGCTGATGCTGAATGTGCCTTTGTTACGTACCAGCAATTAATGGACAAAACAATCCGTGCTGAACAAACCTTGACGAAGGGCAGCCCTCACCCAGCAAGATGTCTGCTGTCACCTCAGGTCCATGTCCTTATGCTCTTGCCAGTAAGTGCCCTCCAGGTCAGTCTTAGCAGGACTTCACATGGTGTAGTGGTTTTACGTTCGCCGAATTCTGTTTTGACAAATTTAGTGTAGTGGTTTGAGTATCTGCTCTTTTTTACCTCTGGGAGTTAGGATTTTGGGAGAAAAAGGCAAAACAGGCCCAACTTAAAGGTAAACAGATAGTTTAATAACACACACTAAGGAAAAAGAAAAGAAAGAAAATGAAACCTTCAAACACCATTCTCCCTACCACAAACTGTTCACCTCTGCTGGGAAGCAGCGTCAGGATTTTCAGAAGCCGCAGGGATGGAGGAAGAAAACTCAGGCTGACAGATCTCAGAGCAGCCTGGCTGATGCCTCCTGCCCCCAACCCTTGGTCTCATCCAGGCCCAGCTGGGAGCGGCTACAGGCTCCCCTCTCCCTGCTGGGGGAAAGGGCCCAGGCCCACGGCCAGGCCTTGGGCCAGCTCCCCTCCATAGGGGGAGCGGGTGTTTTACAGCTGCTAAAAACCGATTGGGGCCGGGATGGGGCGTATGCTCATCCTCTCCCCCAGCCTGGGAGTCACCGGGCCAGGCGGGCCTCCCATGAAAGCCCAGGCCCAGGCAGGCCAGGCCGTCCTGGCCCCCCCTCTGCAAAGAGAGAGCCCAGACTGCCTTACCTCCTTTGGGGCTGGAAGGAAAAAGAGGGCCTCCTCATTCCAAATGGAAAGGACTGAGCATGAGGTTTAGCACCTGCTGCTGACACCAAAACCACCCCTCCAAGTCCTCCCAAGCCTCCAGCTTCTAAGGGACTCCTCTCTGTCCCCTGGGGTTTGGCTCCTCAGATGAAACCTTACACCAGTGATGAGCTGGGAGCTGGGGAGAGAGGCTCCTTTGAAGTAATCCTGGGGAATCCATCCGAGCACAACCAACCCAAGGCTTTCCTGTGTTACAGAAACTGGATGCTTAAGATCTCACTTTTAACATTTCTCCCAGGAGACTACTGATGCTGAAGCCATGCTGTTTCTTGACATTCTGTTTTTTGAAGAGGAAGTTGAATTTGAACAATGAGGCTTTGACAGGAAAGCATCCTGCCTTGCCTTCTCTCTTTGTGCTGAGGCTATTCCTGTCCCCGAGGAGACCCAGCCTAGCTGCTGGAGAGTGAGAAAGGCCATGCTCAGGAACACAAGTCCAATAACTTGGGGTGCAGGTGCTTCCCTCTTCGTGCACCCACCCACACCACAGAGGGATCCCAGTGGATCTTACTCATAAAGGCCACACACATAAGACAAGCCTGAAGGGCACCGTTACGTCCATGTCTCACCATTATGTAATGACTAATTTACCTTAATTACATTAAACTTACAACAAACTTCTACCTCATTACTAAGGTATTTATGCTGTTTATCGTTCTGCTCTGCCGCAGCTTTCTGATGAGCAATTCCCAACTGGTTGAATAGTGACCCATAACAGCACAGCCTGTTGCCACCTGGTTTACTTCACCATGGAATTTGTAATCCCCATGCTGCTAACAATGTGCCAATCCCACCAGTGCCCCAGTTACCTCATCAGCACTTTGGGGACATTTGTGAACCCCCACACAGCTGCAGCCAGGTGGGACTCTGCCAGCTCTCCCACCCACCACCTTCCTGCAGCCACTGTTAGAGGTGACATCTCCCTAATCCCCTCAGACTCACATTCCATCTATGAGCCCATTAATTCCTGAGGCTTAGGGACATCACCTGAGAAAGAGAACTACAGCACCTCCCTGAGTCCAAGCAGGACCAGAAATCCAAGTGGGAACAAGAAGCCCTTTGGAAAGGCCCTGTGGCTCACAGAGCTCCTTCCTCACTGGTTTCCTCCCCATCACCTCCCTGGGACTAGCTACCTAATTTCAAAAGCATGGGAACAAGTGATCCTGCTGCCAGCAGGACCAACTCTGCCACGCTGGCCTGGATCCTTCTCGTCCTTGCTGTCCTCAGCTCCAGCTGCCCTCAGTGCTTTCCCAACCCTTCTCAGTTGTGAGGGCACCTCATCACCCCAGAATCATCTGCAGGACATTTCAATGGATGTAAAGAGCCTTCATTCTCTCACCCAAAGAGCCCTCTGCAGCTGAACCATCAGCGTCCTTCATTCGTTGGAAGCGTTCCCAGAGGAGCTTCATGTTCCTCTGGGCTCCTGCAGCCAACAGCCTGAGCCCTGATTTTCTCTTGCTATGTCTAGAAATGCCAGAGAGGTGTGAAACACCTGGATCAGGCTGGGATGTCGTGCTCATGTCTGCACAAAGGCACCCTTCTGTGCAAGGGCAGATCTGTAGAATCAGAAGCCATTTGCTACAGAATCTGCTGGAAGACTTTAATTCCCCCGGTGTTTGCACAAGCATCCACCACAGGGATGGCAGGCAGCATGCTTTCATCTACAATAATTAGGATCAAAGGCTCAAGAAGCTTTGTGGGCCAAGTAGCACCAGAGCAGTGCTGGGCTAATGGTTGGATTCAGTGACCTCAGATGTTTTTGCCAACAAAAATTATGATTCTATGATTCCATTCCTTACACTCTGGTACCTTGTACCCCTCGCCTTTGGGCAGCTGGGTGCTGTGCCACTGCCCCTGGGGAAGTGTCCAGCACTGCTGGACTTTTGCAGCAGCATCTGTCCTACGCCCGTCTGACCTGGCCTCAGGGCTACCCCTTGCCTTTGCCGCTGCCTCAGCTCCCTGGCTGTGTCAGTTTATCGCTGCCCAACAGTCATCCTTCACCTTCGGATATCACCAGGCTCCATAAAGGACACCCTGGCACCAGGACACTTCGGGCCGCCCGGTGGGCCTGCCAGCTCCCGAAGAGCAGATCCCCCTCTCTGGTCCGTCCCCAAGGCCCTGTGCCCGGCAGCCGCCAGCTCCGCTCCTGCCGGTGGCGCTGGTGGCAGCGCCGGGGACTTGCTGCCATCCAGTGGCTGCTGCCGCGGGGATAGAAACTCGGCTCCGGCTGCCCCAGCACGGGGAACCCACGCGTGTGTCTCTGTCTCTGTGTGCCGCTGTTCACACACGCGTGTCAGTGTCTGCACACAGGCGTGTTTGTTTCTGCCGTGCGTGCGTCGGCTGTGTTGTGAGCAGGGACAGGGACCTTCCTGCACCTGCCGTCCCTGCTGGCTATTACAGGTCCCAGCTCATTTCACCACCTGCACGTGGGGACAAGTGAGGTGTGGAGGCACGTACTGAACAGGATGTCCTCTCCCAAAGGATCTGGGTGGGGGACAGCGCAGGTCAACCACGTGGATGTTACTGGAGCACAGCTGGTTCCACGACTCTGCAGCTGGACACAGGGTTTGGAATGCAGCCTCCAGAAGAGAGCTCAGTATGTGTGTCATGTTCTAGCTCCTGCTACCTACCCATCTTCCAAGGTGTGCACTATGGTGTCATAGCCAAGAGGGTTGGCAGTTCCTGGTCCGAGGATGACTGCAGGCTTTTATTCTCTCTGAGGTGGGAGACTGTCCCAGCACTGATGGGATAGGAAACCCCACTCATCCCATCCCCAAAAGCAGCATGGAGGCATCATTAATTAGTACAGCTCCTTCTCTATGTAACATCGATGGACTGTCCACCCTTGTTGCTGCTGGGAGCCCCCAACTGCCCTGGTGCAGCCAGGTCCCATTCTGCATAGCACTGCCCCATGCCAGCCAGCTCAGCATGTAAGGATCTGGAGATGACAGGTCTACTTTACCCTGGCAAGGCTGTCAGCAGGACTGTCCCAACTGACCCCTGTCACCCAGACACATTCAGGCAGGCAGCTGGAGCCACAGATCTGTGTTTGATCCCTGCATCCATAACAGGCTTACCTCATCTCCACAGCTTGGCCAGCCTCCATCTTCATCTTTGACCATGGAAATCTTGGCAAGGGCAAGATTTTGTTCACCCACTTGGGCATCAACTGGACAAGTGTTGAGGACAATTAAATTGTTCAACATAGAGCAACTTTATTTATATTAATAAAGCTCACATTTCTGTGGTCACTCAGGTAAGTGTTTCAGGCAGGATTTACTGTGTGGCATCTCCTGGTACTGCCACAGCTGGGCAGCCCATCACCAGTGTTAATTAAAGGCAGAATTAGAAATTGTAACCATAGCTTTTCTGCTTCTGCTTTGTGATAAGTTATAATCTTGTTATAAAAGATTTGTAGCCAATTTGATATCAAGTATTTTTATTTCGCCATTTGGATCAGCCACAATAAAGGAATGCAACATCGATCCCTGGGATATCGAGGTTGGGTGAACGCAGGGACAGCCTCAATGGAGCTGACCCCTTTCCGTCCACAAGCTCTTGGATTCAGGGTTACAGTTTTTATACACTTTTTCTTCCTTGAGGCAATTTCATTGTTAGTCTTTGTCCAGTGTGCATATTCATACACTTCTTTCTTTCGCTGTTTGGTTTCTGAAAGCTTTTCCTGGCATGGTCGAGGACTTGAATTGGGTTCCTGGAACTGGGCATTGGGATGCTGATCTGTGCAATGTCCGGGTTCTCCCCACCTAGATCCGTATCAGGCATTGATCATCAGAGAAGTGGCGGGTCTATCCATGATGGACGAGACATCTCCTGTTCAGCCCCATCCTTTCTGTTGTAAATTTTGGTTTCACCCTGCGATTACCTGAGAGCCTTTACAGTTGCAAATGGGTCCCGGTGGCCGGGGACACCTTTTACAATTTTTGGAAATTTAAACTTGTAGCACAGTTTTATTTTATAACATATAACATACTTGATACACAACAAATTTATTTTAGACCATATATCACAGTCCCCCCCACCTTTTTCATAAACACATTAAACTCGTGTTTTTCTAATACTACTTCTAACAAACTATTAGATCTTTGATATTCTCCTGAAATTTCCCTTTTACCAATAGTACCTTATGGTGGTGACTATTCCTTTTATTTACCAGTCATCTTCAAAGATGTCACAGTCATCCCACTCCTCCTGTGATATCTCACAGTATTTCTGGTAAGCTATATCTTCCTCTTTCACTCTCTCCTCAAATTTTTCCAAGATTTCTGCTGCTTTACTTGTTTCCTTTCTTTTTTTCAATTTCATTATTCTGGATACCTTAGAGATCTGACCAGTTTTCTCCCCAGCAAGTTCGGGGTCAGTGGGCAGGGCTGCAATCTTCATGCCCTGTACTACAGAATGGATCAACTGGATAAGACAAGGAATCAAGCAAGGTAGAAACATTATCCCAGCAATCGAGCATGATATAAAGAATGACACCTTTTTCCACCAGGCCCCCTGCCTGAATAACTGGTCCCACGAGGCCTGGAGGATAGAATTCCATTTTTGCACAGGTACATGTGCTACTTTCTTGAACTCAGCTGCTAGTCCCCTAATGGTTTCCCCATAATCATCCATTTCTATACAACATTCAGATTCATTGAACTTACCACAAACTCCTCCTTCCTCTGCCAACAGGTAATCTAGGGCTATTCAGTTTTGATATACAAAAGCCCTCATCTGGGAGTGTTGTTTAGCCAATAATTCTAAAGCATCTGAGGTATGATTGGAAACAATTTCCACAGCTTGGAGCCTTATTAACCTATTTAATAGATAGATAGGAGTTCTATATCCCCAACTTCCATCATTGGCCCAAGTTGCAGGGCCATAATATTCTATAATTCTTTCTGCAGGCCATTCTTCTTCTCCCCATCTCTGGCTTCCCCCTGCCATAGGCAGCTCCTTCTTTAATTCTCTCTTCTGTCTATCCAATGTTTCATACAACGGGGCCCCCAACAAATTGCTCTCTGACCTTGGTAATGTGAAAAAGAAAGGCCTAATCATCCCCAGTGTAAGGATCCTTTTCACTTGCGGGGCAATTTGCTGTAGGCCTTCTTTCGACATATCCAATATATACCATCAGGTGCCTTCCACTTCATATTCACCTTCTCTGGCTCCTTTCAATAATCTCACAGACCTTCCAAAGACTGGTAAGGGTTAGCTCTGAAACTTTTGGGCCAACATAATCCAATTGAATCAAACCACTCACAACTGTCCTTTCTCCCTTGGCTCCAAAATCCAGCCAGGGGCTCAGGTTGCCAAATCTTGGTTTTGTTATTTGAGTTTACAGCTAGAGTGGATATGCAGGGAGTATAACCCACTAACTCGGTATATTCTCTGCCTTCCCTGCTAATACAAATGGTTCCAATTATCCTTTTATCCAATATCCACCCCTCAGGTCTTTGGATAGTTTCTGAAATTTGGGTATTGTCCCATTTTAAAAGTTGTTCTGGAGTCAAACTCTCACCTTTCCATGGCCACTTCTCCGCTGATTTTAACTCTCCACAAATCCAACAATTAGATAAACCAAATTCTGTGGCGATTTTTTGCATCAGATCTATAAATAGATTCTGGTTGGGAGCAGGTAAACCCCAGTCATTGTATTGTTTCTCTAATTGTTCATAATGTTCACTTAAGGTTTTTAACCTTTCCTGCTCCACTCTTTTCTTCCTTGCCTCTGATTCCTGCCTTTTTAGCTCTTGGGTCACCAATTTCATCTTGCCTTCTGGATCTAGTCCTTCTTCATTTCTTGAGAAACAGAAGGTCTTATTGAATTGCAAGCATATTCAATCATCATCACTCCTGAGGAGATCCAGCACTATGGGTTCATTGCCTAGTGATGTTTTACCTTCATGTTTCAAGTTCTTTCCTACCCAATACATTTTCCCACCCATAGTACACATTTCCAATTGATTCTTATCATAGCACAACCTATTAACCTGGTAGTAAGCTAAAAAAGTAGATTTCATTCTTCCCCCTACCCACACAGTTCGATTACACTGGTTACATGTGGGAATGGTCGGCATCCATCCAGTCTCTCGCTTGTATATTGCATGGATGGATGCTTCCTTCCCCTTGGATATGGTTTTAGACTGCCCACACTTAGGTATTGCTTTCGGGTTGTGGCATATCACCCCCTCTTCCAATTCACACACTTTGTATTGAGTGCCATTGAAGGTACAATACCTGTTCTCTTTGCCTTTTTGACAATCATACTGGGCCTGACACGTCATGATTTTTGTGGCAACTTGCCCCTTCAACGCTGTCTGCAGGCACTGCTCACATTCACTCGTGGGGTTCTGTCTCTGCGGATCCTCGGGATACAACCCGCCCGCCTGGCACACAACTAGGCTCAGGACCATCAGGATTCCCCACCGGGGAACTCCTCTGCTTTTCCCTCCGCCCACGGGGTTGCAACCAGCGGTGGGGTAAACAATCTTCTCAGCAGCAGGGGTATTCTTCAGGGGTTGTTGGTCCAAACTGCAAACCTCCTTCTAAAAACGCCCCACCTAGATAACTTGACAGTATCAGCTCTGCAGGGTACCTTGTTAGTCCTTTGGCACCTGACTGCAAGGACTTCGGCCTTTGCATCCAATTTTCCTCTCATCCCCTTTTTGTATATCAGATACCACCCTGGAGAATCTAATTCCAACAAACCCACACAAGTAGCAAGCACTAAGAGATGGCTAGTCTCTTCCTGTTCTTTTCCCAAACACTTGATACACAAGCCCTTAGGTCTATACCGCCCTCGACAATGAGTCATACAGATTTGTTTACAGTAAACACACTTAAAATTAATAAAGGGAATACATTCACAATCTTGTTCCAAACAACTTATCTGGTCCCCTTCCGTCATTTATGGTGACGCTGTAACCTGATCTTTAAGTCCCCTGGAGACGAGGACACCTTCCACTCCGGGGTGTTGTCCTGAGGCTCAACCTTCTTCACCCGTGATGTGTGGGTCCAACTCTTTTCTGCTGTTCTGATGGCTGTATCTGTGGTGAGAAGGACAAGAAAGGGACCCTCCCAGTGAGGTGTCAGTGGGATTTCCCTCCAGGTTTTGATTAACACCTCATCTCCAGGTTGTATTTTGTGTAGAGCACCCAAGGGGGTGCTCTGAGTTATTAGTCCACGTTTTCGCAGGTCCTGCAGGTTCTTGTTTATAGCTATTAGGTACAGTTGAATCTGGCCACCTTCTATTTGTGGATGCCCCACCAGCATTCCGTGCTTGTAGGGCATTCCATATAACATCTGGAATGGTGACAGTCCAGTTTTGGAGTGAGCCATAGTCCTTATATTCAGCAGAGCTAGAGGAAGACATTTTACCCAAGACATTCTTGTTTCTAACATCAATTTAGATAGTTGTGCCTTTAATGTTTGATTCATTCTTTCTACCTGTCCTGAGCTTAGTGGGTGCCATGGGGTGCGATAGTGTCATTGAATCCCTAAGGCTTCTGCTACTTGTTTAGTAATTTTGGAGGTAAAATGAGTTCCTTGGTCTGAGTCTATATGATCCACTATTCCATATCGAGGAATAATTTCCTCCAGCAAAACTTTTGGGCTGTAGTCCTTGCCCTGGGGAAAGCTTCAACCCAATGGGTAGATTTGTCTACTATTACCACTAAGAATCTGTATCTTCCTACCTTGGGTAATTCAGTGAAGTCCACCTGGATCCTTTCAAACGGATGATAGGCTACTGGGTGCCCTCCCAAGGCCGTTTGTCTGGATCTGGCCTGATTGATCCTTTGGCAGATCATGCACCCTTGCACTTCTTGTTTTGCCACTTCATAGATTCCTTTGCATCCAAAGAATTTCAAAAATTGCTCTGCCAGGGCTTGTGCCCTCCAGTGAGTCTGCTGATGGAGTCTTTTCAGGATCTTCCTAGCATAATCTTTGGGTAGCAGTTCCCTCCCATCGGGTAATATCCATTTTCCTTCTTCTAATCTCCCTCCTATTTTCTTATATCCCTCAATTTCTTTCTGGGAGGAACACGGAGAATATTCCTGAATCTCCTCTTCCCCAACCTCACGTGTACTTACCATGAGCAATGTTGCTCTTTTTGCTTCTTTGCCAATTTATTTCCTCTAGTTTGAAATTGCATTCCTACCTGGTGTCCTTTTACATGGACTATGGAAATTTCCTTGGGCTCCCTAATAGCCTCCAAAATTTGCTTTATCATTTCACCATGAACTAACCCTCATCCTCGAGTGTTAATTAAACCCCTCTCTTCCCAAATTTTCCCAAAGGTATGAGCTACCCCAAAAGTATACTTTGAATCTGTGAATATAGTTCCTTTTCTCCCTTTTAGTCTTTTAAGTGCTCACAGCACTGCATATAACTCACAAGCTTGGGCTGACCAGTTAGCATTCAGAGGGCCCAACTCCACCACTTTACCTGACTTACCATCCACTATGGCATATCCTGACTTCCTTTTCCCTTCTACCACTCTCGCTGACCCATCCACAAACCATTTTTCTCCTTCTTCCAACTCTTCCTCTTCCAAATCTGGCCTTATCTTTGTCTGAAGCTTCACTACTTCTGCACAGTTTTGAGTGGGCTCCTCCAATGCTACACCAAACAGAAACTGGGCTGGGCTCTGAGCAGTAGTTGTTCTCAATTCCAGACCATGTGAATGAACCAGAATAGCCTCATACTTTAGGAGCCTGGCATCTGTGAGCCATTTGTCTGCCTTCTGTTGCAGGATGCTTCTTACATTATGAGGAGTATACACCACTGGTGGAGCCCCGAAAGTCACCTTCTTTGCTTCTTCTACCAATAGTGCAACTGCCACAATTGCCTGTAAACAAGTAGGCCATCTTCTGCTCACAGGATCTAGAAGCTTAGAAACATACCCCACAGGCTTTTTGATCCCTGCCCAGTCCTGAGTTAAGACACCATAAGCAGTGTGATTGCTAACGTCCACAAACAACTGAAACTGCCTCTTCACATCGGGTAAGCTTAGCACAGGAGCTGACATCAATGCTTCTTTTAGTTCCTTGAATCCCTGCTCATCTTGTTCTCTCCATTTCAATCTATCAGTATTCAACCTCTCATAGAGGAACTTTACCTTTTCACTATACCCCTCAATCCATTGTCTGCAGTACTTCAAAAGCCCCAGCAGCTGTCTAATTTCTCTTTTTGTGCGTGGAGAGGGTAAGGCAATGATCCCTGCCACTCTCTCAGGATCCAATTTCTTCTTTCCTTTCAATATTCAACGTCTCAAGTATTCTACCTCAGATTCTGTGAATTGCAGCCTTGATTTAGAGACCTTCAACCCCTTGTTCCCAAAAAATTCAACAGTGCTATGGTGCTTTCCCTTACATCCTCCTCCTTTGGGCCTGCTACCAACAAATCATCAACATATTGTAATAATTTAGTTCCCTCTATGGGCACAAATTGACTTAACTGCTCAAGAGCTTGACCAAATAGACTGGGGGACTCCACAAATCCATAGGGAAGGGTGGTCCACCTGAATTGTTGTTTTCTATTTGTCTCAGGATCCTCCCACTGAAATGCAAAGTAATCCTGACTTTCCTCAGCCAGACGACAAGTCCAAAAGCCATCCTTTAAATCTATTACACTGTACCAAACATCCACTGGGGAGACCCTGTTCAGAAGGGTATATGGATTTGCAACCACCAGGAACTGGGTCTTTGTCCTTTCATTTATTGCTCAGAGGTCTTGTACCAACCTGTAGCTCCCATCCATCTTCCTGACTGCCAGGATGGGTGTGTTGTGCCTTGACATACAAGGTTCCAATGTTCCCTTTTTCACTAGGTCATCTATCACATGCTTCAACCCCCCCCTCCCCTCCACAGATATGGGATATTGCTTGATTCTAATCAGGTCCTCGGGTCTTTCTATTTCAATGTTAATAGGTTCAATCTCCAACCTCCCTACTTCCCCTTGAGAGTACCAAACCTTAGAATCAATTTTACTCTCATCTTTTGCAGTCCATTTGTATAAACTTACCACCAATTGTGAATCCTTTACGGTTAAATTTATTTCTAGGGCTATGATCATATCTCTTCCTAATAAATTGTAGTCAGCTTCTTCTCCTAATAACAAGTTTCCCAGGCAGATTTTAGTCTCAGATTCTATTTCTACATCTTTTATCACGGACACTTTGAATGGGTCACCTTTTGTGCCTATCACCAGCATTTTTTCTTTGCTTTTAAAACATCCTGGCAGTAATTTCTGCAAGGTACTCCTCTCTGCCCCTGTATCCACCAAAAGGGTTATTACTTGTTTTTGGGGACCTACCTTCAAGTTTATCAAGGGCTCATTAGATGTTCTGGTCCCCAAAATAAAAAGCCTCCGACACCCCTAGTCTTCTTGAAAGATCTTTTCATCCCTTACCCTTTTTCTGCAATCCCTTTTGAAATGTCCCTTCTTTTTGCAATAGAAACATTCCAAAGGTTCCCTTTGGGGGTCTGAGTTCCTACTGGGAGGAACAGACTGTCTCCTCTGGGTACTGTAGCTCTGCATTGTTCTTACTGAGTCCCAGGAACGTTCCTGCTTCTGAACCTTCTTTACAGCTGCAACAAGTACCTTTGCCTGCATTTTCTGTTTCTCCTCATCCCTCCTCATGTAAACCTTCTGGGCTTCCCTCAGTAAATCTTGTAATCCTTTCTCCTGCCAGTTGTCTATCTTCTCAAGTTTCTTCCTTATGTCCTCCCACAATTTGGCAACAAATTGGGTTTTTAGCAGCACTTCCCCTGTGGGAGAATTAGGATCTGTCCCTGAATATACCTGCAGGCTCTTTCGGAGTCAGTCCAACCATTCCATCAGCATTTCGTCTTTCCCTTGGCATTCCCCGAATACCCTGCTGATGTTTTGTCCCCTTGGTACCACCTCCCGTATGCCCTGGATTATGATGTTTCTCAAATCCATCATATTTCACCTGCCTTCCTCCATTTGAGCATTCCACCCTGGACTTTGGCTGGGCCATTTCTGCTCCCCGGACACCTCCTGAGGGTTTCGGCGTTCCCAATCCCGTATGCTGGCTTGTTTTATCATCTCCCTTTCCTCATTATTAAACAATGACCTTAATATTGATGTTAAATGTTCAAAGGTGAAAATACTATTCCCTAAAAATTCATCCAGTCTATCCACCACCCCAAAAGGATCATCCATCAGTCGGCCCATTTCTTTCTTAAAAGCTTTCACATCCCCAGTATTAACTGGCACATTCACAAAGCCAATAATCCCTGGTGCAGTCGGCACTTCCCTTAAGGGGAGAAGATTGTGCCTCTCTTCTTCATTCTCACTCTCTTCCTCATTCGCTCTCCTCACCTTATGCAGAGTCCTGCTTGCCGGAGGAGAACTTACTGTAACTTGCTTTTTGGCTCCTGTGGGTTGTGGGGCCAGCTGGGGCTGAGGGAAAAGTGGCGGGGGTGGGGAGATGGGTGTCTGTGCAAGGGAAGGTGGGATCTCTGATGGCTGGGAGGGAAACAAAGGTGAGGGATGTGAAAGGACCTGTGGGAGTTGTAGTCCCGGGGTGTGCGAGGGCGGGGCCTCTGGGAGTTGGGAAAGCCATGGTGAAGGTTGTGAAAAAGCCGGTGGGGGTTGTGGAGATGGGTGCCTGTGTGGGTGGGACATCTGGAGGCTGGGGTGAGAGTGGGGATGGTAGCTGGGAAAAAGCCTGAGGAACCTGAGGAGGGAGTGCGACAGGGGTCTGAGCTGGCATGGCGGCTGGAACCTCCAGTGGAGGAGCTTGAGCTGGTACGGGCTGATTCATGGGCCCCGGAGGTGCAGATGGAGGTGCCTGGGCTTGCACAGGTGACAGTGTGGGCACAAGATATGGAGGCAGGAGATGGTCAAGGGGGTCTCAAGTATCACTCCAGGTTGCAGTTCCCTTTTTAGTTTTCATCAAGAACAACCCAATTCTGGACCCTTCCCATAACTTGGCATAGTCTTTTTCCTCCTGGTTCTGTGGCTTTTTGCTATCCACATAATTGCTTAAGGCTCTGCAGGTCCATTTTTCAAATGTGCTGAATGTAGGCCAGATTAAATGGTTCCTTATTTTCTTACCTCCCCAACCTCTATGCAATAGGGTATCATTTTCTCCTTGGACTTTCCTCTCCTCTTAGAACAGTCCTCCCAGTGTTTCAGCATCCATAACAATGGGCTATCCCATGGGATTTCGAGAGTCCCACTCTCTTTTTCCAAAACATGTTTCTCCTGAGCCTTCTTCTGGGGTTTGCTCTTCTTCTGTCCCATCTTTTCCTGGACTTAGAAATTCACTTACCTTTTGAGATCCTGTGTTGGGTCTTTCTCAGCTTCACACACCAAAAAAATTAAGATTTCTGCCTGAACCTTGCTTTTAACCATGTGGGTTCTGTTTTACCGAATTACTTACCTCTTCAGCAAACTGGACTGTGGGTTTTCGGCCGGCAATGAGCTTTTCTGTATTCTTCTTTTCCTGGACTTTACCAAGTCCTAAGCTAAAAGGTTTACCAGCTCCCGAACTCAAAGGAACGTCCCCTTCCCTTTTAGCTTTCTGTGACCAGTCCCCCAAAAACCTCCCCTTGTTTTTAGGGTTTTACGAGCAAAATGAGTTTTTATTCAGAATCGCTTCCCCATCGGCCAACCAGCTCCCTTGTGGGAGGATGGAAATGCGACCTCAGGGCCCACACTCGGGTCATGATAAAATCACATCTCATTCACTCACCCAATCACACTCACTCAACCAGCAATACTTACAGTTTTTTTCTTGCGTGGGCTCTTCGTGCACGTAGAATTTTACAAGTGGAAAAACTGCCACGGCTCCTGAAAACCTCCTCCGGTCTTCCCTGAGTTCTTTGAGATCTCTCGAATACGAACCCCCTTCTTTTATTGTGGCCTTGGCCTAAATTTGTTCGTGATACAATTGGTGCTACGGGGTTTCCCACTCAGCCAGGCCGCTGAAATTAGCGGGGCGCCTCCTGAACAAAGGGGTCTTGCAGAACCGAAATTGTATCCGAGTCATGGCACCAATCGGTTATAAAGGATTCGTAGCCAATTTGATATCAAGTATTTTTATTTCGCCATTTGAAATCAATTTGGATCAGCCACAATAAAGGAATGCAACATCGATCCCCGGGATATCAAGGTTGGGTGAATGCAGGGACAGCCTCAATGGAGCTGACCCCTTGCCGTCCACAAGCTCTTGGATTCAGGGTACAGTTTTTATACACTTTTTCTTCCTTGAGGCAATTTCATTGTTAGTCTTTGTCCAGTGTGCATATTCATACACTTCTTTCTTTCGCTGTTTGGTTTCTGAAAGCTTTTCCTGGCATGGTTGAGGTCCATCCATGATGGATGAGACATCTCCTGTTCAGCCCCATCCTTTCTGTTGTAAATTTTGGTTTTGCCCTGCGAATACCTGAGAGCCTTTACAGTTGCAAATGGGTCCCGGTGGCCAGAGATGCCTCTTACAATTTTTGGAAATTTAAACTTGTAGCACAGTTTTATTTTATAACATGTAACATACTTGATACACGAAATTATTTTAGAACATATATCACAATCTCTCCTGTAAATTAACACTTATAATGTCTCCCATAAATTAACAAATGTTGGGAAGAAACAATCCCAAAACTGCAGGGGCTTTCCAGGGAAATAAATTGCTTTGAAGCGATGATTAATTTTTAACATCCCAAATTAGGTGTTTTTGAAAGCCCAGCTGCTGCGTCACACCTCCACCAGCAACAACTTTTAACACTGCAGCTCTTCCACCTTCACAGGAGAGACTGAGGGATTGGGGTATTCATCAACTCCAGGAAGAGGGGTGGGGTGGATTCTTTTGGGCTAAACCTTGAGCAAAGACCAATCCCTGGCTGGTGCCAGCATTCTGGAAGCACAGGGCAGATGGGGGCTGAAAGAGAAGCTCCGTATCTTCCAGGGTGGCCACAGGCGAGGCCTGAATCAAGCACTGCTCCTTGGGACACTGCCACAGATCTCCAGGACAAGAAGGTCTCCAAGGCTGCCCACCTGCTCCATGCCCACCACGCGAATTTGAGGACAGGTATAGGAGGCTGGGCAGAAGAAATGGGCTGAGGGAAGGGTCTGAGCAGGCAGATATCCTCAAAATCCCTCCAGACAAGGCTCAGAGTCTGAAGGCCTGCTTGGTACCCGGCCAGGAGGAGTCAGGAGAGTCCAATGTGCTCTTGGGTCACTCCAAACAAACATACCTGCATACCACTTCGCTCCCATCATGTGACTATTCAGTCCCCTGGAGGGGGATTGTTGGGGGTTAGGTTTGGGTTTTTTTCGGTTGGTTTTTTTTTTACTAGAGATTTTTCCCCCATAAGTTGCTAGGAGACTAAGTACTGGGTATTTAAGGGTGCTTGACCAAAACAAAGAGGTGGCCAAAAGTCGGGAGGGGGAGATAAGGACAAGGCAGGGAGCAGCTTCCCTCTCTCTGGCTCTCAGCATCGCATGGGAGAGGACACGGCCAGGCTGCTGCTGCTTGCTGTGGGAGGACTTCACTGTCATCAGAAAGTCCTGGGAAATCTACTATCGTCTGCTCGTGTGCCCAGGAATTCTGAGCTCCTCTGCCTGCCCTGCTGGAGCTGGGCCAGCCCTGCCCTGCTGTCCCAGCTTCTTCAGCCACTGCTCTTTCAGCTACGGTGTGGCCCTGCACCCCCCTTGCCCGGGGACAACCTGCTCCTGCCTGCCGGGGACATCCTGCTGTTCCAGCCACCAGCCCGGGACTTTCCACCATTCCAGCTTGGTGCTCTCAGAGTCCTGCACCGAGACCAAACTGCTCTGGGTTTTGTGAAGCAAAGCCCTTAAGGTTCTTGGTACTGTTTTCTTGTTAGTGCTATAGTTGTTTGTTTTCCTTTGTTATACATCCTAGTAAAGAACTGTTATTCCTACCCCCTTTCCTCTGCCTGAAAGCCCCTTAATTTTCTAAATTATAATAATTTGCGTCAACCTGTCCCCCCAGACTCCACAAATTTGGAGGGACGGGATTTGAGTTCTCCATTCCTGGGGAGGTCCTGCTCTTTCCTAGCAGATACCTGTCTTTCAGACCAAGACAGGGATGTATCTGTTGTATCTCCAGCAGCACACCAGGCAGCCCTGTCAAAGGAGTGGGACATCAGCACCAGGTCTGTGGTGGCACCAGTAATGAGTTTACCTGCAAGGCCAGTAGGTGCCAGGCAATAACACCTCAGGCTAAATCTACTGCTGCTGCTCTTAGCTGGCAGGGTGGGTGTGTTTGCAAGCCCTGAGGTAGCACCCACACATCCTGCTCCCCCTTCCTCAAAAGGGCTGGAAAGAGGGATTCACAGCTAAAAGCACTTCTTATAGTGCAAAATGTTCAAAACTGGAGTTTATTGCTGTGGGGAGGCAGCTCACAAGTCTCAGGGGAAAGAGGTAATGTCTCATTGGGTATTTGCACATTCTTTAAAATGCCACCAAAAAAATAAGATACTCCTGGTACTTGCCATGACTGACAACACCAGCTGGAGCAGAGAAGCCCCAGAGAAGTGAGGATGAGGAAGGGAAGCACATGCACACACACACACAGACACACACTCGTGTGCAGGCACACAGGTGCCTGGGAGGCTGTGTCCCCTTGAGGCCACTGCAGGGAGGAGGGATGGCTCCCACCACTTCATGTATCCCCTGCAACAACTTGGCTTCCCCATCTACACCTGAGCTGGGATGATCTTGATATGGTCCAGCATCCTATGTCCCAAATCCTGCCATCCCACCTCCTCCCCAAGCCTCTGCCATGCCCTGTGTCCTCTGTTGCAGCGGTGCAAGAGCCAACAGCTCTGGGACCCACTGGGGTTCATTTCACCTGGGGTCAAGCAGGAACAGGGTAACTCCTAACACGAGCAGGGAGAGGGAGGGAGCAACCTCCCTGGACACGTGGGAACAAGTTGAGAATCACAGGCTAGGAATAAAGGCAGGAACATGGGTAATTGGAAAGCTCCAAGCATAGGAGACAGGGGCACTACCTGTGGGTGGTACGGCAGGTGGTGGTTCATCACCCACAGCCACTGTCAGAGCAGTGGGCACCCAGGAAGGGTTTTTCACTGTGGTATGACATGTCTAATTGCACCCATGGACTTCTTCCCCCTGGCACAGCAATTCTTCCCTACCAGAGGGAAGCATAGACTATTAAAAAGAAATAAAATAAAATAAAATAAAATAAAATAAAATAAAATAAAATAAAATAAAATAAAATAAAATAAAATAAAATAAAATATCAGAAAATGCCCAAATGACCAGTGTGGCTCCATCCGTACTGAATCTCTATCCCGAACCTCATCTGCCCTTTGCAGGGAGTGCCCCCAGTCTCAGACCGTGGACAGAGATTGCTCAACTCCAAACCCAGATTTCCAATCAGGTGAAGTGGCACAGAGTTGAGCCCTGCCTGCCTGCCCCATGCTCTGCCAGACTGGCCAGCAGCACCCACACTCCTGAGTGCCATAATATTTTCAGTACTCCCCCAGAGCATCCCTGCAGCTCCTATGACCCTTTGCTGTGTTCCTCACAGAGCCTGAAGATGGTTTCCTGATGCCAATTAATGCTTGCCATGTGGATGAACAGGAAGTTTTACTTCTTTGGTGCCAGAAACCCCAGGCTTTCATCAATCCTGTGGAAATGCCAGCTTGGTTTTAATCCCTCCCCAATGAGGTGGAAACCCTTGCACTGGAATAGCCCACTACCCTCTGTCCCAGTAGGAAATGCCTCTTGACAATACCATTGTGTCCAGGGCCACTCCCAGGGCTGTGTGAGTCCCCATGATGAAAGAAGAGCGATGCAAGGAGCCCCGTGTGCCACAGGTCGCCTTCGCCCAGGCTGTCAGGACATCTTATATGATTTACTGGAGTGTCACACAGAGAGGAAAAAACATCCCAGCCTGGTACTGCATGACTCACCATCACTGCCTGGGAATAAGGCTCTGCACTGTTTGCCCGTGGTAGGAGCATGGTATCCCTGCAGAATCCTCTTTTCAGGGCCTGGACACAGATGCAAATACAGCTCATATGAGTCCCAGAGGAAAAGCAGCAGCTCTGCATTCCTGGGGAATAGTCCAGGAGGAAACCCCCAATAACAGAGTGGCAACAGCTGGAGGCATCCCCAGCCCACTCCTCTGCCAGCTGCAGATCTCTAACTCCACCACACACATGAAGCTCAGGGAGCTGCCTTGGGCCTTGTGGCCTCATGTACAGGGGAAAGCCCTGCTCTGGTGCTCAGGGGAGCTGCCCCCACACCCCACTCTGCACCACCTCTGGGGTGGCTGTTCTCCCTTAATGGAGATTCCAGGTGACTGAGCCTGCTGGGTCCCCAGCCCTCTGCAGACAGGAAGGCAGAGCTACTGTCACCAGTCCTGGGGACTGCCCTGATCTCCCAGGGGTGCTGCAGAGCTGGGGACAGGGTGAATGTTTGTGGAACACTGGGAAAACCAGGACAAAAGAAAGGCAGGCAGCTTCCCATGTCTCCATGCTGGGCGCTGGGCAGTAATATCTTCATGTCCAGCATCCTGGCTCCTGTTCAGGTGAGTGGGACACGACAGGACTCCTCCTCACAGCCACACATCCCCAAGGCTGCCCACCCATCTGCCCCCGTGGCTGGTGGATTACATCAGGCAGCAGATGGATGCTGTGCCCAGCAGGCTGGCATGGGGGTGGCACGGCGGTGCCTGCAAATACCACGGCTGCTGACGGTGCTGGTTATTCTTAGCACCCGTGGAGGCGCGGGGGGGGGGGGCGGGGTCGCTTGGCAGGGGGCCTGGCACTGGCAGGCTCCCCTGGAGCAGATGGCCCAGTGGCATGAGCCAGCTCTCATGACTGCACCAACAGGGAAGGAACAGGGAAGGCAACACAGGCAGATTGCACCCAGAGCCCTGCCTGGCTCTGACTCAGCTGCAGTGAAGTCTTTGAGGAGAGGAGGTGATCTGGATACCACCTGAGAACAGGACAGGGTGCATCTTCTCTCCCAGACTCCACAGGTAGGGCCTGCCCAAAGTGAGCACTGGGCAGAGGGGCTGTGGCTGGGGAACCTGGACAGGCACGGGACAGACAGATGGCACATGGCTGGGGACTTGGCTGCCAAAGAGCTGGCTGAACCCAAGCCCCCACAGCCCCACACATTCCCCCTGTTGTCTCTTGTCCAGGGAGTGGCAGGAGAAGTCAGGGCAGGACTGGAATGCCTGCCCTGAGCTGCGAGCAGAACACCCTGCATTTCATGAAGCCCCTGTGAGTGCCATAGTCTTCGGGGCCAAAGATGTCCCTGCACTCCTGGTCTGCCCCAGAGCTGGTTGAGTCTTCACTCCCTCCAGCATGCCACCATGTACTAGTTGTGACTTAGGGCTGCAATGACATGTCTGGGTGTGGAGCATGTGGGTGCCCTTGAGGGAACTGGGTGTGCAGAAACTAGCACTGTCCCAGTCCCGCAAACAGCAGGACCCAAAAAGGCCAGAGCTAAACATAGGAAACCTACTTTCCAGCTGCCGCCACCAGCTGATCACCTTGAACCAGGATGTGGCTCTTGGATCTGGGGCTTTAGGGAGTTCATCTTGGCTTGCATGTGAGAAGGTGGTAGCCCATAATGTATGTCGGTTGCAGATGGGGAGCGAGGAGCTGATGGCTGGGGAGCAGCCCCAAGCCCTGTGTGGCAGCTCTGGTGCAGCTGGAGGGGGAGGGAATGGATGGAGAGGCACAGCCAAAGGACACAGGGAAGCTGGAGGAGTCAGCCACCTGCACCTGGAACCACCTCCACCGCCGTCGAGGCCGGGCAGGACACCTCGGCCCCGGGGCAGAGCCACTGGGGGAGCTGGGGCCGAGGAAGTGATGCCAGCCCTGAGCGCGTCCTTCTCCCTGTGCCCACGGGATGGCAGCAGCCTCCCGCGGGCCCGCGGGCACGAGCGCGGCGTGGGGCTCAGCTCCGCCCGGGGTGCAGCCGCAGTGCAGCTCACGGGGGCAGTTCTGAAACCCGAGGGACGGAAGTAAAGAAATCTCAGCGCGCTCCTGTTTCCGTGGGTCCTGGCAATAGTGAGGTCACCAGGGACCCCCCTCACTAGCCCCTGCCACAGGGCAGATGGGTAAGGCTCAGTTTCCTTCCCTCCCCCATCGCCCACAAGAAGAGCTGAGGAAGCACCTCAAAAACAGCCCTCAGGATCCACCAGTGCATAGAAGGAGGGGACACTCCTGGGGCAGCTTGTGGGTCGTCCATCCTTCAGGTATTCACCCGTTTTCAGCATCATCCCAGGGCTGACAGTTCTCCCTGCCGACACTTGGACCCCAAGCTGGTGCCACCTCCACCGGGAGCCGGATCCTGCCGGTCCCCATGTCCGATGGGGCCTGGCATGGGAAGTCTACCCGAGGTCACCGTGGTCATTCTCCCAGCTGTGGACCTGTGGTGGATCTGGGAGTCTCATGACGCCTTAGTTACTAATGGCCTGGAAACTGCTTCATCCTCATGGCATGCATCTTCCTTCTTCACGCTAAACAGGGAACAGGAATTTGTTGGACACTCCTGCCGCTCCTACATTGGCAGCAGCTACCCTGTTAACAACCCCGGCGGCACTGCGCTGCCACCGGGACCTCTGCTGTTCCAGTGCTCTGGTGGCTTTGCCCGGACAGATTTTGACCCGGTTTATCTCTTATCAATCCCCCGCCCTTCAGACATGCTGCAATCCTCCCATCGCTGCTTCCTGCAGCTCCTTCCATGAGCCCTTTTGCAACCCCGTTGTACAGACCGCCTGCCGCCCCTATGTCCTGCCTTCCTATGACGGGCTTCCCCAGCCTGCCTGCTCCTCCCCTCGGCAGCTCTGCTTTCTTGGACCCTTGCCCAGCCCTTCCCCACCGGCTCCCGGTTGTTCATCTCCCTGAAGGGTGAGGGATCCCCGGGCTGGTCCCCGGGGCTCATTGACCGGCAGCGATGGCAGCCCAGCCCCGCGGCCCCCCTATCACCCCACCTCTGCATGTGCTTCGAAGCAGGGACCTTGTCACCTTCCCGAATCTCATTCCGAGGATCCCGGGCCAGTCGTCCCCACCCCTCTGAGATGCTGCCCAGCCTCACCAGGGCAGCAACCACTCTTCACCTAGCCCCCCAGTGCGGGTCAGTGGTGGCAGAAATCTTCACCCTGAGATGCAACAGTGCCAGGGAAGCCACTTCTCCTCCTCCTAGAAAATCCCCATTTTCCCTCGCATATCCACGAGCCCCAGGCACCTGCCGCGAGTTTCAACGTGGCCAACATCCACAGCCCCCAGGCTTCGTGCGTTCCACCCATGCCTGACTTGGCTCCGGGCGAGACGGCTCCCAGACGTTCCCGGCAGTGGAGCCAGGTCCTTCCTGGCTTTTCCCCCTATCCTGGGGCCTTTCATCCCCTTTTTCCTCTTTCCTGCCCCATCTCCGGAGCCACGCGGGCTGCCCGCGCCAATCCTTCAGGGAGTGATGCTGCGGGCAGCGCCAGCCTCCTGAGCCCCCAGGCCACCCCTGGAAAGCACAGAGCGAGGCGAGGGTCCCCATCGGGAAGGGGGCATCGTGGTCCTTTGTCACCCCACGTCACCCATGCTACAATTCGGCAACTTCTCTCGGACCCAAGCTGCCGGGTGTGCTGCCGGGGAACGGCTGCTCGGGGTGGGGGGGCGGTGGGCGGGCGGAGAGGGGCTGGGCCGGGGCGGAGCGGGACCGAAGAGGACACGAGAGGAGCAGAACCAGAATGCGCGGGGCCAGGGCGGAACCGGGGCGGAACCGGGGCGGGGCCGGAGCCCGGGCGGGAGGATTCGGCCTAACCGAG
>JANPWX010000181.1:208261-262750 GCA_024734555.1 Trochalopteron elliotii | reverse complement strand
AGGCGCGGGGATACCCGGGATGTCCTCGTCGCCCGCGGAAGAGTGCCGGTCGCCCGTGGGGCTGGACTGCTGCAGCTGCTGTCTGGACCTGGCCAACCGGAGCGGGCTGGAGGAGGGGGCCGGGGGCGAGAACAACAACCCGGGCAGCCCCACCGTGAGCAGCTTCCGGCAGCTGCGGGAGCAGTTGGTCCAACAGAACCTCAACACTGACAAGCTGAGCTCCATCATGCGCCAGGACTCGCTGGAGCCCGTGGTGCGGGACCCCTGCTACCTCTTCAACCAGGGCATCTGCAACAGGAACATCGACCAGACCCTGCTCTCCATCCTCCTCCTCTTTCACAGGTGTGTGTCACCGCCGGGAGCCTGGGAGCTGCCGGGGGCCGGGCGCCCCGGGGCAGCGGGCTCGGAGGTGACAGCGGTGTGGGGGTGGCAAGAGAGGGGGACTTGTGTGACCCCGGGGCTGGGGGATGTCAGCGGCGGTGGGATCTGGGTGGAGAGAGGCCGCGTTTGGCACGGAGTCCGTATATGGTGCCAGCCCATCCCTGGGTGCAGATCCGAGTGGCTCTGCTCCGCCATGCCCGCTGCACCCGTCTTGTGGTGGCCTGTGTCTGCCGGGCAGTGACAACAGCCCCCAGCTGTGTGTCTTGGCCGCTGGCCTCTGTGCTCATCTCCCTGGCTACCTCTGTCCACCCAGACAGTAGCCGCAGGGGCATTGATAATGTCCAGCTACAGACAGGCATCGTCCCCATCTTCCATGGAGAGCGCAGCAGGTTCCTTGGAAAGCAACTGTGCTGCCTCGAAAGCCATCTTGAGCGTCACTGAGAGCCTGGGTAGGGAGCCTGAGAGTGCCAGTGCCAGCTCCTGCCCTTTCGACAGGTCCCCTGGCCCTCCCCGAAGTGGACACAGGTTTGGCCCAGAGCGGTACTTCCCGTCCCTGGAACGTGGCTCTGCTCAGTCCGAACTGGTCTCGGGGCTGCTCTGGGCAGGCTCCCTGTGCCCCCACAGCCAGACATGCTGGGGACTGCTCCCATCCATTCCCTGGCGGACTGAGGAGGCAGGTCTGACCTGCTCCCCCCTCTAGCAATGTGGACAGAGGAGACTGAAAGGAGGTCCCAGGGGCTACCAGTCTGCAAGCTCCCCAACCCTGATGAGGTGAACCCCAGAGGCGAGGAGTGGACAGAGCTGTCTCAGGTCCTGCACTGGCGCTGTGTGGGGCTGGCTCTGGTGACAGAGAGAGCGGGTGACACCCTGTGGAGGAGCAGCTTGTATGGGGGCTAGCAGGTCTGGGTCTCCCCAGTTTGGCCTGGGAGAGCCGAGCTGGGCCAGTAATGCCACAGGTGCCTGGGGCTGCCAGTGTCTTCAGCAGGTGGGACACATCCGCGTGAGGGGATCTGTGGCCCATCAGTGCATCAGGCACAGATGTCTGGCTGGCTGGCACGGCAGGCAGCAGCTCTGGGGCTTGCTGCTCCGCCGTGGGTGGGTAATGCGCAGGGGGAGCAGCACGCGTTCAGAGAAACCTCACCATCCCCTTCCCACCCGACATGCACACGCACCGTGGGCACGCTCCCGGGCTGTGCGTGGAGCGGCGGGCGGGTGGGCTCACACGTGGCTGTCCCACGCGTGTGAGCCACCCCGGCGCACGCCCGCCTCCTCGCCCAGCAGCGTCTGACGCCGAGAGGCTGCTGCCTCGAGCCGGCCTTGGCAGAGACGCTCTTCCTGCACTTACATAACGCCGAGCCGAGCTCAGGTGGGAAGGGAGGAGTTGGGACACCCGCCAAGGCGCCGGTACCTGGCCCGTGTGGGGAGCAGTGAACCTACCCAGCTGAGAAAGAACTGGAGCAAGAGGTTCCCCTCCTCCCTGGGAGGCTGCAACAAGTTGGTACCGTGGGTGAACGGGAAAGTGAGACACTGTCCCCAGCACAGGCTGCCAGGGCTGGGGTCAGAGCCAAGCACCTGGGCTGCTCGCTCTGGCAGTCAGTGACAGTGCCTTTGGGCCAGAGGCCACGGATATGGGCACAGCAGGCTGCTTTTGAACTCATCTCTGCTGAAGCAGGACCTGTGGTGCTCCTGGTGAGGTAGGGAGTGAGCAGAGATGCCAGGGGACAAGGATTTCTCCCTGACAGTGTCTCTTAGCATTCCTTGCTGCCTGCCTTCCATGCCCTGTTGTGTGATGTGTCCCAAGAGGCTCCGTGTGTTGTGTTTGTGACAGGCTATGCTATGGTGTGGTGGAAATCTGTGTCTCTCTATCACACCCAGTGTCCAGGCACCTTGGTCTGGAGGCTGCCTGGGTGTTCCCCTGTCACCCCTAAGTGGCACAGCATGGGGGAGCCGGGTGCACTGGAGTCAGGTGTGCCCACACCTGTGTTTGCAGTTGTTTTGCTCCAGCCTGAACTTTCTCCTTCTGGGGAATGAGCCAACACATCCAAAAGGAGATAGCATACACAGCAGAGGATTGTGGGTGCCAGAGGAACACCCCGATAACATGCCTGATAAGGGCATCCTGCTGCTTGTACCAGGGAACCCAAACCATTTGATGAGGCCCATTGTTTTGGTTGATGTGCTCCTACAACAATACAGGAGGAGGGGAAAGTCGTGTGGATCCTCATGTGTGGCTGACATCCAGGACAGCATGGGATCCCCAAGATCCTAAACCCAGAGTTGAGTCTGGCTCTGGGGTTGGATAGAGGCAACTCAGTCAGGGTCAGATCAGTGCTAGGCTTCTCAGACAACACACATTTCAGCATGTCCAACCTGCCTCTGGCTTTCTTTGGCTGGGTGGTCCCTGCCAGGCTCTCCATACCCTTTGCTTACAGCAGGGATGTTGTTAGGGATGCACAAGGAAGGCATGCTCTGGACCAATTGCTTCCAGAGCTCATGCTTCTGCAGAAAGCCCTGCTGTTCCAGGAGTGCACGGGATCCTGTGCAGAAAGGGCTTCTCCCCACTATGTCCTCACACAGGGCATCACAAACTGCTTTCCAGGGAAGTCTCAGCATTGCCAAGGGACCAAGCACACATGGAAGCACCAGGTATAGGGAGGACAGCTGCCACCACCCTGGCTGGGCACACCTTCTCCCTGCAGGTTCCAATGAAGTGGGCAGAAAAGTGCTTGCCATCCCTCTGTAATGCCAGTATTATCCCAGAGCCAGACACAAGCCCAACTGAGTGTAGGCCAGGGAGAGCAGGCCCATGACCATGTGGCAGTTTTCCCTGGGCCAGGAGGCTGAGTGTAGCCAGTGGTGTGGGAGAAGGTCAGCACTGCAGGGGAAGCAGCACCCCAAGTGTGCACTAGCACGTGATCCAAGCAGGACCTGCCTGGCTCTGAGTGGGGAGAGGAGGTACATGCCAGCCTGCTTGCCCACATCAGCCAGCCATACCAGCACTCCTGCCCAGCCTCTCCTGGGCAACACCTGGCAGCCTGGCCAGCCTGTGCCCATCTTGCTCTGGGATGTGAGGGGGGACCCCTCTGCATAGCCAGATCATCTGCAGGCACTGCCAGACCTGCTGCTCCATCCTTTGGTCTGAACCATGAAAGGAGCTGAGGGCCACTTTCTCTAAGGCCTGGGCAAGCCATGGGAGTCACAGGGAGGCAGGGAAGCTCTGTGTGAGGGGCTGGGGGAAGCATGAATTTGGGTAAAGCAGGGCAGCACTGCCTTTCCCGTTGAAAGGTCGGGCCAGCAAGTAAGAGCTATCAGGGCAACAGTACCAGGGTGGCATTTGTGTCACAGCACCACTTGTTCCTGTCTGTTGGGTGTCACTTTGCAGCAGCAATGCAGGAGGAGAGGAGCCAGGGCATAAAGGGCATCCCAGGGCAGCAGGGCCAGGGCAAGCATTCCAGCTGGTCGAGTGGGCTGGAGCAACAAGGACACATTGATGGGGAGAGGGGCCATGCATGAGCGTGAGAGAGGTGTGGGTGTGGGACTGAGCTGTCCTACTCTCCTTCTTCTGGCCCTGAGACAGCTCTGGCATGGAGGAGGCCAGGAGACCCACCTCCCCACCCACCCTCCAGAATTATGCACCAGGGCTTTCTTTGCTTTGCTCCCACAAGACAGAGCTGCACAGTGTTGGTTGCAAGCCCTGCACACCACCAAGGTGCTGGGGAGATTTTGTTTCAGTGGCAGGAGTAGCTTGTACTGCTGGGAGGTGCTCACTTTGGTGTACCCAAATCCTCCTACCCTTGGGAAGATGTCAAGCAGGCAGCTGGCTCAGCCTGCTGTGGTCTCCATCACAGGCATCCCAACACCTTGGGACCCCCACCCCATGACCCAGCAGACTTGGGGCCCATGTCCTAGCAGGCCAGGCTCACAGGGGCTCTGCCACAGCACACTGGGTTGGCACAGCTCGGCAGGGCTGGCAGCAGCATGTGCCACACCATGAACCATACCTGTCTCTGCCTGCTCCTGCAAGACCCAGCTCCCTCCAGAAGAATATTCTTAACATTCTCTGAAGCACAGGAGAGCTGAAGCACTGCTCAGCTCCTCCAGCCCCTTGGGAGGGAACCATTTGCCTCTGACCACAAGGCTATGGCCAAGGAGGCTGGCACAGCCAAGCCAGTCTGGTGATGCCAACGTCAGTTTCTCAGGAGCCTGTCATCTTAGTTCTCTGGGGAATCTCCAGCACTGCCCATTTGCTAGGCCAGGCACTTGGCTCTTCACAGGCAGAAGTAGGTGTCCCAAGGTCAGGCAGGGATGACAGCATGGCCCTATGGGGAAAAGGCTGGCCAGAATTTTTTTCCGGCTTTGAACTGTAAAGATGTGGAAGAGGTTGGAGCTGAAGGAGTCTGCAGGGGTCTGCCCTGATTCCAGCATCATGCCCCCTTCCTCCAGCATCACATTATCCCTTCCTGGTGAGACATGGCCTGATCCTGGATGGTCTCTGCTGGGACCCAACAGCACCTCCTTGGCCACTGCCCAGCACAAAGAGGGTTAAAGCTGACTCCGCACTTTGGGGTAGCACCGTGACCTGCATGGGACCAAAAGGCTTGGAAAGGCTTGGGATGTATGTTGTCAGAGCCTGGAATCTGTGTATATGCCCAGGGGACGTGACCATGCATGGGTCCGTACGCTTTATGTGGATTGCCAAGGCCAGTGAGGCTCCAGGTGGATCCTGCCCTTGGGAAGGACTGAGACCCTGTTGGTAGAGGGCAGAGAATCACAGAACCCATTAGGTTGGAAAAGACTTCTGAGATCATAATTTCCAACTTTAGCCCAGGGTGTGTGTCAGGGGAAGAGGGCTGGAGAGGCGAGAGAGTCTACAACCCATTCCGATGCTTTGCAAATGCGCTCTGAGTTATATTTATCCAGGTGTTGCAAATGGCTGGCTTTGGGACAGGAGATCGTCCTCTGAGTGCTGAGTTATATATATATATATATATATATATATATATATATATATATATATATTTGAGGAGGCTTTTGCTGAAGAACAACTCTGGTGGCAGAGAAGAAACTCTGGGCCCTCCAGACTCCAGGATCAGTGTAGGATCCAATCCTTACCATCCCCTACCTCCAATTCCCTGGGGATGGTAGCCCTGTCTGGATTGGCAGAAGGTGCCAGGTGCCATGGGGCAGGACAAGACATTTTCATGTCCTTGAGTGAGATCATCACAGTGATATGCGAGTGAAAAGGAGCAGGACTGCTCCGGGTGGTTTGGAGGCAGGGGATGGATGGTCTCAGGTTGTCTCCGAGGGTTGGCACAAACGAGGTGAGGGCTGGCTGCTGGGGTCGGGCACACAGAGAGCCACGGCAGCACCACAGGTATACATCCTGCCAGCAACTTGTCTTTCACATTGTTATTGTTCTGAAATGTCAGTGACGGCAGGGTTTCAGCGAAGGTCCCTGATTTGAAATGCCCGGGATTCCTTGCAAAGGCCAGGCGGGGTATTAATAACCGTCTCTGCTGAAGCCGTGCTGCCCTACATGTCCTTGCCTGACTTCTGGCGCGTGCTGGCTCATGCACCAGCCAAGCACAACTCCTCTGCCCCCAGCTCCCACCAGCTCATGTCTGTCTGGGCTTCGCACCCCCAACAGGGTCCAGCTGTCCCTCAGATATTGTGGGGCTGCTGGGACTCTTGCTGGGGCTCCCCACAAGCATTGGGCCAGGCAGGAGAGCACCAGGCTCCAGCACCTGTGGAAGGGGCCTTAGCGGTTCCATAAACAGGGCTTATTCTGGGCTGGAAGAGAAGATTTGGGTAGCGTGGAGTGCGCTGCGCAGCTCTTGAAGCTCCTTGCCTCCGTCCTCATTACATAATGAGCTGGCTCCCAATTAGCGAGCGGGCACTCCTGCATGCCGCAGGCCAGCAGCTGCCAGCGCCCAGCAGGGCTCCAGAGAGCCCGCTCCTGCCTGAAAAGGGGCCTAGGATTGTTTTTGGAGGATGCCAGAGGCCCTACTTTGGGGTTCCTCTCTCGGCCTGGGGGTCTCTGCAAAGCTGAGTGAGGGGTTGGGGGAGGCAGAACCCAGGCTGGCAGCCCCCTGCCCACCTGCTGTGGGGTGCAAGGACCCTGTGTAGCCCTTGTGCTGCGGGAGGTCCCTTCAGTGTTGCAAGCACCTGTGCTCTATCCCCACTGCCCTGAAACTGGACCAGAAAAGGGCAGCCAGAATCTGGGTGTGATCCAGCTGGGGCTGTCCAGGATAACGCAATAAGCTAAGAAGCAAAGACAGTTCTGGAGTTCAGAGCCACAGCTGGCAGGAGCGCCGGGGCAGGGCACGGGTAACCAGGAGGCGATAGCACCAAGTTCAATGACAGGACTCCACCCCGCCCCGTGGGTGTGAAACACTTTGCTCTACAGACAGATTTGTGGATTAAAGCTCTACCAAGGGTTCAGCCTGCCATCCTCGCTCAGGCTGGGCATCCCTGGTCCATCGGAGCAGGTAGCATGGTGGGGGTTAGCTGCGTTGCCCCAACAGCCAGGCATGATGCTCAGAGAAAGCTGTAGGGTTTTTACTGGTCTGTGTCATAGCTGGCACTCTCACCTCAGCATTTGGCAGCTGTGGGACCCTTTGTTGGGAGCAGTGAGATGCAAGGGTGCCCCACAGCCCCTGGCAGGGCACCCACCAGGGTGCCTGCACTGGGTTGGCAGCAGCATGGGGCTGGTGTTGACAAACACCAGCAAGATGGGATGTTTGGCCACATGATCCAGGGCTGGTAACAACCCAATGAGCCTTTTTGTCTCTTCCTCTTCTACATCAGCATGCCCGGAGAAGCCGTGACTCTGGGGGTTTCCAACATGGTGAAGGGCTTGGCTGGAACTGGGTCCTCTCTGACATCCCCTCCTCAGACTACTGCTGGGAGCAACTGCTGCTAGGGGCAGAGGAGGAAGAAGAGGGTCTGGTGACAAAGTTAAATTAAAATTGCAGCTCTCAGCAGGCTGGCTCGAGGGTGTGCACTCGCATGCTAGAAAAAAACAGAACTGGGAGTACAGCCAAGTACCTTTATCAGAGGAAGCAGTCAGTCCCACAGCTGGACACAGGAGTCTACCAGGGCTCCCTCCACCACCTCACACTGCCTCCAGCCTGACAGCTTGGAGAAGTCTCCACACCACAATCCCTGCCCATGCCTGCTGCCTGGCAGGGTATGTCACCTCTGTCCCCTGCCCATGGCCACAGAGTTAATTCTGCCTCCATTGGGCATGAAGGGAAGGAGGACACGTTCCCTGTCAGCCTTCCCAAGGGTAGGTTCCCCTCCAGCCTGCCCTCACTGAAACCCTCCCTGG
Organism: Trochalopteron elliotii; assembly: GCA_024734555.1. Lineage (NCBI taxonomy): Eukaryota > Metazoa > Chordata > Aves > Passeriformes > Leiothrichidae > Trochalopteron > Trochalopteron elliotii. The sequence continues at coordinate 255,039 of JANPWX010000181.1, read as the reverse complement.
GCTTCCCAAGCATGGCAGGGACCACCACCTCTGTGTGGGCCACACAGCTCTGGTGTCCCCTGGCTTGGGACTGGGACCAGGCAAGGCCAGCAGCACCAGCTCCCCAGGCAGGTGGTGCATCCCTACCCAGGCAAATTCAGGTGTGCCCAGGAGTGGTTACCCACTGTTCTGGAGCAGCACATGACCTGGGTTGGGAGATTTATGACCCCTCCAAGGGGTCTGATGGGCATGATCTGGGCCCCTGTCAAAGGGCTCCTGGTTGCATGGGGCTTCTGCATGTCCCACACAGCTCCTGGAAGGCACTAGTTGAGCTAGGGGTACTGTCAGGCCTCAGGGAGCAGCTCAGCCAGGGAATCTCCAGGAGGAGGAAACCAAGATCTGGACAATAGGTGTGCTCTGGCAGTGCTAGGCCCACAGCCCTTGGGACCAGCACAACAGCCCCACGCCAGGGCCACAGGGCAGGCAGTTGCTGTTCAAGATCCTGAGATTGGCATGACAGATGACTCAGACACCTGTTTACCCCTGGGCAGCCCCTAGCAATACCTCTCCTTTCTCAGAACCAGGACAGAGCTGCTGGTCAAGACCTGGAGCTCCTCAGCGCTGTCCCACAGCCCTTCCTGCCATAGGCTCTCACAGGCCCCAGCCACCACGAGTGTCCCCACCCACACTTCCCTCTGTTCCTGCAGGGCATGGCTAGGATGCCCTGGTGCAGGCATTCCCAGTCCCTTGGCTGGTACCACCACAGTTGCAGGATGTTGGGCTGTGACAGGCAGAGTTTTCTTAGCTGTGTTTGCAAGCAGTAGCTTTTCCTCTCCCACTCTGCTCTGACCCTTGGAGCGGGAGACCTGGCTCTGCAGAGCAGCCTGGGCAGCCTTGGCTCTGTGCCTTTCCCAGTTTGCTCTGAGGCCAGGCTATAAACATTTCCCACGCCTCAGACCCTCTGAAGGGCCTTTTTCCCATTGAGCTGAGTCCTTGGGAGAGAGCAAGCCAGGAAAACTGCCACAGAGCCATGAGCACAGCCTGGAGCAGGGGGAGAGCCAAGTCAGGGGAGCCAGGGCTGCTCCTGAAGCCCCAGCCATTCCTCTGGCTCCATGGGCCGCTACCAGGACAGAAGCATCCCTTGGTGTGTGGCACTGCAGTTCCTGGAGCAGGTCCAACATACAGGGCTCAGTACAAAAATACATCTTGTCCCTGGGGCTGTGGGGAAAGGGCATGTCCCATGACCCACAGCACTGTGCAGGTGTGGGGTGCCAGGCAGCAAGAAATAATCCCCTCGTTCTGCTCCGTATCACCCCTTGCTCCAGCCTGGCAGAGCCCTGTGGCAGCTGCAGAACTCCAAGACCCATTGCTGAGGAGGAGAAGATGCCAGTAGGGGGGCTGGCATCTTCTGGGCTGAGGCATCTTCTGGCCATCTGTAAGGGCTGAGGGGCTGCTGGCAGCTTTGGGGTGTCCTGCCAGGCCACTGCTGGGGTGATATCATCATTGGCTGGAGTCACCACCTCTCCTCACTGCTTGATGACAACCGCGGGTGTTTTTTTCCCCCAGAGAGCACAACAATTAGTGTCACAATTACCCTGTACTGCGGCTGCTGTCGCTGTTACCAAAACCACAGGCACGAGCCAGGCCCAGCCTGATGAACCTCCTGTCATTGTGTGTAGATACAGGAGATGCCATGCTGCTGCCTCAGGGATGCAGGGCACTGGCCCCTCTTGCCCAGCCTGCTCCAAGTGCCCATCAGTGGTGCCATAGGGTAACTGCTCCAAGCGCTCTGGTGCCACAGGGTAACTGTCAGTCCATGGCAACCTGCTCTTTAGGAAGAGCAAGGTGGTGTGTTGCCCACCCTGCACTGCTTGGAGAAGCAGGAGCAGGTGGTGGGAGAGGAGGAGGCTGCAAGCAACCTGGCAAGGCCAGGGCTGTGGTGTGCTAGGAAAGGGCCCTTCCACCATTTGGGGTGCAGCTGGAGGCCATTGACTCTGCTGCTGTGGGGGCATTGGGGCAGCTCAGAGGGGCTCCTGGAGAGAGCTGGCACAAAGCAGAATCCAGCAGAGCTGGGAGCTGCTGCCCCCACTGTGGAGGTGCCAGCAGGGCTGCAGGTGACACCTAAGTGCTGGGGGTGCCCTCCCTCTGTGCAGGAGCATGCAGAGCTGCCCTGCGCCGTGCTGCTGACACAGGTGTGCAGGCAGGGCTGTCCATCAGCTGTTAGTCAGGGCAGGATGCACAGGGGGTGCCAGCATCATTCGTGCATCTACACGCAGAGCAGCAGCATTTGTTTGGCACACAAAGTGTGTGTCACAGGGTCACAGAGGCATTCAGGTCAGAAAAGACCTCAAGATGATCAGCTCCAGATACTGGTGCATGCACATGTGTGTGAGCAGGGCACACCAATGTGCACATGCATGTGCATGATGCACCCCTGTGTGCAAAGCACATGCTCATGTGTGCTGCAAACACACATGTGCATGCAGGGGGCATGAGCATGTGGGTGTGCTCTGTGTGCACACACATGTGCAGGCAGGACTTGCTTGTAGGGTCTGCAAGGCGTGCTGTGGTTGTCTGCACCCCATGAGATGTTCAGGAGCCCTGCCCCCATGTGAGGTGTGAGGCTGTGAGGGGGGCTGCAGCCCCCTGCCCAGCCTGACCTGCCCTGGCCACCAGCTGCATAGGGACCCCTCATTTACTGAATGCCAGGAAAGAAACTTCTGCTTCTTCATCCCTCCAGAGTATCCCTCGCTGGGGCCTCTTGAAGGCCAACAGCATCCTGCTCAGCCTAAGTGAGGAGCTCAAGCCCTGAGCAGTGATGTGGGCAGGGTTGGGTAGAAAGACCCAGGAGGACTGTAGGGAAATCAGTGACTTACTCTGGTTTATTCTTGCAACAGTCTGAGCTCCATGGGAAAAATATTGGAGGTGGCAGAGCTGAAGCAATCTCCTCCCAAAGCGTTTTCCAGCTTCACTCCAGCAGCTACAGAAATATTTAGTTTTTTCCCTCAGTCCTTGGTGCCTGAGTGCTGCATCAGAAAGGTACCAGGCAGGGACCGGGAACCTCAAGCTGTGAGACAAGGACCATCAGTCAGGCTCTGGTCTGTCGATTCTGGAGCCCTTGGTCCCTGCCACTAATGATTTAGTGCTTCCTTTGGGAAGGAGGCTGAGCCAGGACTGGGGGAACCATAGCACAGGAGGTGGGAAAACAGGCACAACCAGGGCTGGGGGCAGGCTGGGGTCCACCCACCCCATCTCCCTGCTGCTGACATCTCTCTGCAGAAGACAGGAGGTGGCACAACCGTGGCAGAAAATGCCCACCCCATCTCTCCTTTCTTCTCCACAGTGAAATCAGCATGCTTCATGAGCTGCAGTGGCAAACTCAGTCAAGGGACCCCTGGTGTGAGTGGTCTGGACTTGTCCCAGCAAGGGGACAAAGCTGTGTCCCAGGGGCTGCCACCAAGCCCACCACCAGCTACTCTGGGGACAAGTCCACACAGAGGCCTTTTATCTCCCCAGGGAGGGGGGCACCCACGCAGCTCGGGATGGCACACTAGCCATTGGACTTGAAAGGGCCAATTGAGTGCAGCTGAGGTCATCTCCCAGCATGTTTACCCTGTCACTGGAGCCCCTGGATGCAGCCAACACCCAGGCTGTCTCTGCCATTGCAAACTGGGGGCACACAGACACAGGCAGAGCCAGCATCGCTGCTAGAAACAGAGGTGGCATGGCCTTCCAGCCGCTGTTCTCCCCAAGCCTCTTCAGAAGGAGGGACTGGTAAGTAGGGCCTGGTGTGGGTGAGGGTGGGAACACAGGCCAGCCTTGGGGCTTGGGGGACAGACAGCTGCCTACTCTCTGCAGTGCCAGCACCCTGCTCAGCCCCTGTACAGCAGCTTTGCATGAGCTGGAGTAGTACTGACACAGGAGGATGTGCATAATCCCCCCCTCCCAGATGGGCCCACCAGAGAGAAAATGCTTTCTCACATCCCCACACCAAACCCACATGTCCCAGGGCACCCGTGTATGCCCGGCTGTCGTTCACAGACAGCACAGCATCCTCACCCTGCCCTGGGAGAGAGTTGCGATTTGTGGAGAGCTGCCTGGCTAAATCTTGTTCCCAGCAGCAGCTGTGCTGCACTGTGCCTCAGTTTCCCTTTCTGATGGGAAAATTCCACTCTGCTCCCCCTCCTCACTCAAGGAAGGGGCATAGCAGCACACCCACAAGTCAGGGTTCCTTGGCCTCTCCCTACAGCCAAGTTCCAGGTGCATTCAGTACCCCCTGGATCAGGACGCTCAGTGTCCTTTGCAGCATCCCTGGGATGCACATGCCCTGTCAGCACTAACTCATTCTTGGATACTGTGCCATCCAGCATCAGCTTCACCATACCCTGCAGGGGATGAGCCCCCGGGGTCAGGGGCAGCAGGCAACCACTGAGCAAAGTTCCCCCAGTTCTAGAGGGCAGAGATAAGTGGGTTGCCAAGGGTAATGGGGGCAGCACCAGGTGGGCAGTACCACTCCAGCCCCTGGGATGCTGGAGGAGTTTTAGGGGCCCTGCTTCCACTCCTTGGAGGAGACCCACTTGCTTTATGTGTAAATCGCTCTGTGGACGCGGGGAGGACCCGTCGTGACCCCGGGGCTTGCACAGGCGTGTGCACACACAGGGATGCCTCTCCTCAGACACAGGCAGACCACCGCCCCAGCCCCTGCAGTGCCGCTGGTGCCCGCGGGGGGGCCCCCCCGCCCGGTGCAGGGTTATGTAACGATGGGCGGGGCCGCCGTGGCCGGGGGCGCGTTGGGCTTTCGGTGCGTTCTCTGCTGGGGCTGTTTCGGCACCCCGGGGTCGTTGTCCGGCACCCCGCGGCTGTCGTTGTTCTGTACCCCTGGACTGTTCTGCAGCCCAGGGGTGGGGGTGTTTAGTGCTCTGGACCCCAGGTTTGCTCCACATATCCCTTGGCTATTGTTCTGCACCCCGAATTTGTTCTGCACCACAAGGTCATTGTTCTGCACTCTAGATTTCTTGTTATGTACCCCGGGTTGGCTCTGCACCCTGGGGCTGTTTTGCTCTGTACCCCGAGTTCGTTTTGTACGTCCACTTTGTTCTGTATCCAGGGGCCGTTTTGCACTTCCGAGGGTGTTGGTTTGTACCCCGGGTTTGTTCTGCATTCCGCAGTTGTTGTTCTGCAACCTCGGGGCGTGTTTCTGTACCTTGGATGGTTTTGCACCCTGGGTTTGCTCTGCGCGCAGGTTTTCGTTTCCCCTGCTGGAGTTGTTTTTTATGCATAGGTTGTTTCTCTGCTCTCGTTTCTGTTATCACTCCTGTTTCTGTTTGTTTTGCACCCTCGTTTCTGTTATTCACCCCGGTTTTTTTGGCAGCCCAGATTTTCAACCTGTTGAAAAACAGGTTTCTGTTTTTCACTCCCGTTTCTATTTTTCAGCCCGGGTTCTATTTTGAATGCCCATGGCTCCTCTTCCCCTCCTGCCTCCCCTTCACAGTCACGGGGCCTCACTGTGCGGGACCTGCAGGCTGCATCTCCAAATGCAGACCGAGTTCACCCTTTCTCCCAGCCCCCAAGCAGGTGCGTGTGTCCCCCCGACCGAACCCCCATCCTGGGTGCCCAGGAGAACAGGAACGGGATGTTGAGGCGTGTGGACTATGGGGGGTTGTATTGAGAGTGCCAGGACTCTGCTTGCAACAGACGAGGGGTGTGGAGAGGGGATGCAGATTAGAGGGGACACAGTGCTGAAGCGCGGGGTTCTTGGCGCTGGGACGGCGCCGTGCTGTGGTTTAACTGGAAGAGGTGGAGGGGTTGCAGAGAGGTGCAGTACACGGGGTGAGAGGGCAGTACCCGGGGGCAGTGTGCCGCACCGGGGGCAGTACCGGAGGGCAGTGTGCCGCAGCAGCAAGAGGCAGCACCTGCGGGCAGTACCGGCGCAGCCCCCGGCGCGGCGCTGCGGGCGGCGGGCGGTCCCGGCCGTGTTCGCCCCTCCCGGCAGGGCGGGCGCCGCCGATATAAGTGGGGGCGGCACCGGCGCCCCGGCAGTGCGTTTTGCGCCGTCTGTGCGAGTGTGTGTCCGTACGCCCGCAGCCATGAGCACTGGCATGTACCAGTCCCCCATGGAGGTGGCTGTCTACCAGCTCCACAACTTCTCCATCTCCTTCTTCTCCTCCCTGCTCGGGGGGGATGTGGTCTCCGTGAAGCTCGACAACAGGTAGGGGCAGCCCCGGTGCGCCGTGGTGCCCCCGCCATTCACCGCAAAAATCTGGGGGAATGGGCGTCCCGGTGCCCGGGGGTGCCGCTGCGAGCCCCATTGATGAGGTGGGGGGGCATCGCTGCTCCGGGAGCGGAGGACGTACGCGACCGGTGCCTGAATTCATGAATTCCCTTGTGGAGGGGGGGACGCCCGATGCACTGGTGGGGGGGAGGTGTCGCGGTGCAACCCCTGTGGAAGGGACATGTTCGGTGCTGACCTCGACCTCTCCGCTCTCTTCCAGCGCCTCCGGAGCCAGCGTGGTGGCCATCGACAACAAGATCGAGCAGGCGATGGTGAGCTGCAGCGCTGGGCCCTCTCCCCCGCACCTTCCCCCATCACCCCGCGGGCGCTATGCCCGGGGGTGGACTTCCCGCTCCCGGGTGGGTGCTCTGCCCAGGGCGGGGGGGTCCTCTGCCCACGGGGGTCCCCACTCCCCATCCCTCTGCAAAGGCAGAGCTGTTCTTTGTCTGCGACCGCCACGAAGCTCATTGGCTCCAGCTGCTCCGCAGTGCGCAGAGGGCAAGGGTGGACATGAAGGGGGACTTTTGGGGTCTGGGGTTGCCCGAGCTGGGTTCCCTGGGTGCTCGGGAACTCCAGCCCCCCCAAATCCTAGGGCAGGGGAGGGGGCTGGAGAGTGCTTCTGCATGCAGAGACCAAAGAGATGGCAGCTGAGGGAGCTATGCTGGATGAGCACTGAGCCCTGGCCAGGATTTCAAGGTTGGGGTGGGGAGGGATAGTCCTTGGGAAAAGCTTCTGCAGCATTTGCCACTTGCCCCCGCACTTGGGAATGGGAGAGAGCAACCCCCGAGGAATTACTCTCCATTGATCGGTCACTTCCATGGCCTTTTGCAGGATCTTGTGAAAAATCATCTGATGTATGCTGTGCGGGAGGAGGTGGAGGTCCTGAAAGAGCAAATCAAGGAACTGTTGGAGAAAAACTCCCAGCTGGAGCGTGAGAACAGCCTCCTGAAGACCCTGGCCAGCCCTGAGCAGCTGGAGAAGTTCCAGTCCCGGCTCCCAGCAGAGGTGCCGTGCCCTGAGGAGCAGAGCCCTGGGGTGGCTGCCCCGGCCCAGCACTCTGGGGGCTCTGCGGTGTAAGGTGGCTCTGTCCTCGGGGTGGACAGAGCCACAGAACTCTTTCTACTTAATCTCCTGCAAAATCGTTTCTGCCTTCATCTCACACGAAGGGCTGCCAGACCCTGGCACTGAGCCGTGCCCCTTGGCCAGCCCGCAGAGCCAGCGGCTGTCTCCTTCATGAGGGTGCTCTTCTGCAAGGAAGACGGGGCAGCTGAACCCCGCTCCCCATTCAACCACCCACCAGGTGTCAGGAGGAGATCTGGTACCTGTTCCAAGCTCTGCTGAAGAGCAGAGCTGGGCAGTCTTTGGCACCGTGATGGAAACCTGCGGTTGGAAGGAGCGCACGCCAAGCCCAGGCCATGGTTGTGTTCTGCAGGGGGGTGTCTCTTTCTGGCAAAGCCTGACATTGGAGGGAGATGGATGTTTAGAGAGCGAAGCAGATGTGTCCCGCAAGCCACCCAGCCAGGAGCCTGCTGGAATCCCACCCAGACTGAGCAGCAGGGGTGGCAGCTGCAGTGTAGACCATGGCTGAACGCACAGCAGTGTGGGGATTACAAGGAAAAAAAGCTTGTTTTGTTAGTTTGGGCATCTTCTGTAGCTGTATCTATGTATAAATGTGCACGAAAGGTGCCTCTGAAGCTGTGGGGTGCCCACACTGGGTCAGCCGTGCCCACCTGAAGAGCTGGGGCATTTGAAGGCAGACTGGAATGGTGAGCACCTGTCAGTGGGCAGCCAACTATTGCAAGTGGCACCAAGGAGGGGACAGATTCACTCCTCTCTGGCATCCCACCTGACAGCACCCTGTGGCAGTGCTGGGAGGATCTGGACTGACCACTGGACAGAGCCACAAGCCAGGTTGTGCTCCAACCCACTGGGGTGGAGGAGCCAGTCCATGCTCCTGGGCTCCTCTCTGTCCCTGGCCTGTTCTCTGGGATGTGACGGGACATTGCTTTTGATGTCAGAAGCGGTGACACTGTTGTGTAAATCTAGATAGAAATGGCAATAAACTCTACTTTTTATATATGCCTGTGCTGCAAGCTGTGTCTGTGGCTGGGAAGAGGAGGAAGAGTGATGGCGTTGGGGAAGAGGCTGGGAATTGCTGGAATGGGACTGGGGAGGATACTGGGCTGGTGCTGTTCCCCAGCTGGGAAAACTTGGCAGCTCCCCACTTTCTCAGGGGGGTTAGTTCCTCCTAGATGGTCCTGGCTGAGCCAAGATGGGGTTTTTGGAGATACAAGCAGGCAGCCCCTTCCCAGGGGCTGGATGTGTGGTAGGGAAAAGTGCCGTGAACCTGCAGGTCTCTGTCACCTCTGTCACACCTGTGCAGGGCAAACTTGGGGGCACAAGCAGAAAGGGAGCTCTTCTCAGGCTGTGTGGAGCTGTATGTGCTCCCAGCTCTGCTCTTCCTCTGGTGTTTTTGTTCTCGCAGCCATCATTGATATTTTTGGTTGTTTTTTCTTTGTTTGTTTGAGGCTGGACTTTTTTTGTGTTTTTGGTTGGTTGGTTGATTGGTTTTTTGTTTGTTTGGGTTTTGTGGTTTTGGTTTTTTTTTTCATTTTGGCCCATCTCAAAACATGATATGAGAGTAGGAGGATTGGTCATCCGGACTGAACAGTGGTGGACAGGGCTGGAGGATGCCCCAACCCTGTTCAAGGGCACAACCAGCTTTTCATTCAACCCTATGGGGTATATGAGGGAGGGCAAAAAAACTCCAAACCCTCCATCTCTGGGGCTGCTGATGGCTGCTACAGGTTAAACCCCAGAGATGTTTGTGCAGAGCCCCGGGCTGGCAGTATGTTTGAAGCAAGGTGCAGTATCCTCCCACAGGGTTTTCTGGAAACAACTCCTGGCCATCCAGAGCCATCATTGGGCTGGCAATGCCTGGGGCCAGGGGAGCAGGTAGGTGGCCATACCCTGTGCTACAGCAGCACAGCTCCACATGGTTTCATGTCTCTACTGTGGTGAGGACAGTTCAGCCCCAGCCCTGTGTGAGTCATGGTGGAGCTGGGGGTGGTTGGCACCCTGGAAACGCCGGGTAAACAGCAAAACACAGGCCACATGGGCTTGAAATCATTATTGGGTGGCTTTCTCCTCCCTGTTCTGTCTGTCCCAACATGGTGACCCCACGGCAGCTGTGCAAGTGCTCTAGTGCAAGGGCACACGCATGTGCCTCGTGAGTACATGGGTGTGATGACTTTGCCTATGTGTCTGATGACTTTTCCTGTGTGTGTGTGTGTAAACAGGTCCAGGCCCCCCTACCATGTACATACACATCCCTTGCACACACAGGCACTCAGGCACTGCAGCAGCCTGTGGGGGACACACACAGCAGACCCCCAGTTCTGCCAGCCTCTCACACTTACAGCTGCTCCAGGAAGGGCTGTTCCACAAGGCAGCTGGATTCAGGTGTGCTTGCACTGGCCAGGTCACTGTGGTGGGTGTTGGGGGTGCTGGGAAATGGTCTGGCCATCCTTCCGGCCCCTTTTGGCTGGGGAAGCTTTGGCCTGCAGCAATGAGCTCTGTGTCCCATTTGTTCTAATTGCACCCTTCAATCCAGCTGCGTTCAAGGGGTGCAGTGCTGGTGTTGGGAGTCCTGTTTGCTGCCTCTCCCTGTCCTCTGTCCCCACAGCCTTGGGGTTCCGCACAGCGCAGAGGCGCACGGGGACAGGCTGTGGCAAAACCGCTCATTGCAGCCACCCGCTCCAAACCACTTGCTTCAGAGCTCAACCTCCCTCCCACGGGTAGGCAGAGCCTTTCCCGTCCTGCGGTGTGGTGTGACAAAGTGCCAGCCAATGGCACAGGGCAGCCCTTGCAGAGCTCCCGCCTCCCCACTGCCCCACGGTGCCCCAGGGGTTAACGCACACCCCAGCATCCCGCACCCCCTGACACCCCCCACCCGGCCTCCCCTGGCCCCCAGTGTCTCCCAGCCCAGCCCTGGATCCACCCCGACGGGCTCAGCTCAGGGGCATGATAGAGAAAAGAGCTCGGGGGGTGCATGTTGTTGCAGAGGATGGGAAGCCCGTGTATGTGATGTTTAGAGCAGCGAGCGCAGGGGAGCAGCAGCCTGGGGGGAAGTTTGCAGCAGCACAGGGAGGGCAGCAGGATTTGAGGGTCTGCCCAAGGGTCAGGATATAGGGGAGACACCCCCAGCCCTGCATGTTCTCACTCCTTCACTGGGTTCTCCTAGGGAGATTCCACTCCAGCCAGGCAGAAGGGCATTGTGCAACATCCTCCCTGTGCCTCAAACACTGTGTGCCTCCCTGCTCTTCAAATCGAACAGCATGTCCCAGCCCAGCCCAGCCCTGCGGGAGCCTTGCAGACAGATGCATGCATGGGATTTTCCATGCAGTCCTTGGTGCCCGGCACCCCCAATGGATCCATGTCAGCCCAGCACAGCTGCCGAGGCCTGGGACCCTCTCAGAAGGGGAAGCTGTGCTGCACAGTGGAGGCTCCCAGTGGAGAGTGGCACAAGCTGTGGTGCCAGCAAGTCGCAGCTCAGTGCCATGGGGGTTGGTGCATGGTGAGAGCAAGAACCAGCTGGAGCCTACACCGGGAGCTAGGTCTGGGGCTCTGTGTGCAGCAGCCTCCCAGGACATCTGCACAAGCATTCCATGAGCACTGGGAGCCCCCCATCTGAGACAGCTGGAGACAGAAAGATGCAAGGGTGAAGATGCACCTGCAACAAGCCAAGCATGTGGAGCCCATCCCCCAAGAATCCATGCAGCAGGGTGGGGTGTGAAGAGGGGGTGCACCAGAGCTGAGGGTCCTCATCTAGCCCACCTCCTTCCCCACAGCTCACCCACCCTTCTGCCTCAGTTTCCCCTCTGTTCACGTCCCCTGAGAAGGGGGTTTTTCTAAGGTTGGGTCAGGCTGAGACCCTAGCATGCCTCCAAGCAGTCCCAGCTGGGTAAGAGGTTTCAGGTCTCCATGGCAGGCAGGCCCAGGTCCAGGCAGAGGGAAGGGAGCTGTTCCCAGCACACATGCCTGCCAGGAGCTGCTGGCAGGGCTGCCCACCAGAGGCACACTGCAACCATGCCCTTTGCCAGCACTGTCAGCCCACTGTCAGGGCACCTGTGGGGTAGAGGCAGCACATCCCAAAATGGCACAGGCAGTCCTTGCAGAGCAGCTGCTGTTGTCCTAGTGCCACACCACCCTTATATAACTGGGGAACCAGCCCAGGCCTGTGCCCTCCGCTTAGGGCTGGGACACGACCCAGCTGTGCCAGGCCGCCAGCCCCCTCAGGGCTTTTGGCCCCATCACAGGTCACAGGGCTGTCCCCCCTCCCAGGAACACTGCCAGCCCTGTCCCCCCACAGCCCCAGTGGGTGGGGGACCTGCCAGAGCAAGTCCAGCCGGCTGCAGAGGGCAGCGGCTGCCTATGCCCAGGGCTCAGTGTTGGGGTGGGGGCCAGGGTAGGGCTGTTTGGATGGGTACACAGTGTTCCCTGCTGGCTTGTGTCCCCGGCACCCTGCCCTGACACCCAGGCACAGGCATTTGTTGGTATCAGGAAGTGAAACAAACAGCAGGCAGTAACCTGGCAGCAAGACCGCAGCCGCCGCAGTGTTGTGGGTGCACTGGGTGCACTGCACTCCTGCCAAGACCTTACCATCACCAGCTGCCCTTGGGACAGCACCCTCCCTGCCCTGAGTACTGCTGGGGATGCCTAAGGAGAGCAACTGGCTCATCCTCTCAGTCCTCAGGTATCCTTCCTGCATCCTTCTTTGCTGCAGGATGAGTTTTCCCATTGGGAAAAATAAAAATAATGCCATGGTTTGTGGCCTGTGGGCTGCAGCTGGTCCCCAGCCTGGTCAAGTCCTGTGGGGGGAAAATCCTGTCAGCAGGGCCTGTTGCAATACAACAAGGGGGGCAGAATTAGATTGGATATAGGAAAGGAGCTTTTTACAATGAGGATGGTGAGACCCAGGCACAGGCTGCCCAGAGAAGCTGTGGCTGCCCCCTCCCTGGACATGTTCAAGGCCAGGTTGGACGGGGCTTGGAGCCACCTGGTCTAGTGGAAGGTGTCCCTGGCCATAGCAGGAGGCTGGAATAGATGACCTTTAGAGGTCTCTTCCAATCCATTCTGGGATTCCATGATTTTATGACACTTTGGTCTGGCTGGGTCCAGCTCTCCCTGTAGATCCCTGCCTGTGGCACAGGGGTGTCATGCTTCTGGGAGCCAGACATGCTGGCTGCCCTTTCATCCCCACCCAGCTGGAGAAAGGGTAGCCCAGTTAGGAGCCATCTGCTCACATTCTGTCATGGGTCAGCACACAGGGAGCCACAGCTTTGTACCCGTGGTGAGGTGGCTGTGTGTGTAATCCTCTGGACAGACACTCCCCAGGGCTGGGAGAGCTGTGGGACCTGCTGTGGCAAAAGGACTTCAGTTTCCCAGGTAGAAACAAGCTCAAACAACCCCAAGGAGACAAGCTTAGAGGAGGAGAGAAGAGGGAAGGGGATGGAGTGTGTAGGATTTTGGGAAAAGCAGGAGATACTGTCAAAAGACAAAAGTTGCTGAGGCAGGTGGAAAACAGGTGGGTCATGCAGTAGGGTGACAAGAGTGCAAAAGACACAAACAACCTGAGATGCCTCCTGCCTGTCCATGCCAGAGCCAGTGCAACAGCTCTTAGGAGGTTAATGGGATCATTAGTGGCGATAAGGAGGCAGCGAAGCAGTAAAATGTTCCTGAGAAAGTGAACTTCCTCATTCCAGCCAAGAAAGGGAGATTGGTTGAGAGCAAACAGCACCAGGATAAACAACTCAATTAGAAACAGCAGTTTCTCAAATCCAAACAACCCAGACCCGGAAGGTTTCATGTGGGAAGAGCCACGCTTGGAGCAAACACTTCCCCATGGGACTGCCACTTAATGAATGAGCACTTGGAGTTACAGAAGGTGCCAGGGATTAACTGGGATTTAGAGGCCTGGGGGACCTGGCCAATTTGCTTTAATTGATCATTAGAAACAGCATAATCCCCAGCAAAATCAGTGTGGGAAATCTGGGCGCCAGGGTCCAGACTTTGTCGGGACTTACAAGAGGACATAAGTCACAAAGGGGTTGCCTCCATTGGAAAAGGCTTTGCAAATGAGTGGGTTGCCTTGTACCTGACCTTCTGGGGGCTGCCCGTGGCCTCTCTCAGTCACCAGCTGCCTGCCTGGTGCCCTGCCTGCAGAAGCAGCTGCCCACACTGCCTGGCTCCCAGACCAGAGGGCAGAACAGAGGAACAAGGCTTGACCTGCACCCTGGACAAGGCTGACATCTCTGTGCAGGTCCTCCACATCCCACTGCCACTCGAGCCCAGGGCTGCCTGCAGGCCATGCTGAAGCAGGGACAGGCAGCTGGTGATCTTGGTGTGGGCGACACTGGGGGCAGCCCTGTGCCAGGTTTACACCACTTCCAGACACTGACATGGACATTTTCCCCTGAGCTCAGCACTCAGGTCTCTCTGGTATTTGAGGTCTCTCCTGCCAGCCTTCCCAGCCCAGTCAATGATTACCCAGGATGGAGGTTACTCAAGAGCCACCAGGACAGTAACAGAGCAGGAATGACATCCCCAAGCAAACACTGGCTGTGCTGGCCAGGGCAGAGTGCCAAGTCCCAACAGCTTCTGCATAGCTTTTTGCTGACACAGCCAAGGTGTATGGGGCCACCCCACTGCCAGCTGGTGGTCTGCTGTAGCAGGACAGAACAGAATTCCAGAAGGCCCCAACCCCCTCCCTGCCCCTGCAAAATCAAGATCTCATTGCCACTGTGGGTCAGCTGTGATGGCCCCTCTGCTCCCACTGGAGACGCTGGCCCCCGGCGGGTCATGCATGGCGGCACCGGAGGTCAGGGCCCTGGCAAGAGATTACTCTGGCTGGTTGTGCCACGCAGTATTTGTTGTGTCTGAGCCCTCCTCTACCCCGTGCCACCCTGCCTGGGCATGACCTGCTGTAGCCGGCGGCTGTAACCCCAGCAGGGCTAGGGCTTGGCTTTATGGCAGGAGATCTCCTATCTCTAGGATCACACGCTGGAGTGATTTTTTGGTCTTTGCTTTTTTTGGTCTTTTTTGGTCTTTTTTGGTCTTTTTTGGTCTTTTGCTGTAGAGCAGCCCTGGCATTTTAGAGAAGAGGACCTCAGGTGAAGGGCTCACTGCAGCAGGCACCAGGGGTACCCAGGGCTTCGAAGAGATAGCAAGAGGTGGGCTGCAAAAAGCCACCACTCTCCTGGAGGATGGATGGACTCTGTTTGTACATGCACAGTGCAAAGCAGCACAACACTTCCAGTCTTTCCCCTCCACCCCTGAAGAAACTTCTCTCTCAACCTTCCTGCACTCTCAGTCAATTCAGTAACTCTTTTGTGCTCACAGCAGAAGATACACTGGCAAAGTTAAAGATAGTCCTTGGCCACCTCTGAGCCAAATATGGCTAAACTTTCTGTCCCAAAGGTCCTAGAGGCATGAAATGGGACTCCTGACCTGCTGGGAGCATTTTGGTGCTCTGGAACATGGAACATCAGCGTGGCCCCATTTTTAATGAGCATACTGTGGTAGAAGTGTCATCACAGCAGAGCTGCTGCTGCTCCCGAACAGCCCTGTGCACTTGGGAGAAGCCCCCAAGGGTAGTTGAGCCAGGGTGATTGCAGGCAGGTTTGTCTGTGGGTCTGGAGGCCCTTAGTTGCCCTGGTCTCCTCTCCAGTCCCCCCACAGCATTGGGCTGACCATGAGTGACAAAGGTGATGTGGTGGCAGGGGCATTGCAGCTGGGTTAGTACCCTGGGGAGATGGTCCCATAGTCGGAGAGCAGCCAGGGGGTGGCCACTGCCAGGCGTGGGGCTGGTGGCCACAGCCTTGCCAGCAGCCTGTTTTTCATTCTCCGGAAGGGAACCTTTGGACTGTGGAACGTTCGAGGCTCAGGGAAGGCAGGGACAAAGACAGAGTCCAGGCCGGGCTCTGTCTGTCTGGCCTCCCTCAGCGAGGTGACTGCCAAGCTGGGAACACCCACGGGTGAATGCACTGCAAAGGGGCTTGTGCAGGGTGAGTGGGTGTGAGCACAGGGCATGCAGGGCCTTGTCTCTGTCCCAGTAAGGTCCAAGATGCAGTGCTATCCCATCTCGGTGTGAAGGGGCTCCATCAGCCTAGCGACAGCCGCAGAGAAGGAGAGAGCAGGAGAGCTCACCCTGGGTCTCTGCAGGCTGTCTCCATGCCTGCACTGACCCCAGAGCAGTGCACCACTCCCTGCACCCAGGAGTGCGCTCACACAGCCCCTGCCCTGTACTTGGCAGCAGGAAGGGACTGTGGGCACTGCAGCTGTATGTCGGCCCCCAGGGCTTCCAGCTGGGACCAGCTTCCTCTCATGGCAGCTCCCAATTAAACCAATTTCTTAGATGACTTCAGCAATGCAGGAGCTGGAGGCTTTGTAGTTGTGCAGCCTCTTGGGCCACCCCCAGGGTTTCCCTGTCCTACCAACGCCCTCCCCCATCCCCAGGGCAGCACCTGCTCTCTTGAGTAACACGTGGCCTGATCTCCTGGGGCAGTGCCTCCACTGGCCCTGGTGCTCTCCATAAGCCTTAATGGGAACATATCCCAGCAGGAGCCAAATGCTGGGGACTGCCCTGGCCTCACCAGGGACAAAGAAGTCAGTGCCATGCTGAGATGTGAGCCAGAGGCACCTCTGAAGCGGCCCCACTGGTGCCAGCCCGCTGTGTCCAGAAGCTGTGGCACCCAGCAGAGCAGTACATCAAAGCCCTTCTTGCCTCAGCTACCCACCACCCTGGCCAAGCACAAAGAGGGAGTGGCAGGGAAGACAGGCAGACAGGGCCAGGGCCCCCATGGGGCTGAGGCCAGGGAGTCAGGTGCCTTCCCTCCCTGAGCACCTCCTTCCGTGTCCCAGAGCTCAGTTCCAGCATATAACAGCTACTCAGAGTGGCTGGGGTGGAGTACGGACAGGAACACTGCAGAGACCAAAGCAAGGCTCACAAGCACAGCCTGCACTGATGGCCAGGAATGAGGGAAGCCTTGAGGGGACCTGAGCTGGTCACCCAGGACACAGGAGCTGCACTCCCACAAGCCCAAAAGGGATGGGCAGACAGCACAGTGGCATGGACCTGTGCTGTCTAACAAGGAGATGCAGAAAACTTCGGGCGTGTGACTCCAGGGAGGGAGACAGACCCTCAGGTGCCCTGGGCTGGGTACAACAGTGCTCAGACAAACACCAGGGTCCCTGTTAGTGCCAGTGGTGCAGGGGCAGCTCTGGGGGCATGTGAGACGTGGGCTTGGGCCACCTGGCAGAGAGAACCTCTGTGGCAATGGTGGTGCTTCCAGCCCACCAGCACTGTGGGACACTGCACTCACACAGGGACGCTGCAGTCAGCCCTGCAGCCATGGCACTGACACATACACACTCATGATGTAAGGCACACGCCTGGCTCCACGCTCAATGGGACCAAAGCCTCATGATACCCCAGACAGCCTTTCGGGTGGCTGAAGGCTCAAGATGTGCAGGTGAGACTGCTGCAGGGAGCAGAGTGTGATCAGTTTGGCTGCTGCAACCACAGTTGGGGAATTTGGGTCCAGTGGCAGACATGGGATGGAAATCCTTGGTGCTGACACCACCAAGAGCTCTGATCCCTCCACAACACAGGGGCTCAGGGACCAAGGAGAACAGAGCCAGGACCCAGGCAAAGAGCCTGAATGGCAAAGCACTGAGCATCAGAGGCTGCAGGCTCCTTCGTTGGATAATTACTGTTATTTTTGTTATTATTGCAATTACATTAACAGCAACAGCTACAGCTGGCTGCCATTGCATCATTGCTATTGTCATTGCAGTGGGAAAGTGACACCCCAGGGCAGTAAGAGCCTTAGCCAATGCCCATGCAGTCTGTCCCTCTCTGAGGGCATTCACAGCTCCAAAGCTCCCTGCTGATACCAGGGCTGTGCCTCTTCCCCAGGTCAGTCCCTGCCAGGGACCGGCTCACTCGGTCCCCAAGGCCTGACATGTTGTCATTTGGGGTACAGCCAGAGCGGGTGTCACTGCTCATAACTCTGCCACTGCCAGGGAAGATGCCCTGCTCATGGGACAGGCCCACGTGGCTTTCCAGCTATCTTCCCACCGCAGAAAAGGCTACTATTAATGGACGGATTGTTAGAGAATTAAGGGTTGGAGCAGCAAGCGGGTGTGGACTATGGACTGCAGAGTGCCAGGGATTACCCTGGGACAGCAGTCTGGTGCCACCACCTCTCCAGCCAGAGCTGGTGCTGCTGGAGAGCTAAGCCCAAAGTGCTGGAGCCCAGCCCAGCTGGCAGTGCCCAAGCTTTGCTCTATTAGGAAGTTGGAGCAGGGATGCTGCCCACCTCTCTCCATGTCACCTGAGATCATTCTCAACCTCCAGGTCCTGGAGGGGTTCTGCTGCACAGCTGGACCTCCCAGCGTGGTGAAACGGCCGTGCCAAAACTCCTGGGGTGGTGGAGTAGTGCCTGGGAGCTAATATTGCACAAAAGCTTGCCAGCCACCCTGGACAAAGGGAAACACTCCCCATCTTCCTGTAGCTGCTCACTCTTCTATAATTTCACACTTAGAGAAGCACCCAGCTCCCACAGACACCCAGCACTGACAACCTGCACCCAGTGAGGGAACCCATCCCTCCTATTTTCCCCCCTGCTGCCTGCTTTGTTCAGGATGCTGTGGGCAAGCAGGGCCCTCCTGTTTCTGGCAGGGTTGAGCACCCTGGGAGCACCCTGCAGCATTTCTAGCAGCTGCAGCTGTGCCTCACCATGTCCAATGCAGCCGAGACAGAGCTCACACCTCTCCTGCCAAATGCCACCATATCACTGCACAGAATGAAGGAAGGTCCTTCTCAGCCCAGACGTAAATCTGTGCTCCAAGCCAAGCCTGGATTAGACTTAGGGGTTTATGGCAGCAACAAGTCTGCCTGCAGTCCATGCAGTCTTGCCCAGGAGAAGGAGCACATGTGTGGGGACATGTGAGCACACAGGGAAACCTTGTGCCTTGGCTGTTTCAGACATCCCAGCAATACCTGAACCACTGAGGCTGTGACCTCTCAGAATTCCTGTACTGGGGAAACAGAGAAGGAACGTGTCATTTTAACAGCTCTGACCTGGCTCTGCTCCCCTCTGTCTGCCCCCCCACAAAAGCTCTGCTGGCAGGCAACTCACAGGCACTGTGGTAGAGCTGGCTGAGGGCAGGGGCAAGGGTCACTCTGCACACACACTGGGTGCAATTAGGCAGCCAGAGACTGCTGCAAATAGCGCTGCTGCAGCATGGGAATGCCACAATACTAATTAATACAGGCTTGGGGCCAGGATAGACCTTCTAGGGCTGCAGGAACTCAGGCAAGAAGACAAAATGCCCCTCCAAGAGATGGGTGTCTAACCAGGGCCTGGACCTAACCAGCCAGTGTGCCCACCCTTGGGCTGCATCTGTGCCCCATATCTTGGGGTCACCAACTTCTGCCTAGGGCTGGAAGAACCAGCCCCTGGCCCCTGCCACTACTCTGGGGACATTTCAGCTCAGCCCCCATGGCCAAGAGGGGCCAGCAGCTGGGGGTGGAAAGTAGACAGGGCTTCATGAGAAGAAGTGAGAGCTTGGAGGTCTATTGTGATCTGACCCCCACCCTAGCCCCAGGCCAGTCACCACAGTGTGCTCAGCCCTGTGGCGTCCAGGAGCTGGATGCCAGGAGCCAGGCACAGTGCTCTAATATAAACACATCTCCTTTCTCTGCCTGCTGCTCCCATTGCAGTGACAAGTGGGCACTAGGCCAAAAATGCCTTTCCCTTCCTACCTCCACAGGGCAGTAGGACAGATGGAGGTGGAAAGCTCATGGGGAAGGTTGAGGTAAAGAACCAAACCCTGAGGCTGGCCTAGTACCCCTGCTTCCAGTCTGACTGCATCCCAACCCTGGGATGGTCGCATCGCTGGCAGGTTATGCTGCCCAGGGCTCAGCCTTCAGTCTCCTCCTCCTCCTCCCCCCCTGAGCTTGCAAGTTGCCCTGCTGAGTCTGGCTCTGCTCATCAGCTCTCACACCTTCTGCTGCCAGCTGTGAGCAGCACAGGGCAACCTGCTCCAGGGTATTTGCTAAAGCTGGGTTTGCAGCCCTCAAAATCCCCTTCACCTGAATCCCTCTCATCCCATCCAGATGTCCTGGTGAGGGCTCATGTGCAAGTGGGGAACGCACATCCCCACATGTACTGACCAAGGCACTGGGGCCTGGAAGAAGTTGAAGGGACTTTCCAGCCCAAACCACCTCCAGGAAGGATCAACTCCCAGACGGTTAAATACAAAACATTTTCTTCCTGTTTCAAGCCTAATTTTTGCATCAGGCAGGACTGATTATTTTTAATGAACTGTAAACATGGAAACAGGCACTGTGCTTCTGCAAACTGTTTCCTTTGGGAATCTCCCAATTTTCAGGTCTAACAGATCCCACAGATAATGCCTCATTGGCATGGATGGAGTCTTGTGGGGAGGGCCCCTGGGCTGAAAGCCGAGATGTGCTGTGCCCTGTATTTTTAGAAGCTGAAGACAGCCAGCTGGGTTCCAGTCCAGACTCACCCCTACCTTGCTCTGACCCCATGAACTCTGGGTCTCCAGGTCGAGGTGCCTTGGGACACAGTGTTATACTGCTGCTGAATGCAGTCATGCAGAATAGGACTTACATTTTTATTTAAACTGGTCTTCTCCATGTTTGCCATGGAGGTAACATTCCCATGTCTGTTGTATCCTTCCCTGGACAGGGAGCAGACTCAGAAGGTGCCACTGGCATTGCAGGGGCTGACACACACCACGTGCCTGGCGCTGTGTGTGACAGCAGCACTGGCAGGATTGGGCCATCCCCATTTGTGCCCAGCTGGGTGTATCATGGCCATGGATGACAGAGATCCTCAAGCCTCTGGCTGTCCCACTGATGAGTCTGTCCCAGAGAGGGCTGCTGCATCCTCACTGCAGGGTCCTGCGGAGCCCCACTGTGCCCAGGCACCGCACCACTGCTGCAGCCCCTTCTGTGCCCAGCCTGCCGAGCTCTGGCCCACGGAGGAGCTGCTCCTTGGACATGCCCATGTTTGGATGTTTTTGAGCTGATGGATGACTCAGATCTCTGTTCCCGGGACTCATTTACCGAGATGGGTAGGAGCAGTAGGAATATGAGGCTGGCGGCGTGGCGGCCGTGCACTGCCCCGTGTGCCCCCACGTGCAGCTGCCTCTGCCACCCGCCCCTGTCCCCGTGCAGGGCCTGCTCAGGGACAGCTTCTGCTTTCCGAGTGGGAGGTTGCTGGCCCCCGCCAAGCACAGGGAGTGCTGGGGAGGGATGTGCCCAGGCTCACACGGAAAGGCAGAAACAGACCCTTTTTGCTGCTCCAAAGCAGGCCGTTCCAGGCTGTTTTACCCTCTCCTTACAGGATCAACCCAGCAGTTCCTTTTGTCCTTACTAAATGCTGAAGCTCTGCAGCCCCTTGCCAGTGCCACGGCTGTGCCCCTGCCCCGCTGCGGCTCTCCCAGCTGGTAGATGGCACTGTCCCCATACATGCCTGCTTGGTGGAGCCAGAGGTTTCTCTGAAAACAACTCACTTCTTGGCCTGCCTGAAATAGCAGCTCAGAAAACACAGTGCAAAAATCCTCAGGGCTGAGCGACAAGTTGCTCCTCTCCAGCTGCTGATCCCACAGCCCCTGCACCAGGGCGGTATTCCCGAGTGGCTAGGGAGCCTCCCCAGCGTCCCCCCCAGCTCCCCACTATGTTGCATAGCCATGAGCATCTTCCCAGTCCTCCTGGCCACGACAGCTCCCCGGTTCTCCTTTGGCTGCTCCCTGCGGACATCCCAGGGATCCATCCTGCCCCGCCCCGGCCTACGCCATCCCCAATCCAACCGTTGCTCTGGAAGCAGGAACCAAAACCTGTTACTTCCGCCTGCCCACGGTGTCTCACAGCATGGCCCAAAATAGCTCAAAAAGCCCTAAAATATCGCTGCCCACTCAGCCCAGCTAGTACCCTGACGAAGACGTGGGAGTGTGTGCAAGGCCAGGGGTGAGCAAGCAGAGAGACCAGCCCAAAAACGTACATCCCATGGGATCATCATTTCCCCTGGCGTGCAGAAAAACAGCTGTTGCTGTGGCGACAGCTCAGCGCTTGCTGCTTCCTCCCACAAAATCGGGTGACACGACGTCATCAGCCGGCCGGCCGACGGTGAGCGTGGCCGGGGCCGTGACTCAGAGCTGGCCACCGGCCCCGGCCCCGCCTGCTCCCCGACCTCCCCCTCCCCTTCTCACCATGCGTGGGCATCTCTGGCTTTCCTAGAGCACCCAGCAGGCAGCAGGATGTAGAGCCTGGGTCACGATTAGCACGTTCAGGCTCGGAGATGGGGTGTGCCCAGCTCTGCAGACCGGTTCTGGATTAGCCAATCCCTCCCCCCGGCGTGTCCCCTCTGTGCAAGTGACAGTAACTCAGGCAGACCCCCCTCTGCACAGGCTCCCTCCGCCTCTTTCCATCCTGGGCACACCAGGGCATCCAGGATAGACCAGGACACTGCTGCCCTTAAGCATCCTATTCACAAGTGAAATGCTTCCTAGTGCTCTCAGGTTAATCCTGATCCACTGCCAAATCATCCAGGTGAGATGCCAAGCTGGAGTCATCCAGGGTTCACGAGCCAGGGGAGGGATCAGGAGAGTGGGTTTGGGGGAAGCTAAATACAAACAATGCCTCCCAAGGATAAGCCAATGTTCACAGCATCTCCAGAGAATGTTAATCTCCCTCTATTACAGTCAGATTACATAAAACTCCCTGTTTCCAGTTCTCTCTTCCCAGCTCTGGTCTGCTGGAGGACCACCCAACTCCCCTAGCTCCAGCACCGGGCCAGTCTCCAGGCTGGGCTGCCCCCACGCTTCCTTTTCAGAGCTGAATGCACAGGAGCACTCTTGGGAGAGTCCCCCATGGCCAGCACCCCAGTATCTCTCTGCTTGTCCCAACACACAAACCCAGAACCCACTGAAGGTGTTTTAAAACTGATCTTCTGAAAAGGAATCGTGAACAGAGGAATCCTGGGGGAGTAAGACCAGAGCTGTGCTGTGATGCTTTTCAGAAGCAGTTTTCTTGAGAAGGCAAAGAAAAGGCGCAAAATCACGACTTCCCTATTGCTGCCCATTGCCAACGAGTGCACCCGAACAAAGGAAAAGCTGCTTCCAGACCCCCTGGCTCTCCCCTGGGCTGCAACATCTCAGCTGGGAGGGCCTGGACTGTCCCAGGGAAGCTCCCTTGTGTCCATACTGCGACACAGCAGCATCAGGCTCCCAGAAACCTTCGTCTTGCTCCCCTGAGACACAGAGTACCTTCACCTTAGTGGTTCTCAAGCAAGCTCTGAACCCCTACCCCATCACGGAGCAGCATAGATACCCTGAGCGTCCTTATCACCAGCCAAGGAGCCAGGAATCAATTCCAGCTCCCCTGAGTCTCCAGCATGCCTCCTGCTCCATCCAGGATCCCCTTGCCTCCCTCGTGCTCCATACTTCATGTTTGTATGCTGCTGCCCTGGTTACTGGCCACTGAGTCACCACCAAACCTCTCTCATAGGCAGGAAATCCTAGACTCATATTTTCCGTGGGATTCCTACAACTCATTTAACCTTCTGAGGTGGAGAGAAATGTTGACAGAGGTGGGCAGAGATGTTGATGTCACAGGGATGTCCCAGGGACCAGGGCTGTCTATACAATGAGCTGCCAAGAGCACATCCAAGCTCTGCAGGAATGTTGAGATTCCTTGGGGCTGTCTGATAGGGGATTCCTTCATCCTTTTGGAGAAATCCAGGAGAAATCTTTCCCTAGCAGCTGCTCTTGCAGCTGAGCAGCCATGGTGCCTGTGTGTGGGTTCACTTCCTGACATGTGCTTTGTGAACCCACCCTCACATGGGTGTTGAGGCTTTCACACCTCCCCATCATATCCCCAGTTTTGCAATGCTGCAAAATTATCCCCAGCTCCCAATAGCCCCCCCAGCACTTGTCTCTAAAGAACCAGCATCTGGAAGGGATCAGCACAGCAACCACTGTGGGGAAAGGGGAGGGCTATAAATAGCAGCAATTTTCCAAATCAAAGCTTTAGAAACAACAACAACAACCAAAGAACACAGGCTGAGGAGCTGGCTTTTCTGCCCAGCATGTTTATATATACAGTAATTTTTTTTATTCCTAGCTTGTTTTCAATCTTCCCTCACTGCTGGGATGTTCTGGGTCTGTCCTGTTTCCCACTGGGCAGCTTCCCAGAGACATATTTCTTGGAAGGTTGTAACCTCTTTTAGTAGATTTTAAATGACTCTCAGGCAGGAATGTCCCAGGACTCATTTTCTACTCATTTAGTAAGACAGGCTTGTCCCTGGTTTGGGGGTGCCACAGGGCTGGCCATGGTGGCCCTGGGGTGTGGTGGGCACTGCAGGGAGGACAGCAAAGTTCCATCCAAGGGAGGGGTAATGTTTTCTGGGGGAGCTCATTGGTGATGGGAAAGTCTCAGCACCTGCAAGGAGAGGCAGGCTGCACACCTGACTTTAACCCTCATGGCTAAGAGGCAGTGCTGGTAGAAAACAACCTGAGAAGCATTGCCAGGGGTCTCCTTTTGGAACATCCAAACAAATGGATGAGGGTTTCCTTTGGACCATCCTCAGTGTCCTTCACTCAGGTATGGACACTCCTTGGAATAACCCAAGCACAATCCTAGCTGTGGGTCCCCTAACCCTTGCCCTGTTCTGGGCACAGGGACTGCACTTCCTGAATTCTTCCCACTGTCCCTGTTGGGACCCATGGACTGGCATGATCCCACAGACACCACAGCTCTAGCAGTGCATCCTTCCGGGATGATTTGTGGCCCCAATGGCATCCAGTGTCCAGTGGGACATCTGTTCTGCAGAACAGTAGCCCTCAGCTCCTGGTAGGGCAACTCAGATGTTGCAAGACAAGGGAACAAGGAGAAATTGCACCTTTTCCCCAGCAAGCTACTCTCCAGCTTGAAATCCCCAACCACAGCTCAAACTCCTTGAGCTCTGCTGTGTTCCTGCTCCCTCCCCCTGCCCAGGGCTCCTCAGTGACTGCTAATAGCAGCAGCCTGGCCCTGGAAAGTGTAGATGTGTGACCGCGTGTGCAGACCAAGCCAGTGCTGCTGCATTTATCCCAGTTTTACTGCCCACTAGAGTTGTTTTGATGGAAGGGCTGTGGTCTGGCAGACTCTGCCCTGGCAGCAGTGCTGTTGTGCAGCCAAGCCAGGATGGCATGACACACACATTTGAGAAATAACCTCATAAATCTGCTTAATTCAGCCGATGAATCATTCCCGCTCCCTGTGGGCTCCCTTCCCATGAGCCAAACCTTACTGCCCCTGCTCTGGGAAACAACACAGGCAAAAAGTATCTGGGCAGTGTTGCCTGAGCAACACCAGCAGCACTGCCTGCTCTCTCCCCACAGCCCTTTGCCCTGCCCAGCACACCCGGCCTTCCTGCAAAATGCTGGGAGCTGCTTGGCACCTTAGTGCCACATTCCCAGACTCCATAGCATTCCACAGCCAGAGCAGCCAGACAGCTCCAGCTCCCCTGTCCTTGCCTCCCCAGGCCAACTGGGGAAGAAGACAGCAGGCACTGGAAGCAGCCACAACTGAAAAATGCAGGAACAATTTAACAGCCACCCCTTGGGATGCCAGCTGCTGTTGGCTTAAACCAGGTGAGAGCAGGCCCAGCTTTCTGGGGACCCACTGGCACCCAAGGCCACAGTGATGGACTCAGCACATGACTGACACCAGCATGAGCAGCTGGGACACTGGCAGCCAAATGGTCAACAGCAGGGTGGCCACAAGCAGTACCTGCAGACAACAGCTTTGTGTTCCCATCTCCAGGCAGACCATAGCAGGTTGTGCTGGCCCAGCCCACGCCAAGCTGCTGAGGGGCTCTGGGGTTCCCTGTCACAGCAAGGGTTGTGCCATTGGCCTGCAGTAATATCAGTGTTACTTCTTCAAATGATGGACACTCTCCAAACTCATCCCACAAGGAAGCAATCAAGTGGGCTGTGTGCTAACTTGGGGCAGGGAGAAGATGGCACAGTCTTGTATGCTTTCCCTTGTACAGTAGAAATCAGTCCTATCCTACAGCAGGGACAGGATCCTGGGGGACCTGGCAGAGCCCTTTGTCAGGACTGGGATTACCATGGGAAGTGGAAGGCTGGGTCACACTCCACTATATCCATCCAGATGGGTGAACATATCCACCTAGTTTAATGTCACAGCTGACACTGTCAGAAGCACTCAGAGCAGTGCAGGATGTTCCCGTTCAGGTGATGGTCCCTGCCCTACCACCGGCAAGGGGCTGGTGCTCCCAAAGACTGGCCCATCCATGCAGCAGCACTGCTGCCTGCTTGGATCCATGCTGACATGAGTGGGTCATCAGCCCTCTCCATCCCCTCTGGGGGTGGGTACACAGCCCATGGTCTGCAACCTCTTTTTGGGGGAGAAAGGGAAGAGTAAGGGGTCTGGATATCTCACACCAGCTGGTGCATTAGCAGGTGCATCTGTGTCCCACAGGTGCAGGAGCTGTAACACCTCCTGTTTCCATCACACTCCCCTTGTGACAGCGTCCTGCCCAAGTCAGAGAGGGTCTGCCCCACAGAAGAAGCACATGAAGAGCCATGGGGACGTGAACGCTCGTCATGTCCCTGAAATAGCAGTGGCCTAAACATGGGGGTCCATGTCGAGGACTGTAGCTGCAGGAGTCCCAGAGTTAGGTGATAATCCCAGTTTTCCTTTTAAAGACAATGACACTGAAATGAGTTTCCTTTGAGCTTCATGCGTTCCCAATTCCCAAAAATCTGGGAACTTTTCTAAGTCCATGCTAATAATATCAACAAAGGAAATGTCATTAGACAGAATGTGAAAAAAGCCCCAAATCCCATGACACCTTGGGAACTTGACCTCCCAGGATCACACCCCACTTGGCTCCCGTGCCTGTCGCAAGCTCCATCCCTCTTACGTGACCAGCTCACAGCATCCCTCTCAGCCAGTGCCAGTCTGGACAGCATCCCAGTGCTGTGCCCTGGGGAAAAGACTTCTGTAGATGCAGGAAAATCCAGGATGAGCCATCAAGTGCTCTGCTGACACTGCAAGAAGAGGAAGAACTCCACTCTGGAAGTGCTTGGCCAAGTTCAAGGTCAAAGGCTGTAAATTCCTTGTTATTTTTAACTCCAGGATAGTAACCATCTGGCTGAAAACAAGAGAATAGCTTTGATTTGGAGAGGGAGGGGAGGTGCAGGGGTGGGTGGATGCTTTTGCCTGTTGAAATAGGAGTGAAACCTTAAGAAAGAGGCAGGGAGTGGGTGGGAGAAAACAGGTGCTGCAGGTGGCAGGATGTCCCCAAAGAGGGGGTGAGCAGGGTCCCTGTTTGTGCTCCATCAGTCATGGAGTTGCAGCTGGACACGTTTTGATGGCTGAGGTGACCTGCAAAGACTTGCTGTAGTGTGGGGGCATGGGAGGATCAGGGGCATGGAATGAGCTGGGCTGAGGTGCGAGCTGGCACACACGTGTGCAGCCAGTGGTTTTCTCTCCCACTAGAAAACAGCAGCATGTGGCTGATACTGGGAAAGAAACCTTTTCTCCTGCCTAGTGCAGTGTCCAAAAGAGGGCTGGCATCCCAGCACCCTCGTCCTGCCTATCTGACAGTGGGCAGGGGTGTTGCACTCAGGGCCAAGGCTCCACCCCTGGACACAGCAAAGCCACGGTGCCCACAACACAGTGTCCCTGGGCCCAGGTCTTGGCATATGGCTTCATCAGATGGACATTTCCAAAACAGCACATTGTGTCACACTGCCTCGCAACAGAATGCACAGGCTGAGGGGACAACACTGAGACAACACGCCTTCAGCTCCACACATCCCCCATCCCACACAAGGCACCAGTGTGCCTACCAGGAAAAAGCAGTAATGTTCCCAGGGTGTGAAACGATTAAATGCAGGAGTTTGAGGAGAAAAAAACAGTCAAGGGATAACAGAAGAGAGAACAGCCTTGCAGTGATCACTGCGATCTGCGCAGAGCAGAGCCGTGCACAGAAGCGTGCTTGCACAAACACCCACACCCACTCCCATGCTGGCATTCAGATTCTGTGGGATCAAGCTATGTACACAAGACATGTGTGCACACCCGTGCACGTGTACACCCCCACAGGGGTGTGTGATCCCTGGGATCCAGCTACAGGCAGCATGTCTGTGTGGGCTCAGCATGTCCAGACACAGCTTTGTGCCCACCGCAGTCCCACTTGGCTCCAGCCCCACAGGGCTCTGCCACAGGTGGACACCATGTACTGGGGCCAGTGATGGTGCTCAGGGGAAATCTTCAGATCCTTGTCCTTGAGCCCAGCCAGAACAAACTAGGCAATAAAAGGGGATTTCCTTGCTCAGAGCCTCTTCTACTAGCAAAAACCTGTGCCTTGGCCTTCTCCCAAGCCTGCTCTCCTGTTGTGCCTCGTGCTCAAGCCCTCCCTTGCCATCATGTCTGACTGCATCTGCTCCAACTTCCTGGCTTCTCCATACACCCTACAGACACACTGGGGACAATCCCAGCCCCCTGATGCTACTGGGGTGGGTGGTTCTGCAGCTCCTGGCTCAGGGCAAGTCCTCCCTTGGGAAAACCAAGGCCTGACTTCAAACACACGCAGGGCTGGCACTCTGGGCTCCCCAGGGACATCCTGCAGATGGTCTCTGGGCAGCTGGGGTCTGAGACAGCCACCGTCACCCATGGCTCCTGTTCCATCTCAGCTGTGAGCTGATGAAGCTTTCCTCGGTTGAGACACACAGTCCTTCCACCACCACTCCATGCCCAGGAAGCCCAAGAGCCTGAGGGCTCATACTGCCCTTCCTACCCTGCCACAGGCCTAAGGGGATGCCCAAACTGCCAGAATATCACCCCTCCTGACGTCTGCACCCCTGAGCAGCACAGCCATCGTGCCCCAACCCACACAACTACATGGACAGGGGCAGTGGCACTGTCACATGGTGATGTGGGGACACAGGGGACACACCATTTCAGGGATGCAGACAGAAGTCCTACCAGCAGAGGTGACAGCCAGCAAGTGTCTCTCCCTGCCTGGCAGTGCCAGGCTAAACAGCTCTGCCAGGAGGATAGATGAACGTAAGAAGATACTTCATGGTCTGGTCAAACCCAGTGTAAACAAAGCAGTGGGATCCAAGGAGTGAGGGGCAGACTCTGCATGGGGACAGAGCCACTGTGCTGGCACACAAAGGCCCCTTCACTGCCCTGGAAAGATGAGCAGTGTGTGCAATGGCATTGAATCTGGGACAGGGAAAATTACGGTGTGAGCCCTCCACAGACAGAAAGGCCTTTGTGCCTTTCAGGAGCATCCTCAGCTCTGCAGTCACCATTGGTGACAAAGCACAGCCCAAGCCACAGGGCTGGACTTCCTTGGAGCCAGGTCATGCCAGAGCCACCCCAGACACAGTCTGTGTGATGGCCGAGTGTGTGGTGGGAGCACTGGCTGAGCTCTATTGAGGCTGGATGGCACCCAGCCATCCAGGGAGACAGGAGCTGGCTGCTTTCTGCAGTTCTGCTGGATCACCAAATCCCTGCTCCATCCTCAAAGGCCTCCTCTGTCCCATCTCCCTTTGATGTGACTCCATGAGGCCCCTCAAGCTACATATTGGAAGGGCCTCAGCACCCCACAGCCATCCCAGTGCCTCTGAGTGCTGCGGGCAAGCAGGAGAGGCAGCATCCACTGAGTCACACCAGCTCCAGCCTGTGGCAGACCTGCTGGGCTCCTTGGCACAGAGCAACCTGGGGACCCTCTGCCGCTGGGAGATGCCATGTGGGGTGCCACCCACCCAGCATCACCCTTCCAATGTCAGTCATATCAGAACTGGTCAAACAGGGAACGAAGCCACCAACAAGGTGAGACAGCAGCTTGCTCTTGCTGTGCATCCAGAGTCAGGATGCAGAGGGCTGGTGCAGCAATGCCCCTCTCTGGAGACAGGATTTAGGGAAGACCACAGTGCTGCCCTAAACAAAAGTAAGCACAAGCAGATGCTGCTAGACCATGACCTGGTGAATGACAATCTCTCCATGGTCATGCTGGGCAGGCAAGAAACAGGCCAGCTTGGGCAGCAGCCTCACTGGGCACCAGTGAAGCCATGGCATGTGACATGCCACCTTCCAGAGCCAGCCTGTCCTTACCATCGCCACATCTCAGCTGGCTCCTTCCAACAAGAGGGTGAGCATCAGGGTGTGGCCATGGCTGGTGGGGACCATATTTGCCACTGAAACTGCCAGACTGGACTGAGATGCACAGTCAGGGGATGCTGCACTCCCTAATCCCTGGATCTCCCATGTGTGATGCTGCTCCTCTGTGAAGTCTCACTCCAGGGCCTCCCAGCGTGTGCCAGGAGGAGGCTGAGCCAGAAAAGGAACCAGACACAAAAAGCCTCAAGCCTTTTCTAAATAGGCTTCTTGTTTCTCATCTGGGATGTGGTAAGCTGCCAGAGCCATTGCATGGCCAGGCCATCTGAGCTCTGTGGTAGGGAAGAGCCAGGGCTTGCAGTGGGGACAGGTGGCACCACAGGAACCCCAAGCAGGGGCTGTCCCAGGAGAAGCCGCACAGGGTGCACGAGAAGGGGGTGGGAGGAGTGCTAGGGGTGTGGTGCTCAGTTAATGAGCCCAGGACTGTGGCAATTTCAGACACGCGAAGGACAAGGCAGACACAGAAGGTCAAGCAAGAAAAGCTTCTCTTTTAATTTTCTGACTTCATCTTTTATACATCTTGATCAGAAGGCAAAAGACTGACTACACAGAGTACCACCTTCTTGACTTCATTGGTGAACATCACCATCAATTACATTCCTCCTCTGAGAGGAGAAATATGTAAACAAAATAAATAAGTTCTAAATATACACATAGTTTATATGAAACTGTGTGAAAATCTCCACTACAAACTGCAAACACTGGAAAGCAGGAAAATTCAGAGCAACACAAGACCCATCACAGGGCCCAGCCATGGCTTCACCACCCTGCCTGGGGCCCTGCTGCACCAACATGGGTGTATGTCTTTCATTCCCTGAGGAAGGATTACAGGTCTCAGGCACTTGGAAGAGCCAAGCCTGGAAGCCACACTATGCTCCAAGGACAATCTAGGGAGGACATGTTCTGCTGCCAACAGCTGGTGCCTCAGCCCTTGTTTTCAACTTCATGTAAGCAGGGAACCCAAGCCTGCTCCAGGACATGGTGAAATTGGATCCATACGGAAACAATTAGAAAGGGGAGGGATAAGGAAGAAACTTGGCTTTGTTGGCACAACTCTCTGCCCAGGGAAGAAAACAGAGCCCATGAGCCAGCCCAGATGTATTTGTGCTGGGGAAAAACAACCCATGGGTAAAAGAGAGGCATGGAGATGGGGCTCGCTCCACACCTCCCTCTGGGACCAGTTTTGGCTGAGAGTGATAGGGGCAGGTCCTTGAGGACAGAGAAGCTCTTAAGGAGTAGAATTATAGAATACCCTGAGCTGGAAAGGATCCACAATGATGTTCAAAGTCTAAGTTTCCTACCAAGGAGGAGATGGCATCTCACCAGGGAAGCTCTTCTCACTGGCTTGGAGACAGCCCACCTTTAAGCCAAGTCCAGGGCAGTCAAATGAGGACTGTGAAATGCCTGCTGGGATCCCCTCTGCCAAGACCACCTATGGATTCCCATCCCCAGTGGCATGCTGCTCACACAAACTGGAAGCCACCTTTGCCCTGGGGACCCATCCTCTCCACAGGGCAGGGAAAGGACAAATGTTTTGCTGACGCGCTGGGTTATGAGCCCAGCCTGCACCCCATTGTGCCTTAGCTCCTCATACGGGCCCCGCCCAGGTCCTCTGGTACCTGCAGGCCTTGATGATACCTGCAGGGCTTGATGACAAGAAACACTTGCCACCACAGCTGCTTAGGGCAGGCATGGGGTGTTCCAGAATGAAAGCAGACTGTGAGTCAGCTCAGAAAGTGGAGTCTGGATGAGCATCTTCAGGGGTGATTCCAGGATTGCATCACTGCACTGGGAGAGGTTCACCCTCTGCCTCTGCTCATGGAGAAGTCCTTGGTCAGCCTGTGTGGGTAGGTGTCCAAGTGGACAGGGGAACAAGTGCTGGTGCTGCAGGGTGATGCCTCTGCCTACTGCACAGTACCCTCAGAGCCATATCAGCTTCAGCACCCTCCTCAAACCTTACCCTCCAGCCACAGATCCTGCACAGCCCTAGGCCAAACCCCCTCTCTGCTCCCACTGTCCCCAGGGCAGCGGAGGGGAACAACCTGTTCTCAGAGTATCCATGGAATGTAGCTGTACTCTCTGGCTCCCTTGCCACTCTCCCCAGAAGGACAAAATGGCAGCAGCTGCTTTCTCATCCCTTTTTGGGACAGGAGGTCCACAAGACAAACAGAAGCATAGCCAGGCACAGGGTGCTGGCCGTTGCCACAGCTGCAGCTGGTCCGTAGCTGCAAAGATAAATTTGCCCATAACAGACCCCCAAACTCAACCAGCCTAGAAATAAATAAGTCCCTGGGTGAGCAATGATAGGATGGATTTGAACTCAAGCAGGGACCCCAGCCAATCCTATTCAATCCTGAATGCAGATCTATCACTGGCCAGGGAGCTGAACAGTGCTAAGACCCCGACCAATCAGTTGTCTAAGCCTGGGAATTTTAAACCCCCTATATAAGGGGGCGGCCGTAATAAATCTTTGCTGTTTGTTGTATGGTCTCAGTGAGTCCTGTCATGTGTCTGTCTCCAGCCTAAGGCCCGTAACGTAATAAGTGGTGAAACCTGATGTGATGACAGCAGCATCCATGAGCAGAGCGGGGTGGGGGGACAGAGGACAGCGCATGCAAAGCCTGTCCACAGTGAAAAAGCTGCCAAAAAAGGTGAGAAGGGCCTTAATACAGCAAAAAAAGCTGGCAAAAAACAACATGTAGAGCCTGTATGCGAGAAGAGCTGCCAAAAATGGCGTGAAGAGCCATCCAAGTCCGGACACCCTTCGTAAATACCCCTGTAAATAGAAGAAAGCCGCTGCCAAGAAAATATGGGAGGATGTATTTCACTGGAAGAAACACCCTCTTTTTACCTAAACAGGGGGTAAAGCATGAGGAACAGGCTTTAGAAGCTGCTGTGGATGCTATAGACATGATAAAACCTTGGATGCTTGTGGAACAAGCTTCAGAAGCTGCCATGGATGCTATGGTGGTTATAAAACCCTGGAGGCTTGTTTCAGACTTACTAGAGTGGTTGGAAGCTGAGCAGGATGCAGAGATGGCAGTGGAGATGCCGCGGATGCAAAACACCAAAACACCCCAAAATGGCAGAGTACATGCGCCACAGAGACAGCCCCCCGAAACATCCCCAAACGGCGCAACATGGGAGGCAGCCCGTGGGAGAGGAGATGCCGCACCAGGCACATGGGAGCAGCGACCAGAATGGCCCCATCGTGGCACCTGGGACTCCCTCCAGTGTGCCCACCAGATCCCAGACGCATCACAGCACCAGAAGCTGGAAGAGAAGCTGGCAGCCTGGCCACCAGAGCCCTCCTGGTGCCACGCGTGTCTGTGCCATGCATAGGGCCACCAGCACCTGGGGCCATGGGACACTCTCGTGTTTGGTTTCTCATCTGAGATTCAGGTTGTTAAAAGTCCTTGGCCCTCTAAAAGCCCTGAGCCTCATCGCAGGAAAAAAGCGGAGTCTTCAAGGCCTTGTTTTCAGGTTTCTGGTGTTGTTTATTATTTGGTATCTCAGAATTCTCTCTGCACCCAGCCAAGGTCTGGACAGGGCTGGGACACGAGGCCACTGCCCGCCCATGGGGCCTTGCTTTGCTCTTATACAGATAACCACGTGTCCATTATTTACAATTCTGTGTCAATGTCTAGTACCTATACTAGAAAGGTCATTCCTACCTTGACCCAATCCCTTTACACTATTTTGTGTCATCACCACCTCAGAAGATGGAGGACGAGGAAGAAGGAGAGGAACTTAGGGCAACACCCTAAATCCTCCATCTTGTCCCTCATTTACCTCTATTCTAAGAATCCTAAAACTACAAAATTTTTCACCCCGTGCTGTGCTAAACTACTATTTCACACCTTTGAGGTTTGTAATTCCTCTCTCAGTGTTGGAAACGTCTCCCATGGACTAAAATCAAACGTGGTGCCTTCCTGGGCTGTGTGCCAAGGTCTCCAACCCCCCTGGACCAGCTCCACACCCCCCTGTGCAGGGTTCAAACTCCCTTCCTCGGGTCCCAGGTCATCCAAAGGGATGCCCTGGACTTTGACAGGACACCGCATACCGTCACATCCACAGACGGGTGAGAAACCAAGAAGGGAGCGGCCATTATTGGCCAGAGCTCGCCTGCCGCTGCCAGTGCTGGCAGCATTTGTACCGTGTGCAGGTACGCCCGTGCCATGATCACCCAAACTGCTACTGCCGCCGCCGCCGGGTGCTTCCTTACAGTGCCCGGGTGTTGCCCTGAATTTTCCTGCTTTCCAGTGTTTGCAGTTTGCAGTGCAGATTCTCATGCAGCTTCAAGAAAACAATGTATATTTTTAGAATTTATCTATTGTGTTTACATATTTCTCCTCTGGGAGGAGAAATATGATTGATGGTGATGTTCACCATCCAGGTCAAAGAGGTGGCGATCTGTGTAGCCAATCTCTTGCCTGTTGTACAAATGTATATAAGAATGGAGTCAGATAATTAAAATAGAGGAGATTTCCCTTGACCTGCTGTGCCTGCCTCGTTCTTTGTGTGCTTGAAACTGTGGCACCTGGGACCACCTGTGCTCCGGCTGCAAGAACCATCGCTTTGCGACATGCCCCTCATCACCGTGGGTGTGCCTGGCGTGCCCACTTGAAGCTTCCAGGTGCAGGCGGGAG
Source organism: Trochalopteron elliotii (assembly GCA_024734555.1). Taxonomy (NCBI): domain Eukaryota; kingdom Metazoa; phylum Chordata; class Aves; order Passeriformes; family Leiothrichidae; genus Trochalopteron; species Trochalopteron elliotii. The sequence goes on along the minus strand of JANPWX010000181.1, from coordinate 220,844 downwards.
CTGGAAGTCAAGCCGCGCGCATCGCCAGAAATACCGGCGCAGAACTGCACGCGCCAGAAGTGCCAGTGAAAAGTTGCTAAAACCCCGAACAGCGAAGCACCGTATCATAACAAAGCCAAGGCCTGAGAAGCATGAAAAACACCGTGGCAGCCAGTGCCCAAGGAGCTGGAAAGCCCTGCTGGCTGCGAGCAGCCACAGGGAGCTGCAGAGTGGAGCGGAGTCACCCAATGCCAAGCGTTGTCCTGGGGCGGGTGTCCAATTATATTGCACAGCAACCACTATGCCGCCTAACACAACCTCTGAACTGACCACAGCCACACCGGAACCCACCATCCTGGGGGGGTCTCAAGCAGCTCCCCCCTGTAGCAGAATTTCTTAGAGACGAGGACATGATCTATATTTGAAGGGAGGTTTGAACTACCCTAGCCTGGGATTCATCTCCTGAGGCCTGTGCAGCCTGTTGCGCAGGTAGAAATTCTCTGCCAAGGTTTGTGGCACAGTTCGAATTAGATCTTAAGGTGTTAACAAGGGACAGTGGGTTTTCCAACAGTTAACAAGTACAGTAATTAGTGTGAACACTTTAGCCGCCTTAAGAGTTTGGTAAACAATAAGTGTTTGCATTTTCCCCTGTGCTGTATGCCAATGAGAATTCACCTGTAAAATGTAAACTATTGGAAGTGTATATAACCTGCCATTTTAGACGAAATAAACGGAGAATGTAGCATTAACCATATTGGTCGGATCTGCGTTTTGCTCACGTCCAACTTCCCATTATTTTCCGGGTTCCCTCACTTTAACTACCCACAGAATTGAGATACATTAAAAAAGCTCCTTTAGTAAGGTTTTCAAAAATTGAACGTAATAAATGATTACCATAAAGGCATGCACCCATTCTAATGTTGGTTTCTAGGTACCTCCAACAGCTTTAGTCCTCGTGCTATGATGGACAATATAGGGTTCTTTTCTTTTCAAATGTGCATTGAAGTTTGAATATAATACTGTGTAATATTTAAGGATTTTAGTTTAATTTAAAAATTTTCTTAATAATTATATAAAATTCACAATAATTTTTCAGGCTGTTTTTACCTTCCAAAGAAAAAGAAGTATCAAGGTATTTATTTTCCTCTCCCAAAAATCTTACTATTTCAGTTATGGGATTTCAAAATCTAAATCAAGTTTTGTCTCAGTCATTTAAAATGCTACAAACATTTTATTCAAGGATGAGAGCTATTGACTATTTTTAGTTTATCTAACAATTAAACAAACCAGCCAGACTTACAATATAAAGCTTTAATGCTTAGAAGCAATGCCATTTCCCCATACTGTGTGCTTGTGAAAACCTTTCTTTAAAGAGAAAATTGAGCTTTAATCATACTGTTATTTTTAATGGATTTGGATACTAACTTTTCAGTTCTGAAACTCTTTACTCTTAAGGAGCCACTGCAGCCCTGTCCTGTGCTGGAGGCTTGACGCCAGCACTCCTGGGGGCAGGTGTGCAGCACCCCAGATGTTCCCATTCACAGTCCAGGCCATTTGCTGAGACAACACCAAAAGGAAACCTATTAAATACTCATACTGATATATACATTATATTAATACAATATTCATGGTAATATTTACCTGGATTTCATCACCTTACGGTGTTGATGCTTACAAATGCAAATACAGATGATAAAACCCAGTATCTAACTGAGCACACCCTAACTAGATAATAGCAACATAACACTTAGTATATTTGTAACATTTTAAAATTCAAAGACACTGTTTGTTTTAAAGGTCCTAAAAAGAACATTCTAATTTCATGAAAGCAAGGATAGAAGTACTAATTTGATGTAGAAGTGAAGTGTTTCATCAGAAAATTTCAGTTGCAGTTTTCTGACTGAGGATCTGCCACCTGTCATTTCTATTTACAATGTCTATAAAATAATTTTCAAGCTGAAAATAATTTTCAACTTCATATCATATTTCACTCATGCCAATTCCTGTTGAAATCAACCGCAAGTTTCTGAATATAGCAGGTCTGTCACTGCTATCACTGCTCATTTACATGTTTTCTTAATTTTGAACCAAAATTTAAACATGGCTCCTAATGTTTGGTTTTTGCAACTAAGGATACAGATGCAGCAATCACAGAACTGAGGTCATTTGAAATTGCAGATAATTAAAAACTATACATGAGAAAGTATTAAAAAGAAGTTCTAATTACAAAAATAATTTTACTGCAAGAAACATTAATTTAAGATGCATAATTATCTCCAAAAACATATTTAAATTAATTAGAATTGTTGATTAGCCCATGCATACTGTAAATTAACACCTTCCTTTTTTATTTTCACTAACTAACTCTAAGTCAATTTAGAAACTCTCAACAAAAAGAAAAGGTTCATTATTTACACGGCTGCCATTAAGTGATGATGTTAAGTATACCAATGATGGTGCAATAGCTATATAAGTACCTTAATTCCCTCCAAACTCAATAATGAAATATATTAAGGACATGACATTAAAAGACACAAAAAATGAGACAAAGACGTGTAATTTTTAATTATACACCAGGATATAAGCTGTAAAACCTAACTGAAACAAAGAAATATTTCCTTTGGTAGTTTTGAATTGGTTCGTTTGTAACAAAAGGGTAAATAGTACTTTCAAGAGCTGTATATATATGTACATAGCTGTAGTTATTTGCAAGTAATTTATAATACCATTGGTTATTTAGCTAAGGATAGATGACAAAGCCAGCTGTTCTGTGAGTCATTACTGAAAGATTTCTTCTGAAGAAATGATAAAGAAGCCCTCCCAGTCTAAGTCTTAGCTCTGGCCTTGACTGGCAGGAAAAGTATGCCATCAAACCCAGGTGTTTATGTGCTGAAATTGAAAGCAAGTTACTTTGACTAGCTTTATTTGGCTTTGCAGAAGCTGAGCCCCTTTCCTTTGAGGTAAACATGGATGCCTCATCCAGAAGAGGCCTTCCAAGTTTTCACTGTGAAAAGAAGGCTCCTTAGCAGACCCTGGGTGATAGCAAAGCATACAGACAGTTGTAAGTCTCACTTTGTTAATTTTGTTCAAAAGTGCATGTTTTGTTAGGATTAAATTATTCTCCTGTTATGTTGTTAAAACAAAGAAAGGGGGAAAGTGTGGGGTGGATGTGTACCCTCCCTCAAAATTCTTGAGTATTCTCATGTTTTTCAATCAATTCACAGCATAACCTTGCAAGCCAACAACTTTTCGGAAGCAGAAGATTGTCAATAGTAAGACGATCTACCCATCACCCTACTTGAACCCCAAGGCTCAAACATTTGGGAGACATCAGTGGCAGAAGGATGTGTGTTTTTAACTGAGATGGTTTTGAGTTGAATTGTTTGCTGTTTGTAGTGTTAAGTTGTAAAATTATAACTTCTAAGTAATGAGCCTGGGGCATGTCATCTTGAAAACTTGTATTGCTGGTATTCCCCTTTAACAGCTCCTGGATATGAATGTTACAACTCCAATGATACCTGAGATACATCACTGGCTGGGGGAGACTAGGCTTGTTGAGTTGGGTGGAAAGTCTTATTCAAACCAATTTTATAATCTGTGTCATCATGTTGTCTTTGTCATCCAGTCTGCAAGGCATCTGCAGAGGAGGACAAAGAACATTTTGCATTTTTAATAAAACAGAAAGGGGGAATTGCAGCTACAGACCAGCTGCAGCCGTGACAAAGATAAATTTGCCCATAACAGACCCCCAAACTCAACCAGCCTAGAAATAAATAAGTCCCTGGGTGAGCAATGATAGGATGGATTTGAACTCAAGCAGGGACCCCAGCCAATCCTATTCAATCCTGAATGCAGATCTATCACTGGCCAGGGAGCTGAACAGTGCTAAGACCCCGACCAATCAGTTGTCTAAGCCTGGGAATTTTAAACCCCCTATATAAGGGGGCGGCCGTAATAAATCTTTGCTGTTTGTTGCATGGTCTCAGTGAGTTCTGTCATGTGTCTGTCTCCAGCCTAAGGCCCGTAACATAATAGGCCGTGCCTCACCCCAGTGAAACTTGAGAGCCTGATGCAAGCACATGGGGAACTTGCTCTGCTGGCAGCTTCCACTGTGTCTTTCATCAGCCAAACAGTCTGTTCCAGGTTTGTGTCTTTCATCAACAAAGTCCTTCAGAGCAGGAATCCTGGGAGGTAAGTATCTGGAATGTGTTAGGAACAGCTAATCCCAGGTTTGTCCTTCCCTGCAGGAGAGGAGGAGCAAGGTAGGTGAGTTGGGGCTGCAGGTGCTGGCTGGCTTCCCAAGTGCTTAGCAAGAACACGGGCTGCCCTCCTAGCAGCAGCGTAACCTCTGCACTGAGCAGGAGTTCCTCCTCACCCTGACCCTGCTGCAGACCTTCTGCAGGGACCATGTCTGCCTGCAGCCATCGCTACTGGAGTCTGCACATGATCCTTTGTCCCCTTCTCCCTTGCAAGGGAATATGGTCTCTGCCAAACTGCTGGTGTCCTGTCAATGGATGTGTCCCTACTGTTACAATCTGTGATGAAGCCCTCTGGATCCCCAGTCTGGCTGAAGGCTGCTCTCAGCTGGTGCTGAGCAGCGTGAGAGATGGGGCAAGCAGGAGATGAGACCTGCCAGCCCTCCCAAGTTCCTGAGACTCATCCAGGAGCTCCTGTGCAGTGTGCTGTGCTGGCGCTGAGATCCCCAGGAGATGTGAATAGCTCAAGCCAGCACTGGAGCCAGGAATCCACATCCACAGGACAGAGGATGTGATTCAAGGGTGGCAGAGCCAGCCCAAACCACCTCAGTCTATGGCATGGAGCTCACCCTTCATAGGAGGAGATGTGCCCATGCTTGACCCAGCCTGCCTCTTTGTGACAAGTCACCACTGACACTGGAGCCACTGCCTGACACTTCCTGCTCTGTGTCCACCAATGCAGAACTCTTCAAGAGCTGCTGGCCTGTTCCAAAGTGCCCTAAAATACCCCAAAACCTCTCTCTCAGTCTGGCATATTTTGGGTTTCCCAGGGTGGCTGGCAAACTTGCCACTTTGGGATCACTTGCCCCAAACCAAGCAGCCCAGCTGGGCCACCAGAACCGCTTTGGTGACTCATTCAGCTTTGCTCTGGTGGCTGTTTCCATTCCCTACGCAGATCCCTGCCAAGTGTGGATTGGTTTTGAAATGACTGATTCCTTCTTTACTTCCAAATGTGAACATAGTTTTCTCTTGCATGTCTTTTGGGGTTTTTTGCGTTGAACATGGAACGTTCCCAGCACTTGTCAGTCGTGGAGCCCAGGCAGGGAAGAAAAAGCAAACACCGTGCTCAGCTGAGAGTGAGGAGGCTGGAGAGGCTATAAACTTTAAGCACAAACTAACCCCGAACACTTTCTACACCGTTCAGCCAGGCCTGGACTGAGCCCTTCCCAAAGACCAGGTGTCTTCATGCAGTGACTTAGTTTCTCACTCCCTGCTCACCATTTCTGATGAGTTCCAGAAATCATGGCCCAAACTGGAGCCACCTCAGCCTGACTTGGATGATGTAAGCCACACAAGGGAGCAGGTGAAGTATGTCCTAGAGGGACACAGCCTCCTCCACCCCAGGCCACACACCTCTGTCTGCTTCAGGGAACAACCTCCAAACTCACTCTGGTCCTTCCCTTTTTGTCCTGTCTGATCACTGCACCAGCACTTCTCCAACACAAGGACCTGCCAAAACTCCCTCTCACCCCTCCTAGTGCCCCCCAGTAGTTTCCAGTGTTGCCCTGACCCTTTTCTGCTGCTTCTCCTCTCACCCATGATGAACATGCACTGGTGTGCTCAGGGGAACCATCTGCCTGCACCCAGAGATGCAGGGCACTCATATGGGCATTGCTGCCTTCTGAGGGCATCCTGGAGTGCCTCTGGCCCAAATCCCCTAAAGATAAGATCCAGTAAAACTCTCAGGTGTCCATTTTGCCCATTGAAACACTAAGCAGCTGGATCTCCTTAACACAATGGAGAGCAGTTACCCTATGACAAAAATCTCCTGGAGGAGCTGTGATGGGCAGCAGTGGAGCTGGGTGCCAGCCCTGGGAGCTCTGCACTACTTGTCTCCAGCTATGCCCATGGCAGCCAGCAGTTGGGTGCGCTGCTCACTGCCCCAGATAATTATAGCTCCACTGTTTATATACCCTCATCCCGTGGTCACAGGAAGGAAGGCTGAAGGACACTCTACGTAACAGAGCTCTCCACCCCTTCCCCGCTCCCCCACCCACCTGCGCCCTTCCCTCCCCCCGCCCCCTTCCGTGTGAATCTGGCGTGTGTGACAAGATCTCACAGCCCAGCATTGTTTGTCAGAGCTGGTCACAGCCCACAGCTTCCCCTTTCTGTCATCTATGAAACTCTGCTCTGGGCTCTCCAGGCACTCAGTCCTGCCTCTGCAAAATTTACAATCTCCTCCTGCATCCCTCAACCTGGCAGCTTCTTGATCCCACAGCTTTACTGAGGACATGAAGGCTTGTCCCTGTCCCCATGCATGGCTGAACCATGTGGATCCTGTAGCCTGTGCCCATCTCCAGAGCTGTGGGTGCACTGATGGTTGGTCAGTGCTCTCCTCTTACACACAGATCAGCTGTGGCATCTCTGTGTCAATCCTGTCTCCCTGCCGCAGCAAATGGCATCTCCACAGCAATCCCATGCTGCCTGCTGGGCCTGAACAGGACTGAGCAGAGTGCATGGGAGCTTCTGAGCTATGGGGTTGTCCATCTCTGCAGGGACAAGTGACCACTGGTCATCACTGGAGTGGGATCCCAAGAAGCTGCTCGGTGGCACCATCAGTGGTGGCACTGGAAGGTGTTGCACAGGTGCAGTGACGAATGGGGGAGCAGAACCCCTCATCCACCTACGGAGAAGAAAAGACCCAGCAAGGCTGGGCTGCAGGACTAGGAATGGGAGGGGCTGTGTCCCACACGAACGGGCCAGGCCAGCCAGCTGCAGCTGAGCCAGCACTTTCATGTTTGTTTGGGCTGTTAGAAAGCAGAAGCTGGAAGGGCTGGCGGCTGAACAGTTTGTTCTTTCCGACTTCCACGTGCTGCTGCCTCAAACCTCAGTGCTGTGCAGGGCTTAAACCACAGCCCTGCTGTGCCGCTCACAGCCGCCCTGTCCCCTCATTCTCACCCCAACATGTCCCTGGAGCCCCTCCAGCCCAGCTGCCCTCCAGCCCACGGCCGAGCTCTGCCTCTTCACGCTGCCAGAGGAGGAAACAGAGCAGTGAGAACGCTTCTCTGGAGGGGTCTCAGCCCCACAGCCCTGGCCTGGCACAGGGTGAGGGGCTGCTGCCACCTCCTGGCCCACGGCCCGGGCTCAGGGCAGCCCACGGGCAGCACAGAGCCCTGGCTCCGGTCGCACCCTGCTCCCTGCCGCGGCTGGGGAAGGAGCGAGGGTCACGCACCGACGCTGCCCGGCGCAGCCCGTATCAGCTTAACACGTATCCACTGGGAACTGGGGCAGGGAACAGGACAGGACAAGGCCACTGCAAGCCCTGTTCCAAGGAGTGTATCATACGGCTGTGCCGAAGGGCAGCGATGGCAAGTGGGTTCAGATTACCTTTGAGCACCTGAGCCTCTCCAGGGACAGGCAGCATCACCTCTCCAGGTAAAAGGCACAGCTGGGGCTGCAGCACTGAGGTGTCACCTTCTTGGGGACCAGGATGTCCACACAGCCCCTGAGCCCAAAAGGGTCCAGACCATAGCATAGTGTTCTGCCTCACTTTCCTGGCCACCAGAAGTGAGGTCATGAGGCACACATTGCTCTGCCATGAGCAGAAAACAAGCGATGCTGAGAAACCCTGCAAGGGTGCCCTGCTCCTCTGCTCCTGGCAATGGCAGCGCTGGGAATAGACATCTGGAGGTGCAGACAGAGTTCCCACATTCCCTGAAGTTGCACAAAGTCCACCCCACAAGGGGAGGCATCACTATTTGATCAAAGGGAAGGCCATTTTGCCACAGCTGGTCCCAATACCCCTCACTGGGTTGCATCACACCTCCCTTCCAGCTGCTGGAGCATCCCAACCAGTGATACAGGGTCCCAGATCCCAGCAGCAGCTGGGAGCTTCAAGAAATTACAGGGAGAAATGCAAGGTTGGGCCAAGGCCAAATCACTAGCACAGACTTTGCCTCTGTCCAAGGGAGTGTGGTGAAGGCATGATCCTCTCTCTGAGGACCAGGAGATAAGCACAGCATCATGGAGTCTGCTAAGACCTCTCTCCCATTACTGGAACACTGGGGATGAAATCCCCCCAGGCTGGGACTGAGCAATAGGCAAGGTGCAGTGTGTGCTGTGGCCCAGGCAAGAGCTGGCACAGGTGAGGTGAGGTGGGGAAGGAAAGCAGTGCCATGGCTGCCCTGGAAGGAGAGGGAGGCAGCAAAGCCAAGCAGGATAGAGGACAGGCAAGAATGGAGCAGAAGCCAATTGGATGCAGAGAGGACAATGCTGCAGGCTTGTTAAGGCTGAGGTTCACTCAGCTGAGGACATAAATAGGACTGACCCAGAACCCTACTGGGGTCCACATGCTTTGGTCACACTTTGTGCTATGGCCAGAGATGGCACAGAGGGCTGGGGTGCTACAGCGTGATGGGCATCCTGCCCTGACTCAGGGCACAGTCACCGTGCATGAGGTGGAGTGGTAGGAGACAGTGGCCCAGGCAAACACTGGCAGGCAAGTGAGTGTTCATAAGGCAGTGTCCAGATGCCTCTGAGAAAGCCTGTGTTCTGGACAGAGGCAGCCCTGGGAGCCTGGCAAGTGCTCTTCCTCCTTTTGGTGCCCAACTTGTGACACCACAGTCCTACAGACTGCCCTAGGGCTGGCACAACTTGGAGCCAGCTTGGTGCCACTAGGTCCCAAAAGGCAGCTCTCCTGTGCTGCTCTCTTGCGTCCCCATGGGCAGGGGCTGGGTAGAGCCCCAGGGCTGACAAGGACAGCCCTATGGACTGCGCAGGCAATAGAGGGAACGGAGTGGGACAGGTTCCTGACAGGTTTTAGACACGAGGGCAGACTCTATGACAGGTTTGCCCTCACCTAGGACAGAGTCCTGGGAAATGGTGTACCTGCCACAGCTCCACACCATGCCCAATGGAGAACAGGCAGGGTGAGAAGCTGCACAACAGCTGCAGGCTTATGTTCTTTCCTGTAGGCTCAGGGCAGACTTGTTTTCAACCTGCCTGACACAAGGGAAGGTTCAGGCTTCAGCTCTGGGGACAAACTCGGGACTCCAGCTTTACTCTGTATCCCCATAGCATTCCCTCCATCCACTCTTGCACACTCTGGCCTGGCACAAACCTCCTGATTTCTCTGCTCAGTCATGACTTCCACCCACTCCCTGGGAGCACAAGAAGAACAGGCCAGATGCATATTCCAGCCGGCAGAATTTAAAGCAATGAGGCCAGATTCCTATGGAGCCCAGTCCTTCAGTCACAAGTGTCAAGTTCTTTAGGGGTCTCAAGACCCTGTGCTCCCACCCATAAGACTCCTCCAAAGCAGTCAAGATGCTCAGTGCTCTGGGCTTTCCTGGCTGTGGGAGGGCAGAGCCACCCAGACTGCTCCCTGTGGCCTCAGGAGCAGCTTTGCAAAGGCAGGACTTGGCCAGTGTGGACATTACAATAGAGGTGCCCCTAAGGGATGTGGCTGCTCTGTGCTGAGGAGGAGCAGAGCCCGGAGTGTTTTATTTACCACTTTGCAATCACATTGCTCCACTGAAGGAGCAGAGCCATGGCACAGACTGAGGAGATAAGCTATCGCCGCTGCAGCTGGGCTCGTGAGAGCCACCTCTGCTACTCCAGGCCTGCAGGTGTGTTTGAGGTCAAACAGAAGAGAGACTCCTGACATGGAGAGCACTTGTCTTGGCTGCTATCCATGATGGGGAGGGGCCAGCAAAGCTGTTGGCTGTCCTAAGCAAGTTGCTCCTGCCCCAGAGAACTGGCCTTGCATGCCACAGGAGGGACAGGATGTGCTGAGCTTGTGCCGGATCCACTTGACTAGACTCTGTAAATGATTTTTTATATAACTCTGTTTTCTGATAGCTTTCCAGCACCTTCCAAGTGAAAGCCACAGGCATCCATAGTCTGCATGCCTGGTTGCTATGAATGGGATGAAGGGGTTGGTTCCCCCACTCAGGGTGAAAAGCTGCCCACTCCTGCAGCGAAACCTGGTGAGGCAGCAGCAATGCTCTCAGGTCAGACCCAGGGTACTGGCATAGTGAGCAGGCTGTTCCCACTACTGCCACACAAGGAGCCTACCAGCTATCCCACAGCTGGGACAGACACAGGAAGGTGACATGCACAGCCTGGCTGCCCTCGCTCTGGTTGTTTCTCCTAGGCTTCCCCAGCCACACCCCTGCTCCCCATACCAGCTGCTGCTGGAAGCCCAGCAGCCCAAACCTGCAGTAAGTGGCACCAGCTATACCCAGTATATGCCCATCCTGCTATGCTGTGCAGGGGAATGACTCCTGGGGCCACAGGTGGTTGTCCACCACAGGCAGTGGTGGAGAGCATCCTGCTGGTGTAGGGAGGGGTCCCTGCATCCCCACTGGGAGCTTGGAGGAGCACAGACCTTGGATGTGGCTCAGGAACACAACACCCAAGCGTTCAGCCCACACAGGCAGCAGCACATTGCTCCTGCCTGCAGGAAACCTGGGAATGTGGCTGCCTAGGCTTGCTCCCTGCAAGCGGATGTTATTTTAACTCCCAGTTCCTCTCTCATTTTTGCCAGGCAATGACTGGTTCTGCTGTTGGCTAGGCAATAAAGAGCCCCCTTTTTTTTCTCCTCCACTATTTCTAGGTTATTTTTAGGTTTTTCTCAGTGGGTCTTTGCTGCAGACACTCAAAGGGCTGGAGAAGTTGTCCTGCTTTGTGTGCCCAGAGAAAGGGGAGCAATGTCCAGGGCCAGAGAGGGGCTTCCCAATCCAGATAGGGAAGCATATGCCTTGGAGCACCTGCTGCCCCATGCTGCACACAGGAGCAAGCTCCTCTTCTCCCACCCAGCTGTGCTGTGCAAGACTTGGCCTTCCACAAGGGAGCTGTGATGCCCACATCTTCCCAACTGTGCCAGCAGTAGCCTTCACCTCTCCAGAGCCCAACCAAGACAGCTCCTCCATGTGGTGCCAGCAGGGAGGTGCCTGTGCTGGTCCAGCTGCAGCCCTGGACAACATGAGGTGCAGAGGCATAGGGAGGGACTTCTGCAGAAGGGAAGTTGATGGGACAAGACATGGGCTTAGAGTGACCCCAGAGAGGGTCACACATGGCCGTAGCAGTGCAGGAACTGCCACATGGAGCCGACAGAGCCGAAGTCAGCTGGTGTCAGATTCAGGCTTGGGATAAAGACCAGGTCCCATGAGGGGGAGAGAAGAATGTGAGGAACACAGTGCCTGCCAGCACTTTGGAGTACCTATGCAGAATCCCCCTACTTAGAGTACTGATGGGAGTGATGCTGCTCTGTCCCCAAAACAGAGGACCTGAGACAGCACATCCCAAACCCCTTGTCATGTCAATCTTCAGGAGAAAGAAGTGTTCTTTGGGCAGCAAAGAAAGAAAAAGCCTGTGTTTTTACCCGGCAGGGACATTCCAGTCTAAGGCTGAGATCCTCTGCCCCCCCCCCCCCCCCCCCCACCCCGCCCCACCTCTCTGCAAAGGTTATTTTGTCCCCGAGGGCAAAAGTACTCTCCACTTGGGGCAGGAGGTGTCACTTTGTGTAGCCCCACAGCCCTTTGTCTCCTGGACAATTGCAAAACCCTGAGCCTTGCTGCAGCTGCAAGAAGCTCGGAAAGAGACAGAACCTGCTGGAAGGCAGACGCCTATGTCGGCGCTGGGCCAGCTCGAACCTTCCAGGCTGTTATGCAGCCCCACAGCTGCTTGGCAAGGACGCTGCCGACCCTCCCACGTCACAGCCCCACGCAGCCTGGGCCAGCTGTGTCCAGGCACTGGGCTGGGGTTGCTGTTTTTCTGCTTTATCAGGATCTTGCTGAGATCGGCGGTGAGTGGGTCATGTTTGTGCAGAGGTTTGTGCAGGCTAATGGTTATGTAAGTTCTCAGGGTTACTCCGGCGGCTCGGCGGGCTGTGCCTCCCCAGCGCATGTGCGCGGCTGCCGGGCCACGCGCCGCCCTGGTGATCGGGGACAGCAGTAACACACCGCCCTACGCTCCGTGGAGTTTTGTCACTGTCCCAGCTCGTTACGAAGGTGCACAGCGTGTGCCTGAGCTGCCGCGATGCCTAGTGCTATCAGGCTGCATGCCAGGGGGCCGGTGGCCGAGCCATGCACTCGGGCAGCGCTGTTAGAATGCTGCAGCAGCCGTGTTTACCCTGCACTAGCTCCTGACGCGACGCTGCTCTGGCCGCTGCCAAAACGCCTGCGCCTGCTCCAGTAACCCAGCTCCTGAAGGTCGCTGGCTGAAGGCCGGGCTCGCGTTCCATCTGCCTGCTTTTATTATTGATCGTCCTTATCATCGCTTGAGAGAACAGCATGTCCCAAACACCCAGGGGCAGGACGGGACTCGCTGCTGCTGCCGCCTTTTGCCCAAGCTCTGTCTCTCCCCAGTGGAGACGTGAGGGCACCAAATGCTGCGCTACCACTGTC
>JANPWX010000181.1:129302-198289 GCA_024734555.1 Trochalopteron elliotii | reverse complement strand
CTGCTCCGGGCGCGGCAGGTACCACCCGCGCCCTGGGGAGGGGGAGCGGGGGCAGCGGGTCTCGGGCCGCCCAGAGCCCGCGCCTGACGGCGGGTCCCGCTGTGCCCCGTGGCCAGGTGACGTGCATCGAGGTGGTGGAGGCGTACGTGGAGAGGATCAAGGAGGTGAATCCCCTCATCAATGCTGTGGTTAAGGACAGGTGAGCTGGGGGCAGAGGGCACGCTCCAAGAGGGAGTGGCTCCCCACCTGCCTCCCCTCGGACCCCATGCCAGGCCGCTGCACTACGCCAGGGGCACGGGGGTCCCCACACCACCACCGCAGCAGCACCGTGCTGAGCCCCCGGCAGCGGCTTGGCCAGGATGCCGCTCCCGGCTTCGGCGAAGACCAAACAGTCTCACTCACCCTCACAAGCTCCTGCCGCACTTGGGGTTCACCTGCCCTTGCGGGGCCCCACTCCCCTCTGATCCAATGCCAGAACATCGCCGGGTGCTTTGTTGCAGGTTTGAGGAGGCCCTGCAGGAAGCCCAGCAGGTCGATAAGCTGCTTTCAGAGGGTCCCGGTGATGACTGCCTGGAGGAGAAGTTCCCCTTGTTGGGGGTTCCCATCACCGTTAAGGAGGCCTTTTCTCTCTACGGTGGGTTTATCTTTGTGCCTCTCCTGGTCTTGATGTGCTCCCCAGAATGGTGGGTGGCTGTGGCAGGTACTTGGAAGGAAGTAGTCTCTCCAAGCTCTGCCTGGACTTCCGCATTTGTAGCACACAAGTGCTGCAGAGCTTGTGGTGCCTCAGGGGAGCAGCCCTCGCTGGGAACCTGCTTCCTGCAGCCCCAAATTGTCTCCGGGCACTGGCCTTGATGCCTCCCTCCTGTTGACCTTGGCACCACAGGGATGCCCAACACCTCTGGTTTGGTCAACCGCCGTAACGTGATCGCCACCTCAGATGCCACAGTGGTGTCGCGGCTGAAGCAGGCAGGTGCCATCCCACTGGGTGTCACCAACTGCAGCGAGCTCTGCATGTGGTACGAGTCCAGCAACAGGGTCTACGGGCGGACCAACAACCCCTACGACCTGCAGAGGATTGTGGGCGGCAGCTCAGGTGAGCCCCAGCAACTTGGCACAGTCCTGCATGAGTGTCAGGTTAAAATGCAACAAGGGAAGAGTTCCAAGTTTCTCCACACAGCTATTAACGTGTCCCTGGGCTCTTTCAGAGCTTATGGGCCTCTTTCCTGGGCACTGCTGTAGGCTATTGGGGGGTCCAGCTGCTTTGCCTCTTCTGGGTGTTTCATCTGGCGTTGCTTCAGTTTGCCCTGTTGTACTTTGGCAGAAAAATCCCTTTGGCTCACATTCCCCAGCTGTTCCCCAGCCATCACTAAAGCCAAGGTGCCCTCTACCACTCTTGCTTTTTAGCCCCCACCCTCACTGTGAGGTGGACCTGCTTTGCTGGATGATTTGCACCATAAATCTGTGGGGTTTTGCCATATTTTCTCCTGTGCAGGTGGGGAGGGCAGTGTCCTGGCAGCCGCCTGCTCAGTCATAGGTGTGGGCTCTGACATTGGTGGAAGCATCCGGATGCCTGCCTTCTTCAATGGAGTCTTTGGCCATAAGCCCACAACAGGTAAGGTGGGTGTTGAGGTCTCCTCCTCTTCCCCGCCAGCAGAAATGCCATGAGGTGGAATAGGGGCTGTGGGATGAACCCCTTCAGGACACCCCTGTTCTGGTCACTGGTGGGATTGCTGTAGGGAGTCAGGTAACCGCTTGCATGGGACAAGCCTGTTGAGGGAGCACAGCTGGGGTTGGCATTTGGGAAGCTTTTGGTGGCAGAACGCCAGGCAAGTGGGAGACGGGCGGGGGTTTACCCAAGTATTGCATCTGCAGCGTGGGATGTTTTCACAAGGTTGGGATGGGCTGGAATGTTTCTCTGACTTTTAGTGTCCTGACTGGGTGCTTTTCCTCCCTTCCCCACATGATGCACCTTGCCATCAGCACTTGTGGGGTGTGCAATCTCCCTGCATCCAAAGACTCCCAGCAGGGCTGTCCCCATCTGGAGGCAGTACTCAGGGTGGTATCTGACATCTCTGCCCTCAGGGGTGGTGCCCAACGACGGCCAGTTCCCAAACGCTCATGGGGTGAGGACCAGCTACCTGTGCACGGGGCCCATGTGCCGCTACGCTGAGGACCTGGAGCCTGTGTTGAGAGTCATGGCTGGTCCTGGGGTCAGCAAGTGAGTTGTTCCCACTGCTCCCAGCTGCTGAGCTGGAGTTGGCAGCTCTCTGGTCCTCGCAGTGTATTATTCCTTTGTACCAGACAGGTCTGCACCCCACCCAGTTTGCTTGTTACTGATTTCCTCCCTATGCTGCTAGCTTCAGCAGGGCCTTGGCTGCTGGGACTGCCTTTCCACCACCTGCATGTGCCCAGGAACTGGCAGCCATGGGCAGACTGATAGGTTCCCCTTCACCAGTGAGCTGCTTCCCAGCTCTGTCCCACACATCCCTCCCCTCCCAGGGCTGGCCTTGCCTCCTGGGTATCACAGGGCCTTTTTCCTCTTGTTGAATGAGGAGTTTTCCATCCCACACCTTCAGTTCCTTCAGTTCTTGGTCCACACAACCAAGTGCAACCATGCTGTGTGCCAATGGGGAGCAGAGTGGAGATGGGGCACATGGAGCAGCCCTCCTTTTTGCCACAGCCTGTACACAGTTGCTCTCTCCATTACCACTTCACTTTTTCCCTGGCTCTTGTGCAATCACAGCCTTGGCTGCAGCCAGGGTTTGTAATCACAAGGTGCTTCTGGAGAGATAAGAACTTTCCCAATAGAAACTTGCTGGGGCTGAGGGGGCAGGTGAGCAGCTGGATGTGTTGTGGGCAGTAGGTGTCTTTGTATCTTTAGAGTCTCACCTTGCCACTCTGGGGGACGGAGCAGGGTCTCCTGAGGACACATAACAAGCTTGCAAGAACCTCTAGCGACTGCAGAGGAGCTGGGGATGGGTTTGTGACAAAGCATCATTCCTTTCCCAGGCTGAAATTGGATGAGAAAGTGTCACTGGAGAAAATCAAATTCCACTGCATGGATCATGACGGTGGGTCTATTTTTGTATCCCCTGTGGACAAGGAGATCTTGCAGGCCCAAAAGAAGGTAGGAAGCAGCAGAGGATGGTACTCACTGGGGTGAGCCTGAAGATAAAAGCTGGATAGACCAGTCAAAGGAGCCCTGGGGAGGGGAAAGAACTGTTTTGTGTGTGGCTCCTGCAGGGAGCTCATCTGCATCCTGGCAGGATGAAGGGCTGGGCTTTCAGGGGTTAAAAAGTGGAAAGAACTTTTTCTTCCTCAGGGCTAAAGAGGACACAAGGGGAAGATCTTGCGAGTAGGTCTCCTTACCCTCTTCTCTGTAGTTTTCATGGGCTGATAGCAGTACATCACGTTTTTGTGGAAATAAACCTGTCCTTGCTCTTCCCTTCAGGTGGTGGAGCACCTTGAAAGTGACCTTGGGGTCCGGGTTCAGCGTGTGGCAATCCACAAGATGAAGTATTCTTTCCAGATCTGGTCAGCCATGATGTCATCCAAGGACAGCGAGGGGCAGGTGTGTCAGAGTGCAAAGACACAACATTGGAGGCATCAGCTGTTCTGGGGCCAGCTGTGGAGAAGGCTTCCTAAACCTACCCAGGGGCTTTCCCTGCTCTGTTTTCCCCCTCAATCCTCCTTTCATCTCTTTCTAAAGTTGCACAGCCCCTTCTCCCTTGCTGTCCTGTGAGTTGAGGCCATGGCTCTCAGCAGAGGAGCAATGTGGTAATAGGGAGGGGGGTGGTTGTTTTGGCACATTGACCTTTTCCGTGCAGGTTGGTGAATCAGCAAAGCAGGGGTCATCCTGCCTTGCTCTTCCCCCCATGCTGTGTCTTCTGACTTGTAGGCTGGTATTAACACCCTTTGGGATGCCAGGACAGGCAGGGGGCTAGCAGCTTTCCAGCAGGAGGCCTGCTTGCGTTATTTTTCCCTGGAATTGCAGCTGCTGTGCTATGCTCTGTGCATGCAGGAAAGTATTTTGTAGTCTGGCAGTGTCATAATTTGTGCATTCCTGGGACAGAGGCAGTGATGAAACAGCCCAGCCCCACCACACTAAGGAGGGCTTTTCTGGCTCCTCTGCCTCCCTCTCCAGGTCCTATGGTCATATCACAGGAGGAAATGCCTCTGGGACATTATCCCTCGCAGTGTGTCAGCTGGGTGCTGCTTTGGGGGGCTCTCCCTTCTCCTTGCTGTCTCTGGCAGGGAAAGATACTCCTCCTGCTGCCCTGGATCAGTGTCAGAGCTGTGGCATACTCCTGATGGGCACCTCCTGTGTGAAAGCAGGAACACCTCACATTGGGATAATGTGACAACCAGAATTTCCAAGCTGTCCCTTGCCAGCTTGTGCCTCCCTGCTGCATGTTGGCTGTGCTGATGGGGGGAGTGGGTGTGTTACAGGAGGCACAAAGATTCACGGACCTGCTGGGGGATCACGGGAAGCCAGTGTGGCCACTGTGGGAGCTGATGAAGTGGCTCGTGGGGATGTCTTCTCACACTCTCCCAGCTATCGGTAATGCTGGCAGGGGCCCTGGGAAGTGCAGAGGCAGTGGTGGGGTGGGCAGGTTTTTAAATGCAGATAATTACCCTTCCAATGCCCAGTGAAGGAACTCGAGGTTTGCCCTGAGCAGCTTCAGCCTGATTTTGTAATGACACTCCGTGTCTTTGAGTTGCATGCAAGCTCAAGAGAATGGATCTTTGATCAGTGGGAGTGGGTATCTTGGGGGAAGAAGTGAGGATGATGGAGCTGGGGGCAAGGTTCACTCCTGCTGTGTGAACTGCTAGGGGCTCAGAGGGACAGTCGGGGTCTGCACCAATCTCGTTTCATAGTAGCAGGTACTAGAGAACCCTAATTAGCGCAGTTGTGCTGCTGTCTAATGAGCTGGGGTCATTCTGCCAGCTCTGCTCACCCCCACTGGCTGGAAAAGCTGGAAGGAAGGGGCAGGCTGAATGCTTTTCCTTTGCCAGAGCTGGGGGGAAAGCCCACAAAGCTGTGCTAGGGGCAGTCTGCTGGGCTACTGGCAGGAAGGGGTACTTGGGGGGCCACCCCAGAAACAGGATGTTGCATGTGACTGGGCAATGTGTTTCTGCCCTGCATAGCTCACAGTCCTCTCACTCGCTCTTGTCCCCATTTCTACCTTTTGCTGCAGCGCTGGGACTGACAGAGAAGCTGGTGAACCTTAACCTCAGTGGGAAGGCCAAGCTGGTGAGCATGGGGAAGAGCCTACAGGAAGAGATGGAGGCACTGCTGGGGCCGGATGGGGTGCTCCTCTACCCCTCACACCCCACCATCGCCCCCAAGCACCACTCCCCCATCTGCATGCCCTTCAATTTCGCCTACACAGGTGAGCAGCCCTGGCTGCTGTGGGGTTGCAGGTAGGGCTGCCAAGATGGTCTCCCCGTGACAGCAGTGTGGGCTGGCAGCTGGAGTGTTGCACCCAGAGCCTTTGCATTGCTGACAGTGGGCTGTGCAGCAGAGAAGTGTCTTGCTGCTCCAGATAGTGGGGTGAGGGTTGTCATGCTTTATACTGTGTGGCATCTTTTACCTTTTGCTGAAGGTCCCTGTCCACAGCAGGGCAGGTCTGACTTTGTGTGTGATATTGAGGGCCTCCATGCTCCAGAGGGATTACAGCTGCTGCTGTAATGGTTTACTAGCAACCTGAGACCTGTCACTTCTTGGGATGCAGCCTGGGGCTCCCTTTGTGGTTCCCCTGTGGTCTGAACACCTCGGTGCCAGTGTCAGTGTTGTCTGGCTTTGGAGCGATGGAGGGCTGATGCCTGGAGCAGGAATGTCCCAAATTTGGCATGCCACAGTATGTGCCATCCCTCATGGGTGCTGTTTATACACATGATGTGGGCACTGGGAATCTGGCCAGTGATGTCGCTTGTCAGCATGTCTCTGGACTGCTGCATGAAGCACCAGCTCCCAGGATCTTGGTGCTGTGTATGGCAGAGCTGCCTGCCCAGGGTGGGAGAGCCAGGCAGTGATGTATCCCAGTCATTGTGCTCACTCTGATCCATCCAACCTTCTCTCTTGCAGCCATCTTCAATGTCCTGGGCCTGCCAGTAACACAGTGCCCGCTGGGGCTGGGCAGTGAGGGGCTGCCACTGGGCATCCAGCTGGTGGCAGCTGCCTACAATGACCACTTGACGCTGGCAGTGGCCCGGTACCTGGAGAAAGCCTTTGGAGGATGGGTTTTACCAGGGAAAGTTTAACCTTGGGACGCAGGGACAGGCGACGACGAGTGCTGATGCTTCATCCCATCATGGCACTGCCTGCTCCCTCTGCATTCCCCTCTGCCCTGCTGGGAGCGGCTGGTGGTGCCTCCAGCCCAGGAACAGCTGGGCCATTGCCACTGGAGTCCTCATCCCTGTGGCACCCTCTGTCAGGGAGAGACCTGCCTTTCCCAAACCCCTCAGGAGCTCAGTGCCACAGTCTGAGGATGTCCTGCCTGCAGTGGGCATCCACCCACCTTTTCCAGACTGTGGAGTTGCCCAGCTCTGGTAACCCTTCTGCTTTCAAAACGCTGAGTGAGAGCTGGGCAGAGGATGTGCTTCCAGACTGCTGGGGGCAGCTGCCTAGCACCCTCGGGGCTGCCTGGGCCTGTGGGGGTCCTCCTTGGCCTGACCCTACCCACAGGGCTGGAGTGTGCTTGCTGCACCCAGGCTTGCCAGCCCCCATAGTCCTCCCAGGCTCCTGCAGGCTTCCCCCCACCCTCTGACCAAAAAGGAAGAGGGGTTGAGGGGGCTGGAGGAGCTGTAGGCCTGGCTTGCCAACAGTGCTTTGTTGGAGTGGTTAGTGCTGGGCTCTGCAGCTGTCAGGCACAGCTGAGAGCATTTCAGCACTGGCTAAAGCATCTCCTGTTTGTCTTCCCCTTCTCTCTGGGGGGATCATCTGACTGGTGTCTCCTGCTACCTGTCCTGCTGAGCTGCCTGGCCTCTGCCCCAGGAGTGGACATGGGCAGCAATGTGAGTGGTTCATCTGAGCAGGCAGCAAGCACAAAGTGTTCTCATTGAGAGAGGTATTAAAGAGCCTGTCCAGTCCACTTGTGGCTGTGTGTCCTTTTCCTCATGGCTGTCTCCCTCCCAGCTCCCGCCAGGCCCCAGCCCCATCTCTACCAGGGATGTATCAGCTACCCAGCACCACTCGCCAGTGGAGTGCTGCAGGGATGACAGTGGAGATGCTGGCATTAGCCCCCGGGGTGGCACTTGGCCACTCCGAGGCTTTTGTTTTGGAATGGCCAGGCTGACAGTGCTGGGCTCCAGGCAGAGCTGAAGGGTGCTTATGAGCCCCACATGCTGCCGTCAATGGCTCTGTTAGGCTTGTAATGGTTGCACAGTTCTTGGGAAGCACAAGTTCAGCTGTGTTTTGTCCCAGTGGATTGCCAGAGGCCTGGAACACTTGAGATGATGCAGAGCCACGTGCAGATCCCTTGTGGTCTGCAGGGCAAAATGAGGGGCCCCAGCCCTGTGTGCCCAGCCTGCTGCACTAGTCTTGGCAGGGATAAAACCTGTTACTGGTTTTGCTGGGATGTCCTGGTCTTTGTCTGCCCTGCCACGTGTCACTCCTGGCCTGAGTCCTATGCTCTTCTCTGTCCCCACGCCACTGGTGGTCCCTGCAGGGGTAGTATAGGATGCTGGGATGGCGTGCTGGCATAGGCTGTGCCTCAGCTCTGGTGTGCAGAGGGCACTGCTGAGCGCCCGCCCCCAGCTGGGACGTTGCTAACGAGGAAGCAAGGAAGGAAAAAAAAAACAAACCCTGGCTCGGCAAAAGAGGTGCAAACCACACAAGTCAAATCGCGTCTCCCAGCATGGTGGCACAGGCAACACGGACTGCCCCCCATCTGGAGGAAGCCTGGCAGCTGAGCAGACCGTGGTAATGCTTCCTGTGAACACTCAAGCAAAACGTGAGGTTGTTGAGGTGAGAGTGTTGCGTTTAAGAGTGTGGTGGGTGAGGTGGGTTCCTGATAGGTCAGAGAGTAAATGCTGGATCAAAGTAGGGGGAATGCTGGTGCTTCAGGGTGGTGTGATGGGGATGCAAAGGAGAGGATGTGCAGAGCAGAGAGGGTAGTCGCCACAATCTCAGTTATTGCCACAACACAGGGAGAGTTGCTGAGATTTTTCCTCTGGCCATGGCAGAAGGGGAATAGATGTGCTGGGGTTCAGAGGGGGGCTGGCAGTGACTAGCCTGCAGTCACCCTTGCTGCTTCAGGGAAGCATTGCCCCCCTTGTGCTGCCTTCTGCAGTGGGAGCAACCCTGTCCCTGCCTCCAGGCAACCAGTCCTAGTGTCTCCATCAGTTCCCCAGCTCTGTGCCTCCACAAGCCCCCGGAACAATCCTGGAAGCTCTCCCTCCAGGCAGAAATGCTACCTCCTTCAATGGGCTCTGTTGCAAAGTCAGGAGGGCTCTTGCTGGTCTCGGGGCAGAGGGAATCTCTAGGCCGACTGCCTGTGCTCCGGCTCTGATGTTTCAGAGGTCTCACCTCAGCCCTCGCCCCCAGTTTGCAGCTGCATGTCCCTGCTTGTTGACTGTTCCTCCTTGTTTCAAGGTCTTAATGGGGCAAGGGACAGAGAAAATACGGGGGAAATGTTTTATACCCATGTGCCAAGGTGGTTGTGCTTGTAACAGTGCAGAGTCAGTGTGAAATGGGAAGAGCAAGAAGCAGTGGCAGTGGTGAGCCAGCCCCACGGGCGTCCCATCTGGTCAGGGGTGCTCCCACCCCTCTGCCTCTGGAGATGGCCCTGGGTTCCCACCTTCACTTCATGTGCCCCCCCTCCACAACCACAAGGTTGGTGTTGCTGGCCTCAAAGCCCTTGCATGTCTGCTCCAGCAGAGGAAGGTTACCTCCATGACCAGCAAGAGCAGGGAAAGATTCCTGGTGGCTGAATGGTGGGGCAAGGTCAAGGTAAGAAGCGACTGGCCAGGTGTCAGGTGCAGGTGCCCAGTGGAACCAGCCTCTGCTGTGATTCACAGTCTGAGGTCTCTGCTTACAACCCAAGAGGGTCCCTCATTGTGCCCCATTTTGCCTTTTGGGTGCTGTCACATACCCTTTCCATACCAGGGAGGCTGTGGGATGGCTGGGGGTGTCCTGGCAGTGGTGTCACAGGTTGTGCCAGTGTGAGTCATGCCCAGAGCTGGGCTGAGTCACCTCCCCAGTGGTGCAAGCATCAGGTGAGGAGCTTTCTCAGACCCACATCCTGGTGACGAAGGCAGTGTGGCTTCTCACCACAGGGTGCCAGAGGTGGGTGCCACAGAAGGTTGCTGCAGCACGTGCACAGTCCCTGTGGGTCCACCTACCACCCCAGCCCTCAGGGCACATGTCCTGCTGCACTACCAGGGTGCAGCAGAAGGTCCCCTGCCCCTTCACAGTGGACACCTCTGTGCCAGGATAGGCATGTGGACTCCATAGGGCAGTGTCACTGGCTGAAGCTTCTGGGAATAATACCCTGTTTTTAATCCCAGGTCGCAGCAGCCTGTCATGTCTGCAGGTAGCAGAACAACTCCAGCACACCCATCCCTTTCCACAGCCCCTGGTGCAGCAGCATAGCATGGGGGCAGATGGATGGGCTGTGGTAGGATGAGCCCTGCCCTGTTCCTGCTACTGTTCCTGGCCAGCTGCTCCCTGATCCAGGGTAAGCCAGTGCTGAAGCTGTCACCACAGTCGGGGGTGGGGGGGTGGGGAGGTGGTCCTGGCTTCAGGGCAGGAGGAGGCACAGGGTCACCTCTCAGACCTGCTGAAGGTACTGAAGAGGAGGGGCCCAAGTGGTCGTCAAGGTGTGATGAAAAGCAAAAGTCCAGGGTCAGCAGAAGCTGTGTCAGGGTGTTGGCTCTCCTGTTTTGTCAGCTGTGTCTGCTTTCACAGAAGCATGGAGAGGGTGTTCTGAGTGTGTGATGGATTGGGGGGATGCAAGTGCTGAGCACCTGCTTTGAAGTCAATGTTTGCCCGTGCCAGGCTGAAGCTGGGGAATCTTTGCACCAGGCCACAAGGAGACCCTGCAGGATCATACCCCTCTGCTCCCTCCCCAGGGATGCTACTGAGGCCACGGCATGTGAGGCTGGAGGCACAGAACTTCCACGTCTGGCTGCGCTGGGAGCCAGACCCCAGCTCACCCAGCTATGCCACCTATGAGGTGGAGTGGAGGAACAGGTAGGTGGGAAATAGGGGGTGAAGGGGTCTGGTCCTCTTATACCCTGGCAGAGGCTGCTGGGGACGCCTGGCAGCTAGAGGACTGTTGTCTGGCAGTAAATGCCACAGAGTAACAGAGCAGTGGAATTGGCAGGGATTGGCTTGTCCCACCCCTGCACATGCAAGGTCAACTCAGGACTGTCCCCTGGTGGGTTTTGAACAACTTCAGGACAAGCTCCCTGGACAGCTTGATTCCTTTCCCAGTCACTCTCCCACTAACAAACTAAGGGGTTGCTTTTGGACTGGGGTTTTGGATTTGGGTTTTTTTCCATTATGCTAAATGGGATTTTCTGTATTCTAACCTGTGCCCGCTGCCTCTTTTCCTTTTGCTGGGTACCATTTAGAGGAAGACTCTTCTTCTCATGTTGATAAGACCCCCCCCACCCAAAGTCATGTTTCTCTGAGGCTCAAGCTGTCACCACTCACTCAGTTTCCCTTGTACCACGGAGCCTCAACAGCCTCAACTCTTTGGTGGGTTCTCCCTGCCACGGCTGTGTGTTTTCTCACTGTGGAAATCACAGGTCAGGGCACAGCACCAGGTGCCATCTGTCCCCAGGAGGAAGTCAACTTGCTGGTGGCCCTGCTCCCCACGCACCCCAGGATGCTGTTGGCTGATACCTGGCCTTTCCTACACTTTCCACCTGGGCAGGATGGCATGGTTGGGCAGCCCTCCCTTTGGGCTGGGATGATGCTGAAAAGAAGCAATCCCTTTGCTTTCTCCCTGGGCAGAACCTTGAACTGGACCAAGGCAGGTGCCTGCGGGGGAAACAGCAGAAGCTCTGGGGTGTGTGAGCTGTATTTTGACAGGATTCATGACACCTACTGGGCACGGGTGAGAGTGGTGGCCGGAGGAGAGCAGTCCGAGTGGGCCAGTTCCAGCGAGCTGCAGCTGTACAGAGACAGTAAGGACTGGGAAGCTCCTCCAGCTGGGCTCTTCCTGGGGGCCAGTGGGGAGAGGGGTCTTGGAGAGATCTGATGGGATACAATGGGAAAGCATATTAGGATATTGGAGGGAAAAGCGTAAAGAGCTCTAGCCAGAGGAAAGGGATCAGGCAGAGCTGCTAGAGGAGGGCTGGGTGAAGAGCAAAAAAGGACAGAGGAGACACAGTGAGGTGAGGTGATGGATAGGAGGCCCCAGGCCACCAAGGCACCGTGAGAATTTGGGTCTCTGGGGAATGCAGCAAGATGGGGCAGGAAAGAGGATATGCCTCCAGGCTTGGCTTTTGAAAGGCTCACCTTCCTCCCCTGTCATGGTCTGGGAGTTTTTGCCCCAGCAAGATGAAGCTAGTGCAGGCTGGGGCAGACCCTCTGGTCATCCATCCATTCACCCTAACTATTGTGTTTGCCAGGTGTGGGAATGTGCCTCTTCTCAGTCACAGACTGGCTGTCCTGTCCAAAAAACCTGGCAGTGTCTTGGAGCTAGAAAATTTTCAGGACCTTCCTCTGACCTCCATCACAGGGGTTGTTGCAATAAACTGAATGTGTGAGCAGCTAAATGGGTTCTATGTTGGCAGTTTGTGTTCCCTTGTTCATTCCCTCTGCATCCAACTGGCATTAAAGTGGATGCATTCAGTTAGAAGGTGATTACTGACCTTGGCAGTGGGTCTCCAGGCCCTGGTGGATGGTTCAGGGATGAAAGTCTCAGCAGCAGGAGCTGGTGGTGCCATAGGTCTGTCAGTGTGAAGAGGAGGCAGAAACAATGCTAGCTGTCATGAAGATGTGATGGTTGCCATTCCTAGAGCTGGTTTCAGAGCACAAAGTGCCATCAGGCAAGACCCAAGGAGCTTCTGTGCTCTGGGAGGGGAATGTCAGAAAAATATCATTTCTAGAGAAACAAAATGTCTGCGTTCCTTTGAAAGCCTTCATTTTCTTTTTTTTTTTTTTTTCCCTTCCCTACAGCAATTGTTGGCCCCCCCAAGTTGTCCTGGCTGCTCCAGGATCAAATCCTCAGCGTAAACATCACCTCACCACTCACTCCCTACCAGAGAAGAACTGGTTCCTACAAGCCAGTCGACCGAGTGCTGCTGAAGCTCTGGTATTGGCTGCAGCTGTACGAGGGGGACCTGCTTATCCAGCAGGTGTGTGGTAGCTGGGCAGGGCTCAGAGGTGCAGGGCTTGCACAAGCTTTCCTGGTGCAGCACTGTCTCAGGTTGCAGTGGTGTGGGGGTGCCTGTGCTGCAGCCCTGCCCACACGCGGCTGTGCATGCAGGTGTGAGGTACTCTGCACCTCAGTGGGGCAGGAGACCCCTTCCCTCCCTTGGGTAAGAAGAACTGTACTGTCTCTGTTCAGAGGAAAGGTGATGCCACAAGAGTTTCAAGAGATGCTCTGGGACCTGAACACCTCCTGGGGCAAAGAACTGAGTGTTGGAGGTGCCCAGGAGGAGGGACCATGGGGCAAGTGGGATGTTGAGGATGCACAGAGCAGTGAAGCCATGCACAAACTCCTCCTCCAGCTGCCGTGGCCACCTATCCCATCTGCTTTCAGGTGCCTTGCAAACAGAGCAATGAGGAAGTGCCTTGCACCTTTGGGCACCTGAAGGCCAGCACACAGTACTGTGTCCGGACCGTGGCTGCAGGCATTGCCAGGGAGCGGAGCCGGGAGGTGGAGCAGTGCCTGGTGACTCCAGCAGCCCCTGCAGGTGACTCTCACCAGCTCAGCTGGTGCAGTTGCATCTCAGGTCCTGCTCACAGCACAAACCTGTGTGGAGGTGTGGGTCCCTCACCCCCAGCCACTGTCATCAGGGTTGTGGCCCACTGCCCAGTGGGGACCTCTCATGGTGATGCTTTGTTGTCATCTGCCTTGGGCCTGCCTCCTGAAACATCCCAGCCTGACATGGATGGGAAACACTGAGAGAGGGTGGGGTGGGAGGGATGTGTTTGAGTGACCTCTCAGCCTGCTGTGACCTCCTGGCAGGCTTTCCATGGGTTCCTGCCATGCTGAGTGCCTTCTTCCTGCTGCTGCTACTAAGTGTGGCCGTGCTCTGCATCATGAAGTGGCGTTTCTTTCCCAATCCTCCGGAGACACGCCTCCCACAAGCACTGGTGAGTGACGATCTTCCTCCAGCCTCCATCTTGTGTGCAGCCATAGCCAAGCCAGGGTTCCCTGCATTTGCAGCGGCTCAGCACCTCCTTTCCTTCAACTCTCACACCACCAAGCCCATTTTGGTACCCAGCTGCCTCCCCTGCTGTCTGAACCACTATCCCCCAAGAAGAAGCTACTGGTGGAGGGCATCAGCCAACCATGGGTCACAGCAGAGGATGGGGTCTCAGGCAGTGCAGCCCTTGGTGTTCAACATAGTTTGTCATCCCCAAGCTGGCAGGGCTGTGGCCAGCTGAGGCTGACCATGTCACTGCTTGTGTCCTTGCAGGCTCTCCAGAACAGCAAGCTGAGTGTGGCCACACGAGTGCCTCCCCTCCAGCTTGAGGAGGACCCACTGGCCCCCCCGCTCCTGCAGACTGTGCTCCCCTCCCATGGGCCATCCACAGCTGGGCAGGCATCAACCATCATCCCACAGCTCGCCGGAGGCCTTGCCCAGGATGTGAGTGGCTACTGTGCCAATGGGTTTGGCCCAGACTGCCCTGAGGAAAGAGACTCATCCTGCACTCACAGGGTGCAGCTGGGGCATGCCTTGGGTTCCCAGGTCCCCTCACAGCTGGAGAGAGATGGGGAGGCAGGTGATGGGGATGACTTGCCAGAGCATCTGGTGCTAGTGGGACTGACTGGAAACAGCTACATAGGTGACAGGGACAGCCAGATACCTGAGATATGGCTCCCCCCGCACTTCCAGCTTTATTCTAAATGCCAGTGCCCAGCCCTGGGAGCAGGCAGCCACCTTCCTCTGCCCGTGCCAAGCAGAAGCTACAGCCAGGAGTACCTGCAGGAGAGTCTTGGCACGGCTGGGCACTGCATTCGGCTCAGCTCGGTAAAGCTCCCGACCAGTGTGGAAGAGGAGGGAGGGCAGCCCCTCTATGCACCTCAACCCGTGCTTGGCGGCGGGACTGAGCCAGAGCAAGGTGACAGCACCGTGCAGCGAGGCTGCTCGGAGCAGGCAGAACCGTGTGTCTCCAACCCCTGCCCGCTGCCCCCCTCGCCCCGCAGCGTCCGGCGGGCAGTTCCCTTCTCCGGCTACGAGCCCCGTGCCCCATCTGGCAGTGAGCCATAGAGTGGGGCACCCCGGCAGCCTCCTGCTCCCAGCAGAGCCCAAGGCGGCTCCCGGAGCTCCCCAGCCATCACGGCTGCCTGTCCCAGCCTGTTGGTTCCGGCCTGGGGATGGGACTGGGGCTGGCTCCCATGGGCAGGCAGGGGCGTATCCCGGGCATGGCCGCCAAGGTTGGGCGGGATCCAGAGTTTTCCTCTGGAGTTTGGTGCTCTTGAGACACAGCATAGGGAGCGTGGACCAAAGCTGAACCCTCAAAACTCTTATCTATTTATCTGTCTGTATGTGTGCATGTTATGGTACAGTATCTATACTAATGTAGCACTCATATATACATATATATTTATAAAGCTCTTCAATGAAAAAATGTTGGGGTTTTTACGTCTGTGGAAAAGTTGATTGTATGCTGGAGTTGTTTTTAAATATCACTAATTTATTATAGAAAACTGGCTTCTCTATTTGTTGTTTCTGTGTTATAGACCCAGCACGGCCCTTCCCTGCACAGCAGTCAGGAAAGGCACTGGGTAAACTTGGGGTGTTCCCAGCAGAAAATTGCACCCACAATCTCTGTCTTGCTCCCCTCTGGGAAAAGACTGTTTTTAGCACCATGGGATACATTTATTATTCCTGCTGCCAGCATTGGGGTGATTTATGGCTGAGAAGCCCTGCCCTGCAGTTGTCCCTCGAGATGTGTTTTGAACCTGTGCGTGAAGCCACAGAGGCGAGGGGAAACCTCCTTGTGCTGTGACACATGCTGGGATCAGTGGAGTCAAAATGCAGTGACAAATCCAGGCTCCTGGACTCACAAGAATTACTCTGGATCTGGGAACAGGTGAGAAACTGGTGTCTAGTGTCCAGGCAGCTGGTGGAGGGGATGGAGGTACAGTGCTGCCAGTACTGGGGAGCCTTTGGGGCTGTGCAGGGTCGTGTTCCAACTCTGTGAGTCACCCCTGACACCCCAGCCATGTTCCATCCCTGCCTCCTACTGCAGGCTGACCCCTGTAGCCCACAGGGGTCCATGAGGGAGCAGAGATCCACCTGCAGTTTAGGGAGGACCCCACACCAATTGCCCAAAGGAGGCCATGACTCCATGGGAAGATCATGGCTGGAGCAAGCTCCTGGCAGGCAGGACCTGTGGCCCCATGGAGAGAGGAGCCTGAAATAGGTTTGCTAACAGGAACTGGGACCTTGTAGAGATAGTGATGGAGCAGCTTTGGGGTGTGTCTGGCATCTGGCCCAGGTCAGTCCCACACAGACCATGGGAGGACATGTGGTGTATTGAAGAAACTGAGCTGAATTAACAACAACAGCAACAAAAGGCAAGAGACAGTCCCAAGAGCTGTTTGAGGAACACATGTATTATCCATATGCTTTTTGCTACCTATGAAATTGGTGTCCAGTTGCCATCTCCTTTGTCCCTCACAGTCTGTGATCTGCCTCAAGGTCATGGTCAAGCCCTACATACCTGCAGCCCTATTTGATCAATTGCCTCATCCCCAAGCCCACAGGGCCCCCAACCCCCCCTGCCACTCTGGAAGGTCACTGCATGGTCCCAGGCAACTGCAAGGCACCTCTCAGCAGGAGCATCAGTCAGAGCTGCTGTCTGTGCCACAGGCTCTGGGCAGGAGCCACATCCCAAGCAGGAGCTTGTCCAGGGTCAGCAGTGTCCATCGTGCTGCTCCAGCCCAGTCCAGGGTGGTTTGCCAGAACATGGGACTGGTCTAATGGGACCAGACTGGCTCCCACAGCTGCTGTGTTGTGGGAGCTGGGCTTGCACTGGGGCATGACCAGTGCTCTGATCACAGCTGGCCAGCTCTCTGCAGGTCAGAAGAGGACCAACTCTTTCCTGAGACTGTGGCAGGACAAGGGTGCTGGGATCCCCATGGGTGATTCAGGCAGTCACTCACTGGCAGCAGGGGCTTGCCCTGGCCCAGGGGTGGTTGAGCAGCTAGAATGTTCCCACTCATATGAAAGAGTTGTTCATGGGGAATTGAAATAGAGGGCTTGTGACATTTCAAGATACTGTTCAGCAGCTGAAGTTTCCGAGTGGATGCGAGAGGGGGTTTCTGCTTTGCCTCAGAGGTGTGAGCAGCACGCAGGTTTCTGAAGAGCCACAGAGAGAAAGTGCAACATTTTCTGCAGGGTGAGGTCCCAGCATGTCCCAAGGGAGACCTGTCACCACTATGTGCAGCACAGGGCCTGGGTGGAGTGACTGAATTAGATCCCACTTTGGTCTACCTGGCAGGTTGTTACGTGCTGAACATGACTGGACTGTGCTGGAGGATGCACCCGGGTCAGGGGTAAGCCCCCAGCCCCAGGCAAGACCTCAGCACCAGGAAGGTCTGTGCAGGACACTGGAGCAATCCCTCCACCACCACTGCAGCTTCAGTCACATGCACACAGCCGGGTCCTCCCTCAGCATTCCATGCTTCCTCCACAGTGCGGGAAGGGCTGAGCCAGCGACTGGGACTCAGGCACCCAACCCAGCCCACAGCACCACCATCTCCGAGGTCAAATGCCATCTCTGGTGCTGGCCCCAGGCCCATGGCACAACACTGTGCCTGCAGGTGCTGCTGTGGGGGCTGATGAAAGCTCTGACTCACCACGATCTATCAGGCTGTTCCTGCCTTCTCTCTGTGGTGTTTTCCGATTCTGCTGGTGCCAGATCAAAGCAACAAGAGGGATGCTGCTTCAAACAGCTTTTTATTAGAAACAGTGGGTTTAGGACTGTGCAAGAGGGTATTTCTTATTACTAATTCCCAGAGAGCAGAGCTGCCAGCCTATGAAAGTGGTGCACAGTGGAAAATTGCCCTTTGGGAGCTAATGGGACTTTCACAGTCACTGAGTGGGAACTATTGTGCCTGACAACCATGAGAGATGTGATGGCCCCTGAAATGATGGGGGAAAGTCAAGCAGGCTGCCAGTACCCAGGACCATCCCCATTTACCTTTGAAAACCACAGGAGGCAGAGCTGCAAAGAGCAGGGTCTGCTCTGACCCTGCGCCCACCCTGGTCTGTCTGCTCTCTCTCCTGCCTGTCAATGCAGCTGCCCTGCCACCTCTCTGGGACAGCCCAGAGCCACCCCAAATCCTCACAGCCACCTTAAGCACTGTCCAGCACATCTGTGTATAGGACAAAGACCTGGGATCTCACTGAGGCCCTGTCACTCAGCCTCCAAGTGCAAGTTGTCTTTGTGACGGTTCTGTAGCTCTAGGTAGGTCCTTGAAGCAGCACAGAGCAGCAGCATCAGAGCTGTCATGCTGGACTCCATCCTTCAGCCCAAAAAGATTTCGTGGGTTGACAGGTCTGAGCTGCAACATCCAGGCCACTGACTCCTGCTGCACCTCCCTCTCTTACCTGCTTGGTTTGGTAGGGAAGCCCAGCAGGATGTGGGTGGGGACTGTGAGAGACCCAAAAGCTGGAACCCGAGTGTGGTGTGTTGGAGGATGTGCATGAAGAGGGCTGCAGAGCTGACAGGCTGCAAAGAAGTGAACTTGGTGGCTCAGACCTATGTGGTTTCTCTCCAGGCAGGAGCTTTCCTGAAGTTAAGTGGATTGGGACCCAAGCAGGGCAATTGGGACATTCAGGTCATCCCAGGGGACTGTAGAGCAAAACTGGTCCTACTTCATGTGCTGGTCTGGTAGCGCCCTCACCTGAGGATGCATGGCAGGTGTCTGCACTCAGAAGGTGCCATGGGCACCCTGATGGAGGCATATACCACCTAGCTTGGCCACCAGGTTCCCTTACTCTGCAGGCCAGCCTTCCCTGTGTTGTCCTTACTGCTCACCACTGCTCTTCCCTGGGTCTGTCACAAACGGCCAGTTCTTGTGCTTCTCATCCTTCAGGTGCATGTCAGTGGATTTGTGGTCCTGTAGCCTATGGGAACAACAGCTCAGCTCACTTTCCCACTTCCTGGCACTGCTCCAGTAGCTCTCTGCTCCCCAGGATCATTCATGCTCACGGTGACAGACAGGACCAGCATGCTGTCCTGTGAGTTGGGTGCATATTGGCTCATGATGTACTCTGAGTTTGGGGAGGGGTGGTCTGTGCTTCCTCCTCATGGCACCACAGCAAATACAATGAGCACGTCTCCAGGATTTTTCATTCTGTGACATGAAGCCTGACAGGATTCTGGTTCTTTCCATCTCTGTTTTCCAGAGCATGGAAAAGAGGCTAGATACAGATTTTTGTCAGGACAAAAGTCCCAGCTATGTGGCATGCCCACTTGAAATGGATGATAGCTTCACCTCAGCTGTGTCCCAGTCATATCTGTGCCTGACAGATGGGGACTGGCAGACAGAGGTAATTAATGATATCTGGATAATGCACCTTCAACCACTCCATGGAAATGAAAGCCTCTGTTTTGTGGTCAGTGGGAGCACAGTCAGCCTCTGGGCCGCTCAGCATCCTGTCCCATCTTCCTCAAGAAAGTCCCAGTGTGATGGCCCATCCCATAAGATGAGAGGACACAAGAGACTGAGAAACATGGATCTCATGCCAGTTCAGAGGGACTTTCCATGTGGCACCTATAAACCAAGCACTGTTCAACCTGTCTGAGCCCCAGCGTCAGTGCAGGTAGGGAAAGGCACAGAACAAGTTGTCCTGTCTCCTCTTCTCCATGAATAACACCTCAGGATTTTAAGCTCCTGAAAGCTTAAAATCTTCTTGTGCCTGTCAGTCACTTCCCCACTGCCCTCAGGAAACGTGGTGCTCAGTAAGATAGGGCATGAGCTGCAGTCACGGCAAGAAGGGCCTGGCTGAGGTCACCAGAGAGACCCATTCCAGGTGGATTTCTCTGAATTAAAGCCTTCCAGGGGAAGAGAAGTAATTAGAAGCAATTCCAGTTGGCTGATAGCATGGTAATTTGAAACTGAAGTCAGGGAAAAGAAACAATCTCTAATGGGAACTGGAAACACCTCAACACAGGAGAGCTGGGCCAGGTCCCAGCTGACACAGCCAGTGGCTGGGGGCTGCCTCTGTACCTGCACCTTTGGGAAGAGTGTGAACTGTCTCAGTGCTGTTCTCTCAGAAAAGCCATCTTTCATGACCCTATCTCATGGATGGTGCTTTGGGACACTGGTGGCCTCCATCACTGTCTGCCTTTTTTCCAGAGAGCAAGGATGGGTATTTCCCTCCCAAAACTCCCCAGACCCCAGCACTTGCTCTGAATTGCGCCACAACACAGCCACAGTGAACAGCAGAGCTTTTGAAAAGCCAGACCTTGTGCTGGTCAGCCAGGAGAAGTGCCAAGTCCTGCCTCCAGGGAAGAACAGCCCCAGGCACCAGGACATGTTGGACTGACTGTGAGCCAGTGATCCAGGCCAGCAGACACTGCAGCTACAGCTTCACTTCTGCTAAATCTCAGAGGACTTTCCACTGCAGGAAAAGCCCCCTCCACACCACAGCACCCTCCATGCCAGCAGCCTTGGCGCCTGGCTGACAGCACACCAGAAAAGCATATCAAAACATAGTTTATTGCTGTTCTCTAGTTTATAAAAACCAACAAACCAAAACCCATTAGTAACAAACCCAGTCCCCAAACCCAGCACTATCTGAGGCAGGCTTGCGAGGACACACTTTTAGTGCAAAGAAGAAAGTGGCAGTGAGGGCTGATGGGGCTCTGCTCACTTCAGTTTCCACAGAACCCACCATGCCCACTGTACAGTATCAATTTGCCCTGGGGCTGGTTAGGGAGGGCTGGCCGAATTCTCAAGCTCTGGTGGGAGTCCTGGGGAAGCTGGAGGTGTCAGAGGGGCAAGAAAGGATGTCATGGCTGTGCAGAGCAGCTTTGACACCTCGTTTAAGTGACACAGGACGTGAAGGCATGCTGACCCAAGGGGCACTGCCCACACCTTTCCACAGACACAGCACTTTGCCAAAGAGCTGCTGTCTGTTCTTCTGGGCTAACCAGTGTGGAAACCTAATGTGTGCCCTCCCCTGTGGCTGCTCCCAGCCAGAGGTGTTGGTGGGAACTAGAGGGGTATGGACTTAGAGCATGGCTGAACCCTCTGCAAGAGCCCTGCAAGGCACAGAGGCTTCTGAGCTGGGAGGAGCTACGTGGGACCTTGCAGCCAGCAGCACATGGCCCTGGGCACGGGCAATCGTGGGAGGGATGCCCTGATCCTCAGCCCTTCATCCTCAGGCCCTTTGCAGGTCCCCTGACCCTTTGTTTCCTCCCATAGCTGGTCCTGGCACTGTTGCACCAGGCATCACCCCCAGCACCCACCCATGCCCATGGTCCTATGGGGAGCCAGACCCATGTCACAGCCCTCAACAGTGAGCACAATTTTTCACTGCAATGAGCTGCCAGGGCAGAGCCTTTCTATACCTTCAGAGGGAGCCGATGTCTTGGAAGAGAGGGCTGCCCAAATACCAGCCCCAGGTGCTGAGCAGGTTGGCAACAAGTGAATGCAAACAGCTCCAGCCCAGGGGAAGCACTGGCAGCCCACAACAAGCACAGGATGGCTGGGACCACACAGGGCTGACAGATGGGAATGGGGAGGCTGGGCTGGCCTAGCCATTTGTGGCTCTCATCTCTTCCATGAAAGCACCACTGCAGGAGGCTAGTGCTCAGCTTTTCCCATGACACATAGTCACAGGCTGTGAGAAATGTTTTCAGGGGGCAGGGATGCAGCTACATCCAGATGGGAGCAGTATACATATGGTCAGAGCTGCTGGTGTGCAGGGGCTGCAGCCAGCAGCATGGAAGGAGGAGGCAGTGGCAGGGGCTGTGAAGCAAGGTGCTGTTTCTGAAAGGCAGGAGCTAGCAATGCTGTAAACTCTCTCCAATCTCTCCACTGGCTGGTTTTGGTTGTGTCAGGACTGCAGAGTTGGAGGGCTCAGCCAGGGCAATGCCGCCAGCCCACCCCACCCTGTGGTTAGGTCATCTTCCTGGCAACACTGGCATATGTGTGCACGATCTCCTCGTCTGCAGGGCAGGTGTGAGTGAACTCATCACAGGCATAGGCGTTGTTGAGGTAGCGCCAGACGCCTGTCATGTCCTCGGGGATCTCGAAGTCACGGTACTTTTTGGCTGCAATCTAGAGGAGAATGAAGGAGGAGGTTGAAACTTCCAAGACCTGGGGGAGACTCACTCTCTGGCTTTGGCAGGGGTACTCCCTGTCCACTCCTCTTGGAACAGGTGCCCCCCTACCCTGGCCCTGGGAGCTGGTGCCGTTACCTTGATGATATGCAGTTTGGGCAGGAGGTTGCAATCAGCCAGAGTCAGATGGTCTCCATCCAGGAATTTCCTCTTGGAGATGGTGATGTCCTCCACACTGTCCTGGTCAATCTCCTCTGGGAGAGGAGTGTTCAGGTAGACATCCAGGCGGTGAAATTCCCGCAGCAGGGCCTTCTCAAAATCTGGGAGGGCAGGAAACCAAGAGTAGTGAGTGTGTGTTCTGGGCTCCCAGGCAAGCTTTAGGCTATGCTGGGCTGGCTAAGCCTCCCAGAGGTTTTGCAGAGAGGGAAAAAGCCCTCAGGGTCACACCATTGGGACACAACATTGACCCTGGCCAGTCTTTATTCCCAGGGGACTACAGCACCCCAAGCTCTGCTGTTATCCCTGTGGAAGGAGCAGACAACTGCTTTTATCCTTCCCCTCTGCCCCTCCACTTCCCAAGGAGGTTTTGGAGAGGCAGGCAGAAGGACCCTTAACCTGATGGCAGGATTTGCCAGCAGACAAAAGCATTTCTCCTGCTGCAGCATCATTGACTAGAGTGCAGCAACCCACAATCCTTACTGATATTTGCTTCTTTGCGCGGGTTCTTGATGTACGCCGAGAATTTGGCAAAGATGTCACTGCCCACATCAAAGGACTCCTTGTACTTTGGGCTCAGGTGTGGATACCTTGAAAAAGACACTTATGTCAGTGCAGGCAGGGATGGAGCAGTGATGGGGCAGGGATGGAGCAGTGATGGAGCAGTGTCAG
Source organism: Trochalopteron elliotii (assembly GCA_024734555.1). Classification (NCBI taxonomy): domain Eukaryota; kingdom Metazoa; phylum Chordata; class Aves; order Passeriformes; family Leiothrichidae; genus Trochalopteron; species Trochalopteron elliotii. The sequence goes on along the minus strand of JANPWX010000181.1, from coordinate 175,968 downwards.
TTCCTGGGCCATAGAGCCCAGGGCTGGTACTGGATGATGCAGGGGATACTCAGATGGCTGTGGGAGAATCATGATGATGTGAACTACTGCAGCTGCCACCCTGTGAGCTGTGTCTGCTATCCTGGGTGTCTGCCAGCAGATAATCTCAGGGCAGATACCCCACAGCTTGGGGACACTGGTGGCAATGGAGCCCCAGAGCAGAGCTCTGCCTGCAGGCAGCTCTGGCCCAGCCCAGAGGATGCACATTGGTACACAGGGGTCTCAGGAAGCCAGAAGCTCCCACTACTTCCTCAGGAACTGTCTTCTGTTTGCTGACATGTCCCAGGGTGTGCTACAAGGGCAGACACATTCAAGGAGGCAGGTGACGAATGCATTTGAGCTTCCTCTTCTGCAGCAGTGCGGGGGGCTGCAGCCACACGGAGCATGGGGGAGGCTGGTTTGGGAGGCTCCCCAGTGAACTCAGGGAAGACCACCCCCCAACCACCCTATGGGCCACCTGCATTGCTGCTGTCAAGCAAGGGTATTTGCTTTCACTCAGTTGAGTGTACTGAATATAAACAAGCAAAGGGGTCTCACATTCCCCTCTACCTCAACACCAGCTGCCGCAGCCAGTGGCAAACCCACCAGTGCCAGAGTCCCTGCAGGGACCTCCCCATGTTCCACCTCTGCCCCCAGAGTGGGGATGCAATGGCTGGTGCATTTCCTCCCATTGTTTTCCATTCCTGTTGTCCCCATGCCCTCCCCGGTGGACTCAGCCCCTCAGCATTGAAGGCCCTGCCCTGCAGAGCAGGCTCAGGGGCTGGGGGCGCATCTGGCTGCCTGGGCTGCCCTGAGGCACCTCCTGGCGCCCTGCCTCAGTTTCCCAATCTGCCAAGTCCTGAACAACACTGTGACAGGCCCCAAAATGGGAAAAGAGTGAGTTTGCAGTTACGTGGGTGGACCCAGGGTCTGCTCCAGGAACTCCTCAATCTTGATGAAGTCTGTTTTCAGCTCCTTGTTGAACAGCAAGAAGGGTGGGTTGGTGCCTGGTGCTAAATCTTTCAACTCTTCAGGTTTCCTGGAGCAGAGAAAACAAGCTGGCTCAGAGCCTGTAGCACCTCTGCCTCCACCAGCCCCCAAGGAAACAGGCCATGGTAGAGGTGGGGGCTAGGAGGGGGCAGAGGACCAGAAACACTCTCAGCTCTGCTGGCTTCAGGAAGTTGGCAAGTGCTCCCCAGCCTCTGAATCTGCCCAGTGGTGCCTTCAAGTCATCCTCACATCCAGCAGGACAGGGATTCCTTGGGCCATGCACTTTGGCAGGTGGCCCAAGTCCGTGCTGGTTCACACTTGCACCCCAAGTGAGGTGGGCGGTCTGTGGGCAGCGATTGTCTCTGTGCAGTGACACACTGGCTACAGAGCAGGCAGGGGGAAGAAGTGCTGATGGGGGAGCAGAGCAGGGTGTCTCACTCCACTGCTGGCCAAGGGCTTCAGTGCCACCTCACCTGGTCATGTCCACTGTGGTGACATTGAACTTGACCCCTTTGAGCCAGAGCACCATGAAGAGGCGCTGGCAGAAGGGGCAATTTCCGATGTTTTCTCCATCCAGACCAGCCTGCCAGGAAAGCAGAAAAATGAGGATTTAACCTTTCCACAGACAGGATGCCCGGAGCTGAAGAGCCACTGGGCACAGCAGGCTGCAGGGAGCCCCTCCCAACTCCAGGGGGGCTCAGCTGTAGGACCCACCCTGAGCCATGGCCCTGAGAGCTACTGGAAAGACCATAAGAGCATACTCAGGGTGCCAGGGGATGGATCCTTCCCAGAAATGTGAGATAAAGCCAGAAGGAAGTGGAGAAGGAGGCAGGGGGAGAAGGTGATTGCTAATGGATGGGGAGGAAGGGAGGGTCCACTTGGCCAGGAGGCCAGGCTGGAGAGGGTGGGAGAAGGGAAATGAGCTCATGTTTGCCAGGAAAAGAGCAGTTTGTTTTCATGTGATGTTCACGTCTGCCTCCGGTCTTGTGTGTGTTTAACGAATGAACCACATGGCACAATGAACCCAGGCACAACGACCCCAGGCCACAAACCACTCAGCAGCCTACCCCAGGCTGGGTACAGAAGGGTTGTGCCAAAGAGAATTTGTGCTGGCATCCCACACAACATTGGGAGGAAACAGAGATGACTGTCGGCTGCTAAAGGAACCCCTTTCAGCCCCTCTCCATGAGCACAGCCACAGGCAGAGTGAAGCACATTTCTTTGCTATGTACCAGCTGGAAATATCCTTTGCAAAAATGACTGAAACACCTTATGAGGAATTTGGCAAGAGGATATGGCAGGTTCCCCCGTTCACAAAAACTGGCTGAGATGCTGCTGTGAGAGGAAAGTTGTGCTGTGGTAAGAGGTAAAATGGCTCACAGGAAACTCAACTTCTTTAAGGGAATTACCAGGTTCCTAAGCAGCACATGAACCGTGGTGCTCTGGCTCATGTAGCCACCCTGCCCTGGCAAGGAGGAGTGGTACAGCTCACACAGAGGGATCGTCACAGAGGGATGCTGCTCTCATGGAGCAGTGTGTGGTGGGACATGAGCCTTACTGGGACAGCTCTGCACTAAACCTTGATATCTGATAGTGAGCTGAAGTCCTGAGGCTAAGCAGGAGGGTGATGAGATTTAAGAGGATCTGGGAGAGTCAAGTAGCAGCAAAAACCTCCAGGGTGGGCAGCTGGACATGGCTCCAGAGCTCACATCTCTTTTGGGACCCACAGACAGGATGGCTGAGGAGGCAGAGACCTGTGCCTGGTTCTCCTGGGGTGGAGGTAGGTGGTACACGTCACCACAGATGCCCAAAAACCTGTGGAGTCTGGAGTGCTCAGCTTCTCCAGGAAGATAACACTCACATCAAACTCACCCTAAGGGCGACTGTAAAAGGATCAAAACAACCCCCAATACTCCTGGTAGTAAGCTGGAGCAGGGGGTCTGTTTTTCCATCATGCCAAGGTGTTTTAGTCCTTCCAGAGGAAAGAAAATTACTTTTAACAAGTATTTTTTATGCTCAGCTGTCATGAAATTATGTAATGAAACCTGAGGAAGGAAACGGGAACTGAGAAATGTTGATTCCCTAGGATGTGCCCAGCAGTGAAGCTGAATCTACACCTGAGACTGGTCAGTGTCTATTAACAGCAAATACTCCCAGGGGGGCTACAGCTCAGAACATCCTGTGTCATTAATAGCAAATAGGGCTTCTTTGGAAAGGGGTGAAACTGGGTCTCAGACTTCCTTTGAAGGAGCTGGAGGGGAGAGCCAGAGAACAGCCTTGAGGGCTGCCCATGGGCAGGAGTGCAGGGCATCTCTGCTCCCCCTCCCCTCCCTGACACCTATGACCCCAAACTACAGCCATTCTTTGGAGCATCTCCAAAATCAACAGCTCAGCAAGAGCTTTGTGGCTGCGTGGCATGAGGACCAATGCTTTCCTCCCTGCTCTCCCTGCCAAATGCACTCTATTCTACTTCCCTGGCCTGGCACAAGGCTGGGAATGAGAGGACTTAATTTGTGCTGTTGTTCCCGCAGGAGCTGTTGTGCTGAGCCATGGCAGCACATAGCTCTGGTGGAGCTGCACTGGGACAGTGGTGAGGGGAGGGTTGTCCTTTGCTCAGGCTGCTCTGGGCATAGACACTGATCACCTGCTTCAGGTTTTTCCATGCTTGTCTGGTAGCTCCAGTCCCTGAGCTACTCAGGCTGGTCTTCCCCCTTATCTTTTAAAAATAGAGAAGTGGGGAATTTTGGACTAAAGTGAAAAGAAAATCAGGATGGTGTCTGCAGGGGGAAAGAATCAGGCCCATACCAGGATGCTCAGAGCCAAAACCTTTATCTGGAGGAAATGGAGGGGAGCTCAACCAGTGCCAGGGCACTGCTGGGGGAGCATCAGGCTCTGGAAGAGCCTTGCTGGCAACCACTAACCGTGGGGGAAGCCTCAGGGAGCCAGGAGCCCTCAGGGGAGACTTGCAGCCATGCACCCTCCCTCCTTGGCAAATGCAGAGCAGCACGGAGTGGGGGGAGTCATTGCTCTTAAGTTCCTTCCCCAAAGTGGCTCTGCTGCTCCTCCCTCTGCAGCAGGAACTGGGGTGGGGGTACAGACTGACATTCCTCAATCTTTTGTCTTCAGGTGATAGATAAACCCAGCGTGGACAAACACAGAATCTCTAGGAGGGTTGCAGGCTTTTAGCTCCCAACTTTCTGAGGCATCACTAGGCTGCACAGGGCATTGAAACTCTACTGGGCAGTTCCTGTGGCTTCCCTGTGGTGAAACAATCTTAAATGCAGTGGGAGGAGGGAACAGTTTTGCCTGCTTGGGGCACTGCTAAATATTCGGTCCCCATGGGACCTGCCACAGCTCCTACAGCCACTCTGAGAGCCAGGAAGCAGCTAAATGCCTGGTGGAGCTGCAGAGCAGAGCCTGCTTCCAGGCAGGGAGAGCCTCGCAGCCGGCAAGAGGATGCTCCTGTGAGGGATGTGGCAGGGTGAGAAACTGCCAGCCCCTTGGAAACCACCCACCCCAACCTCAGGGTAAAAGCAGGAGTTGCTCTGCACCCTGTCCATCCTTACCATGGTAACTCCAGCGTTTGACACAGTGAAAGGCAGGGTGCCATGCTGTACCAGTAGGTGCTTGTGGTGGGAGCACCAGCTTCCCCCATGATTTACAGCTGTCACTGGTCACAGCAACAGCCATGTCTGGGGTGTTCCCAGCCTGGGGAGGTGCTGATGGCACAGGAAGGTGCCTGTCAGCAGCTAGAGTCACTGTGTCTTTGGTAAAGCTGGGTCCTGAGTGCTGGGAAGAGGAGGCACAGCATCAACTTTTTGGACAGACAAGCCAGAATGGTTTTTTCACGCTAAATTACAACACAGGGGAAGTCCTGACAGTGCTGTTGGTTTTCTGTTTCACTTCCCTCTGAAAACCCCCTAGAATGTGCTGCTGCCATTGCATTCACCTCATGTATTGTTTTCTTTTCTAGCCATCCCAGGGAGACGTGTTAAGCAGAGAATTCAAGACTCAGATTACTTTTACCAAGAATATGCTTGTCTGGATTCTCCTCAGCCAAGCTCAATGTCCAGCAAGAAGTGCTGTGGCTACAGTTTTGGCATGGGGATGAGGGAAATCTCTCCTGGGAAGGCTCAGATAATCCCTTCTAGCAAGTAGGTCTAACTACTGCCCAAGGAAGGCACCATTCAGTGCCTTAGAACTGCTGGGTGCCTGTGCCAGGGAAACCAGCACCTCTGACCCAGTCATTTTGGGCACTAAACTGCCCCAGGAGGAGAGCAATGAAGCCTGTGGACCTGAGTGGCTACAGAGAAACCACCCTTAAAACCTCCATGAGGTGGCACAGAGAGTCATTGGCCCCTAAGTCTTGTCACTTGACAGCATGTCCCGGGGCCCCCCTGGGGTTGCTGTGGGCAGACACAGTTACCAGCCACCAGGTTTAGTTCCCTCTTTTTGCACCGCCCATGGCCGCTGCAGACATTTTGAACTTGAGTGTTAAAACATTCCAGGGAAAGGGTCCGGAAAATTGCTTAACAGGGAAAAAACCAGAAACCATTTCCAGCAAATACCCTTCTGTGAAGCCACCCCATCTCGCCCACACATGGACTCCCGCACCAGTTCCCCAAGCTATCCATGCTCATTTCATAACCCTGCTCTCAGAAGAAGCTGAAGTGGCTGCTCCCAGCCCTTCTGCTTGCTGTTCCCAGGCTAGGGTTTGTCTTATCTGGGCTTGTCTTATCTGGGTTTTGAGAGGCATGCGTGTTCCCACTCCTTCATCATGCCGTGCCACTTCTCCGGGGTGCACAAAACTCACAAGCCCAGGGCATCTTTCAGAATGCTGGGTGTGACACCCCACAGTCCCCACATCACCGCCTGGTCCCCCCATCTGGGCAACTGTTTAGCCAGTCTTTGTGGTGAGTGACACTGAAATTGGTACCCATCTCCAGCTTCACAGAATATGAAGACACCCATGAAGTTCCACCACTTGGATCCAGCTGGATATTGGTGAGGGTGAGCCAAAGAGTCACTGCCCCCCTCCCCCCCGCCTGCCCCCCCCACCCCCGAGACCCACCTTCACAAAGAGCTCGATCTCAGGCTCCTTGGTGGTGTGTTGACTGTCCATCCCAGCAGTGGGGGGAGGGAGGGACCACGGGCCGTTCACTCTTGTGGTGAGTCAATCTGTCCCCTGCAGAGCTCTGATGAGGGAAGGCTTTCAGGTGGCTTTGGCCTCTTGGCTGCTCGTACTCCGCAGAGGGCTGCAGCTCACGCTTGCCTTCCTTTTGAAAAGAAGGGAGGAGCAATGGGGTGTGCTCCAGGACCCGCCAGCAAGGGGAGGAAGCTGCAGGGCCTCTTAGACGTGACTCAGCACGGGTCTATCTGGTCACATTGAGAGTCTATCACACCTACCCAGGCGCTCCTTCAGTGCCTCCGAGTAGTGGGCTGGCATCCCCAGCACCTCTGGTGTCCACAGCACCGCTGCTATGTCTTCCCAGCTGGGAGCAGGGGTTTATAGAGGAAGTGTCTTGCCTGTTGCTCCTCCTGCTGTCCCAGTCTTGGCCCTTTGCCACTCTCCCACCCTCATGCTGGTGTCCAGTGCCCCAAGGCTTCTTTATCAATTTGGGGTGAACCTGACTGACCTTTTTGCTGCCTGCTGTGGCTGCATTATGACAGGCAGCTGCCCGGAGGGAGGGTACAGCTCCTCTCCAGCCCATCATCCCCCAGGGATCCCTGCATGGGCTCATCTGAGCACCCCCTCACTGCAAGGAGCTGGGCTAAGCAGGGCAAGTGCTCAGGGAAGCTGAGCGGAGCAGTCTGGGCACATATTACTGACTTTTTGAAGCAGGGGCACAGCCCTTGGGTGGGAAGGATTACAAAATTCTAGGCTAAGGCAGGAGATAAAAGATGCTGAAGCATGCCAGGGAGCAGTGGGGAACCCCAGAGTGTCCCTGGCAGCCACCCAGCTTGGCAGGATGGTGGGATGGGATGTCTTCAGCAGGGCCCCATTCCTGGAACTGGGCTGTTTCACAGGAAGGATGAACAGCTTGTTTTCTTCCCCAGGATGGGAGGGAACTGTTTGCTGTCAGATCACCCTGGCTGCAGAGACAGCAGAGACACTTTGCCAGCACACACAGGCTTAACTCTTAGGCAAGACCTGTCGCACCCCCAGACCACATAGCTGGTACCATTGCACAAAATGGGGATCCCCAATGCTTGACTCAGCTCATCCCCCCCAGCTCAGATAAGCTCCAACTTTCCCCAAATAATCAAACCCTAATCAGACAGTAATCTCCCTCAAGGCAATTGGGACGGGAAATGATTTTGCAGACCCCTGGAGGAGACTCTCCAACAAAGATGTTTCCCCTGGTCCTTTTAGACAGCGGAAAGAGGTGCTAACACTAGGGGTTGCAGGGGTGGGGAGATGGGGGGGGGCATTTTTTTTCTGCCCCATCAAAACTTTGGGAGAACTTGGAACCCTACTTGATGGGACAGGACACTCTGACTCACTGTCATGATCAAGAGGTATGTATTGATGGCACTGTGAGTGCCTCACAGGGCCATGGCATCACCCTCATCACAAGCACAAAACCCACCACCCAGCTCCCGCTGTGGACCCCAGGTGATGTGTGCTAGTCCCCACTGCTGCCACAGCCTCCCCAGCTGCCCCTGCCTGGGTAATGCTGAGCCTCTGGGAGCTGGCTCTGATGGCTCCTGGCACTGCCAACTGCTGCTGTCTCTGCTGATCTCAGCTGGGTGCAGAGCCAGCAGCTCCAGTCCATAGTATTTCCCTCCAGCTGAAGCAACGGGCAGGGATTTAACTCCTGCAGGTGGGAGGCAGAGCATGACATGATGTCCTCCTCACAAGGTGCCAAAATACCCAGTACCTGGCCCCACAGAGGCTGTGGGGCAGAGACGTGGCAGCAAATAGGTCCCTTCTCACTCTGCTGCGTGCAGGAAGTGTGTTTGTCTTTTCTTCAGGAACAGCTGCCTAGGAGGCAGTTCAGGGAGCTTTTCCCTTCCTCCTCACAGAGTGAATGGCCGGACATTTGCCGAGGTTGAGATTACAGCACACATGTATCTGGATTTCTGTTTCACTGTGTCTGGGAGAAAGCTGGGGGCACTTTGGAAACCTTTCCAAGCCCTGTTCCTCTGCCTAGGGGGAACAGAGGGAGGAGGGAAGGGGCTGCCAGTTTCTCTGCCAGCAATGGGATGCCAAGGCATGGCTCAGCCGTAGGAGGGTGCCCTGGGGGAAGTGTTCCTGTGCTGAGTGTGACCCAGCTGTTCAGAGTAGCCTCTGAGCCTGGGCAGCAGGCTAAGAGTGTGTGCACATGTGCCCACCCAGCCTCGGGACTTGGACAAGGCAGAGAAGCGAGCCATTGTCCCCCGCAGTGTCACCTCCTCGGGCACCACCCACGGCCGGGGCCCCGGCTGGTACAGGCTGCCAGGGGGGACACAGCGGCTGTGCAATGGCCGGGCTGCTCCGGCCAGCAGTGACCGGGGTCCTGCTCTGCTTTGCTGTGTGTCTGGAGGCCAGACCGGAGCTGTCCGGTGAGTCAGGGGAAAGGCGGGGAGGAGGAGGATGCTGAGAACTGCGCCGGTGTGATGGGAGGGCGAAGCAACAGCAGGTTGGTGGGGTAGGGACAAGTGAGGTATAAACCATGGGAAGCCAGAGTAAATTCCCCCAAAATGCTGGGATTTCTTTATCCCCACACAGGGCTGTTCTCTAAAAACACACTGCACACATCCCACAACCCTGGTGTGCGTGAGAGTGGGTCCCCAGATCTGCTATGCTCTCTTGGATAGTTTGCAGGCAGAAACGCAAAGAAACAAATATCAAGCCAGTCCCACAGATGTGCTGAGCATCTCCTCAGCCACGCTACTCATGTCCTCGGTGCTGGGTAGTGTGTAGAGCTGAAGGTGCACCCAGGGCTGCCCTGCCAGCCTTCCCTGCTCTGAGAAAGGGAGGGAAGAGTTGGGTTGAAGCTGTACCTGGTCCATAGACAGAACTGGTGGCTGTGCCCCAGCTAGAGCCACTTGTGAATACAAGTGCTGCGAGGTGCCTTGCCATGAGACACAGCATGGGCCAGAAGCTCTCCCCAGGGCCATGCTGGTGAGCCTTTTATAGATGTAGACAAAGCAGAAATTTGGGATCCCTTCTGCCCCAGCTCTTTAAACAGTCCGGATAGGTGCAGGCAGACTGGGCACCAGGCATTCCCCAGGGATCATCTGGAAACAGCCACGCACACCCTCCATCTGCTCAGCTGGGCCCAAGTGGGAGAAAGCCTGATGCAGCAGGGTGGGCTGTGGTTTCCTGCTGAGGAGGATGTGATTTCATCTGGGCAGACCCAGCAGTGCAACCACAGCACCGGAGACCGAGTCGGCTGTTCTGGCACAAACCACTCACAAAGTCTGCCTACAGCCTCCTTGACATGGCTCCACCCAAAAAACCATCTTCACAACTGCTCACTGGCCCAAAACAGTGTGATGGAGAAACCTCTGCCCTCGTGGCAGTCTTTGAGCCTCAGTTTTCAAATACAAACCACTGGTGCCTTCACCCAGCATAACAGCAGAAAGGGTGCCTGCCTCAAGGCTCATTTTCTCATATTTCTCCCCTGAGTTCCCTGCCATCCCTTGGATTTGTCTGAGCCCTCTGCATCCCAGGCTCCCCAGAAGTGGGGTGTTTAGGCAGCCCTACATCCAGCAGTACTGAGTATGGGCAGGTGGATTTGGAGTCAGAGCTAGGCAGAGGTCAAGGTCAGGGTGCCTCTGAAACCTTCAGGAGAGCCTGACTGCTGCCACATGTGAGATTGCTGCAGGGGACGGGGGCTGGCAGCCTGGTCAGGGTCCTGTGCCCCTCATGGTCCCCAGCATCCAGTGATATGGGACAACCAGAGGAGAGGGACTGGACAGAGTTTCTCCTGCTCCCTCTTCATGAGCACTGCACCCCAAGGGTTTGATCCAGCTCTGTGCCATTCAGAGAGCATCTTTGCATCACACCTGAAGTTTTGACCTGGCTAGAGCACCATGTCTACTGCCATCTACCCTCTTGTACCTCTCCTTTCTTCTCAGCTCCAGCATGCAGAGAAGCAATTGAGGGCTTGCCTCTGGGATGCTGTGGCCACCCACTTGCTCATCCCAGTTTGTGAGGGATAATGCCAAGGGAGAGATTAACCCTGGGCTAGAAGCAGCTCCCAGCTGCACCCACTGACATCCCGGATGGATGCTGACTGCAGATGCCAAAGGGTTAGTGGCAGCACTGAAGGTGAAAAGGGCCTATTGTGCTGCTGAGCCTGGCACTAGTTTGCAGAGATGGGGATAGCTGGTGCTCCCATCTCCTTGTCGTGATTTGGGGAAGTTTGACACACTGGGGTTTGGGGGACAGGGAGCATGTCCTGCTCTGGGCCCCAGCACTGGCCTGGGACTGAGGTGCAAGTTCCTCCAAAGACCCCACATCTGGGGTTTGGGGCCTGTGATCTGCTCAGAAGCCCCATGTTGCCCTGTTCCCATCTCCCAAACCTCAAAATTATGCTTTTGTTTTTTCCCTTTGCTTTTGTTTTATTCAAAGATGCAAAGTGCTTCATTCAGGGCCTACAGATCACATTCCATCAGCTTTTCTCACTTCCTCAGCCTTCTCCAGCAACTGGTGCCTGCTCAGAGCACCTGGCAGCTTGAAGAGCTGTTACTAAAACAGCTTCCTTGCCCATCCAGTACAGACAATGCCAACTGCAGCCAACGCTGCATGTTAAGCAGCCTTCGAAAGGCTGGGCAGGACAGTCCCACTTTGTTGTCTCTGTAGGGAAAACAATGGGGGCAGTAGTTTGGGACACAAACTAGGCAGGACTGAAAGAAAGAAACATTCTGTGATGGGAATTCAAGGAGGGAACGCCCAGTGCCCATTGAAAGGGTTGTGGGCCAGGAATAGTATGCACCAACACACTGGGCTTCTTCAGCAGAGACCAGAGGCCAGCTGGACTCAAGTGATGACTTTGTGGCTCACACTCATCCATACTGACGCAGCCAGCTGTGGGAGCTTGCAGCAGCCCCTGGACCTTTCTCTCATCCAGCTCATGGCTCAACTTGTGACAGACTTGTGGCAGAGCACATCCTCCTCACCCTGACTCCAGGGATCATCGCTGGGGGAACCTCTCTGGCTCACTCTTGTTCTCTCCATGGCTCCATAACAAGCCTGGTTTTCTCTAAACACTTGACAGCTCCTTATGGGATTTCCCCATCTTCTCTGACCTGCTGTACTGCCTCCAGCTTTCCTTTCCTGTTGCTAACCAGCTCAGCTATTCCATGCTGCTTTCCAGGCTCCTGGCAGCAATGCTGTATGCAAGGTTTGCTACAAGCCCATCTTCTCTCTGCTGTCCTGCTCTGATCTTGTTCACCCCATAAGTGCCTCATCTCAAGATATCCTCACTGCCACCAGCACTTAGATGCCCAAGTGCCACCACTGATGTGGCCCTGGTGTCTCCTGTGGACAATGCCACCCCTGCTTTCCCCTTGCAGGGTACCTGCGCAAGGTGCTGAGGAACCACACTGCCCACACCTGTGATGGAGAGCAGCTCCTCATCGTCTGCCCCCACAAAACCACCATCAGCATCCTCGGGGCCTTCTATGGACGTCGAGTGCCCAGCACCCACCTCTGCCCCAGCCCTGACAACGCCTCCCAGGAGAGCACAGAATGCACCTCTGCCACTGCCCACCTGGTAAGGAAGGGATCCCAGGGGCCAGACTGCACAACCCTCTGTCTCCACAGCACTGAGCTGTCTGCCTGGGCTGGGGGGCTGCAGGCAATGCAGCCTCCCTGTGCCCTCTGAGGAGATTCTCATCAGCATCAGGATTACAGAATCACAGAATCAAAGAATCACAAATACTTCTTGAACTCTGTTAGGCTTGGTGGTGAGACCACTTCTCTGGGGAGCCTGTTCCCAACCGCCCTCTGTGAGAGGAACCTTTTTCTAATATCCAGCCTAAACCTGCCCTGACACAACTTCAACCCATTCCCTCGAGTCCTGTCACTGGTCATCACAGAGGAGAGATCAGTGCTTGCCCCTTCTCTTCCTTTCATGAGGAAGTTGTAGACTGAAATGAGGTCCCCCTCAGACTCCTCCAGGCTGAACAGACCAAGGGTCCTCAGCGAGTCCTCATAAGGCTTCCCCTGAAGGCCCTTCACAGTATTTGTTGCCCTCCTTTAGATGCTCTCCAATAGTTTAATATCTTTCTTATATTGCAGTGACCAAAACTGCACACAATATTCAAAGTGAGGTTGCCCCACGCAGCACAGAGCTGTACAATCCCCTCCCTGGCTAAGCCTGATGCCCCCCAGGACATGGTTGGCCCTCCTGGCTGTCAGGGTACTGCTGACTTATATTCAGGCTTTTGTTGACCAGGATGCCAAGATCCCTTGCTGTGATACTGCTTTCCAGCATCAAATTCCCCAGTTTGTCCATGCACCCAGGGCTGCCCCTTCCCAGGTGCACAATCCAGCACTTTCCCTTGTTGAACTTCCAATGGTTGGTGATGGCACAGTCCTCTAATTTGTCAAGGTCTGTCTCTGGGGCCTCACTTTGAGGGAGTCAACAGTTTCTCACAGTTTTGTACCATCTGTGATTCACTGTGGCGCCCTTTTCCTAGACTGTTTTTGGAAGATAAGGGTGGAAGAGATGTTCTGTGTCCCAGAGTAGAGCCTGACAGGAGGCACTGCTGTGTCCTGAGCTGGCTTTTGGAGCAATCCCACAGGAAGCAGCAGGCTCAGAGAAAGCCCTGGCATCTGGGGCTGGCTGCTGGGCTAGGGGCATTGCCACAGCCAGGCTTGTTGGGCTCATGAAGTGAGACAGGAGCCCATGAGATGGTTCACTCACTCCTGTGGCTGCATCCCCTGGGGTCAGCACAGAGCTTGGCTCTTCCCCAGCCAGAGGCAGCACCCATCCATGCTGGCAGGTTCCAGAGAGTGGATTAATGAAGCAGACCAAAGGGGTGCCTGTTTGATGGCAGCAGTTGGTGCAGGGAAAGGGTAGGAAAGGAGGCTGACAGAAGAAAAGGGATGGAACCTCCTTAAAGCTGATGCCTGTGTCCCTCAATGGAGGCATCGTTTCATATGCTGCTTTTCTAAGACCCTGTTCCAGCTCCTTGGTAGGGCTGAGGTAAACCTGCACCAAAGCCAATGACTGCAGGTGCCTACAAGAAAGGAGAATAAGCTGGTGAAGATGAAAAAGAGCTGAGGAGCCAATGCCATGCTTAGGAGCTCACAGGGCTTTCCTGCCTGGTCCTGCACCAGCCATACATCCCCTCCTGGGATCTTGCATGTTCCAGGAGCACAGCAAGCAGTAAGCCAGACTACACTGGTACGGCACCAGGCTGCCCCCATGAGCCACCCTGCAAACACAGGTCAGGTCCCCTGTCTGCAGGATGGAGACTATGGCCTGGCACAGGTGCCTGGAAACTGAAGAGCAGGTCTGACAGCAGGTCTGAGTAGCTCAGGTTCATACTGGGTGAACGGTGGGGTGGCCGTGGTGGCAGAGGACTGGGATACCCATTACTGCTTAAGGAGCAAGAATGTCTGGAGGGCAAAGAGCAGAGCTGCTGCCAAAGCTCAGCTCTGTTTAGGCAGCAACTAGGAAAAGAGATTGCTTGTGTTTCCTTAGTGAATTTCCCTTCTGGCAGCCAGTGAAGACTAAGCGGAGGCTTAGTCCTGAGCTGGGCGGGAGGGACAGGGACAGAGGAGGGGAAGGAGAGATGAGAAGGGGCTCCGTTTTGGGTGCTGGGAACCCCGGGCCTGCGGCACGAGGCGGCAGCCTGGGAACAAACCGCTCCCTGCTGCCGGCAGCCTCGGCTCTGCTGCGGAGCCACCGCTGTGGGACTTGGGGGCAAAGAGGGGGACACAGGTACAGGCAGTCCCACGGCCACCCAAGGTCGGGCTACAAGACACTCCTGCCAGAGCCGAGGGCCCGGCTCGGCCACTGGCGGGCTGGCCGCCTGTGGAGGAACGGAGAGAGGCCGCGGCCGCCTCGGTCGCCGGCGGGGCCCGACCGGCCCGGGAGTGAACCCTTGTCCCCATCTTGTGGCCGCGCGGGGACATCGCACGGACCGCGGGGACGCGAGCGCCCCGGGGACTGTCACCTGCAGAGGTGTTAGAGACCAGCGGCGTAGTACGGTACCGGGATGCCAGCACAGGTAGGAGCAGACCTGTGCTGGCACACGGGTCGCTGTGGATGCAGGAGAGGAACTGGTTCAGGAACGGGCACTGGAATTGGAATGTCTGTTATCAGGGGTGGGCAGGAATAGTTATGGGACAGTTTCTGTGGGGTGAGAGGCCACTTCCCTGAGCCTGGTGATGGCACTGACAGACAGTAGGTGAGAAGAGCCTCAGGACTTCCCACTCAGCTCACACCTGTTCCACTCTGCTCTCCAGAAGCTGCTGGCTGAGTGCCAGGACCAGCAGTGGTGCCAGTTCTCAGTGCACAGCCAGGTCTTTGGGCCGGACCCATGCCCTGGGACACACAAGTACCTCATCGCTTCCTACAAGTGCCGACCAGGTGAGGTGGAGCATGGTCTGGGTAACACTGCATAACTCAGCTGCTTAGATGGGGCAGGACGGAGAGCATGGCTGCTCCTGTACCTTGCAGCCCCCTCTCAACCCTCCCCTTGGCCTAAGAGAGGGGCTGCAGGTGATTCAGGATGCATTGGGGCAGTCAGCGATGTCACTCCCTAGGGAACCATCGAGTCAAGACCGTGTGTGAGAATGACAAGCTCAGGTTGCAGTGTCGACCAAAATCCATCCTGGCCATTTATTCTGCAAGTTATGGACGATTCCTGCACGGCAAATCAGAATGTGATGCCTTGAACACTGGAGGACCCCATATAGGTATGCCAGAATGGTTTGAGACAGAAATGGGGCAGGAATCATGCAGAGAGTATGGCACAAGCCCACCACTGGGCTGTACCTGTGTCACTTGGCCTCTGCTGGCTGATGGCCAGCAGGGAGGGGCAGGCAGCTCTGCCCACAAGTCCATGCCTCATGTCTCTGCAGAGTGTGTGGCTCCAGACGCTCTGCACAGGGTCTCCAAGAAGTGCCACCGCAAGGGGAATTGCACTGTGGCTGCTGACACAGCCACCTTCGGGGACCCGTGCCTCCCCGGCATGAAGAAGCAGTTGCGAGTCTCTTACACCTGTGGTGAGAGCTCCCCACGGAGCCAGGGGCACAGGGGCCACTGGTGGAGTGTCTGCTGTGCCCACCCTGTGCCAGGCAGGCAGGGGCATGGGGCTCCCCAGGGAGGCAGGGGCTGCAGGGGAGGAGCAGGGTGGTGATGCTTGGTGTGTGCTCTCCTTGCAGTGCCCAAGCAGCTGCTGGAGGAGGTGGGCCCTGACACCTCAGACCCCTTCCTGCTCTCGGACTACATGCACGGTAATGTGGGGGAAGGTTACACCACAAGCAGTGTGGCACCGTGTTCGTGCTCGGGTGAACCAGCCCTTCCATGGTTTGTCTGCATCTTTGGTACCAGCTCCAGCCTAGCATCTCTGTCCTATGGTGGAAGCCATCCTTTGGTCAGTGCAAATTCTGAGAGGATGGAGATGGCATCTGCTGGGAGCAGGGGAGAGGAAGACACACAGGGTCATCCCTGTTGACAGCAGAGCACTTGTGCAGGAAGGATGGAGTGTGGTATGGGGAAGGGCAGGCAGGAGCAGGCAGCTGGGACATGGCACACCAGGAGCACCTCGTGTCTCAGCCTGCACCTCCTTGTCACTGCAGGTGGCTGGTACAAAGGGCCCAGGTTCTCCAGGCTCCAGGAAGACCGCATGATTTTTACTAGCTCTCTGGCAGCTTTTGCCCACCTTTGGGGTATGTGCCCTTCCTGGGTCTCATGCAGCACCTGGGGAAACAGGACAGTCTGGGGGATGGCTGACCTCATGAATGGCCCCAGCTCAACTCAGGGCTCATTTGAGAGGCAGCCAGACCCCAAACCTCTCCAGCAGGGCCAACAGGTACATGAAGGAGCAGGGCACCAAGCGCCCCTGCTGGGTTTCGGATGGACAGGTAGAGTGGGAGCTCAGAGGTTGAACAATCCCCAAAGTCCCACAGCATCAAGAGTCACAGTGTGGCTACTATCCTGCCTGTGGACCTTCCTTTTCCAAGAGGCCAGATTACCCACTGGGTTTTTTCCTTCCTGCACTGTCTGCAGGCACTGATTGAGACCACCTCTCTGCAGGCAAACATTTCCCTTGCCAGAGGAAATTACTCATTTAATCCCCCAAGGGATTCTTGTTTCCCCTGCTCTGCTTACCCTGCATCCCAGTGGAGGTTTTCTTTGGGGAAATGCACATTTCAGGACTGGTGGGTGCTGATGAGGCTCTAGGTGACACTTCCATGATCACTGGGGCAGAGTCTGTCCTGCCTCTGCAGTATGGGTGGTGAGGGCATCCCTGCTCCTCTCCTCTTACTCCCATATACCTGGCAGGGGGGCTTTGCAGGCACTGATACCCCACAGACCGAAGAGCAGTTTGTACCTGGTGTCTTTCTTTTCTTTTCCCCTCAGGTGTCCCAGAGAAAGTTGCTCTCTACTTTCTTTGTGGAGTCTCAGGAGGTCTGATGCTGCTGCTGTGCATCATCAGCCCCAAAACAACCTTCCTTCAGGAGGTGGGGGAGGCTCTCAAAGACCCAGAGCTGGGGAGCAGCTTGAAGCTGGGCAGGACGAAGCTACGGGATGAGCAGGAGGAAGATGTCCCTGATGACAGCTCCTCAGACTCCTCCTTCCGCCGCCTCACCAACACCTACCGCGCCACTGACAGCATCTTCAGCCCTGAGCTGACAGCAGCTATGGAGGGAGCAGTGGAGCACCAGGGCCACAGTGGGGAGGAGATCTGGATGCCCAAGGAGTCAAGCCCATATGCCATACACAAGATCAAATCAGCCACCAAATAAGAACTGGAAGAAAATGGCATGGAGAGCAGAGAGGTGCAGGCTCAGTGGGATCCGACATCACAGAGACATGAGTTTGGGCTCCTTGGGGTGACTGGGCATCCCAAGCAGCAGCAGGGTCATAGAAGCTCCAGTGTGTCCATCACCCCACTGCTCCATCAGCATGGAAACCTCTAACGTGGGGGTGACATGCAGTCCTGTGGTGTGATGAGGGACTATATTAATGGTTCTGTGGGCCACAGGCTCCTTTGCCACAGACACCACTAACCTTAACCTAACCTCCCAGTTCTCAGCTTGCATCATCTGGCTCTAGAATTTAACCCTGATCAGCTGTGCCAAGCCCACCCTGAGCCCTTTGAGGCTGTTTGCTGCTATTTCTCCTTGGGTACTGGCTTCCACTCCTGGTGCTGCAAACACACCCTGCACTCGGGCACTGTGCCAGTGGTGGAGAGGCAGGAATGGCCAGGACACAAGGGAGAGGCAGGTGGTGTGGGTGTGAAAGCACAGCAGGCATCACCAGCACAGCCCCACCACAGTGCATGCCATGCAGCCCTGCTGTGCCAGGGGCGCTACTCCCCAGGCTGGGGCCACTGGCAGCTCAGCACAACACTGGCTCTTACCTCCCTGCAGGCATTCAGGAGCTCTGTCACCCAAGTGTTGCTCTGTGCTTTCCTCTCTACTTTCCCCAGTGGCAGGAGAGCCCCAAGTTTTAACTTGCTGTGTTTTTTTCCAGTGAATAAATGCAACAGCTCTTAGGCTCAATATCTCTCCCCGACCTTGGTCATTAGTAATGAAAAGGGGAAAAAGGAAGAAGCAAAGTTCAGCCCTCCCTGTGCAGAGAAGTACCTTGCCTCCCACCAGTGCTTCTGGCACCGGGCCATGGGAAGCAACAAGTTAGGCCTGTTTTACCACAGGAAAGCATAAGGGGAAGGGAAAAGGGGAAAAGCAGTCCATCTGAGTCCCAGGAATGCTGCTTCCCTGTCCTTGCTGCTGCTCTTCTTGAGCCTAGGGCTTCCCATCTGGTAAGCAGTCCTGGAGCAAAGGTCCCCAGATACCATGCAGAGGAGCTTCTCAGTAGTCCTGCAGTGCCAGGAAGCCAGGCTGGGGCTGGGATCTGCTCCAACTCTAAAAGGCAGCACAGACTTTTTTAGTGCTATAGGAAGAGACTGGATCAAAGCAGCAGCCCAGCTCTCCTCACGAAAGGGACATGCCAAGCACAAATGCTCTTGAGCCAGCACACAGCAGAGTCTAGTGGGAGGAGCCAAGGACCTCCGTTCCACCTGATTTGGGGATTTGCTGAGGGAATGTCAGAGCCCAAGGAGATCTTGCAGAGCTCTCACCTCCAGCTGGCCCCCAGTATCCTTAGATTTGTGGGCAGGACTGAGACCACAGCCTTGCCTCAATGCTTGGACAACTGGCACAGCTCCTGCTGCACACCCATAGCTTCACCTTGCACTTCTTGCTCTCTCATCTTTTCTCCCACACGCCCCATGTCCAGGGGCAATTTCAGCTTGCGTGGTGTGAGTCACACCCCTGCAGCAGGGCTGGGATTCCCAAGAGCCTCACCAGGAGCACCAGCATGGCAGTACTTTGGAGACTGGAAAAGCCAGCTTCCCAATGCCAAGCCTGGGCAGGATAGGCAGACATGAACCTGTCCCAAAGGAGTCAGCTCATCCCAGCCTCCACAGAGCTGTGGGCAGACTTGGATGGGAGTTTTGGCTGAGGATCTTATCCCACAGGATAACCATGTTTCCATTGGTGGTGGGATGTGTTCTGTCTCTCCCTGGCTGGTATGCAGCCAACTTGTACTTTTGGCTGGGCTATGCACGTAACATACATAGGGAAAGGCAGGCACCTGGATCCCACAGGATCCCAAACCAACAGCAAGCATTCCTCAGGGAACCCCTGGCCAAGGACAGAAGCAGTGACACTGGGCGAGGTGGGGCTGGAGTGGACAAGTGGCCAAGGAAGGAACAAGGTGGGCTAGAGCTGCATCTGCCCTAATCAGTTTTGGAGACCGAAGGGACCCAAGATCTGTGGGACCCAGGTTTAAATCTCCACTGAACCTGTGAACCGAACTCTGCTCCTGGCTGTCCATGACCCAGGTCTTTCTGCTGGAGATGTAGTAGAGCTGCCCCCATGCAGCCCAAGCCATGTGCCTAATCATCCCCATGTGGCCCTTGGGCAGCAGGTTCAAATCCCCTCAGATGCTGGCACTGCTGTGTTTGCCTAGCCAGGGGTTCATCAGCTCCAGCCGCAACAGCAGCACATGGGTGTGCAATTATCTGAAAGGATTTTCTTGGGTTAAACTTAGGAAGTTGGAAGGTTTTTCTGAGAATCTGGTGGCTAGGGGAAGCTCTCCTCTGCTGCAGTGCTGAGCTCTGCTGAGTTTACCTCAGCGGGGGCTTCACTTGTGCCAGGGTTTGGTGCAGTGCTAAAACCCCCAAGAGCTGCTGAGGGCAAAGGACCAGAGTGGTAGAGTGCAAAGTGGCAGAGTTGCAGAGTGACATGAAAGCAAAGAACTGTGCTGGAAACTCACGAAGGAGCAGAGTGATACAGTGAGCATCAACTATATGAACATAGATCATGTGTCTGACACATGAAAAGTGGGTGGCTTTTCCAAGACTAGTTTATCAAGGAACAAAGCAAGCTGTGGGTGTGAGGAGTCTCATGCATTCCTTTCCTGATACATGGAAATTGATTTCAAGCCAACTAACAGCCTGAGTGAGCCTTCTCCGAGCTCACCCTGCCCGGCAGCCTGGCTGCATGGCAGGGGTCTCCCCAAGAACTGCAATGCCCTCCAGGCTGGTCCTTGATGCACACGGAGTGCTCTTACCCTCAGCAGATGTTTGGTAAGCGGCCGGTGTCTCATACAACCCCGTAGTACAATGACTGTGATGTGTGCCTTGGCAACTTTGACCCTGTCCTGGTCGCTGTGGATGATGGGTTAGTCCCAGTGAGCCTCACCCTGAACTTGGTCAGTCATGCCTATATGACACCACGTGAACACTGCTCCTGTGGTGTCTCAGACAGTGAAAGTAGGGTTAGACTAGATATGAGAAAAAGATCTTCCCTGTGAGGGTGGGGAGGACCTGGCACACGTTACCCAGAGCGGCTGTGGCTGCACCTGGATCCCTGGAAGTGTCCAAGGTCAGGTTGGACGGGGCTTGGAGCAACCTGAGCTCCTGGAAGGTGTCTGCCCATGGCAGGGGCTGGAACGGGATGAGTTTAAGGTCCCTTCCCACCCAAACTGTTCTGTGATTCTCCAAGCGATCTGAGCCCTCTGTTGCCGACACTGGGTCAAAGAAGGTGCACGGCCAGTACACCCTGTCCTCCAAACCAGAGTTCCCCAGTCCGGTGGGAAAGGGTAGCCCCGAGGTGTGGGACCCACAGCCTGGGCTGCGGGCGGAGGCAGTGGACCCGGTGGCCGCTGCACCCGCCCCGAAGGACAGCAAGGGCCGTTCTCCCGGCGCTCTCCGCTCTGCGGCCCAGCCGCGACGGCAGCCCTGCCAGAGCCGCAGAACGGATTTAAACGGCGCCCGCTCCCACCAATCACTGCCCGCCCGGCCCTGCGCCCGCCCCGCCCCTGCCGCATGCTCGCCCTTCCATTGGCCGTCGGCGTTGAATTTTAAACCCTGCCGCCCTGCCCCTTAGCAACTGCATCCCTCTGCGCTCGCCGATTGGCGGCCGCCTGGCACCGCCTCGCACTCTGATTGGGCGAGGCTCGGCCAGTGCCGGCCGGCCGCTACCGAACTGCTACTTTCAAAAGCGCCGGGGCCGGAGGTGCGGGCACGGCGGCTCGGGCATGGGTGAGTGGGGAGAGGACACGGAAGGCATGGGGGGTGGGGAGGGGACACCCCGGGCATGGGTGAGTGGGGAGAGGACACGGAAGGCATGGGGGGGTGGGGGGAACCGGGCATAGGTGACTGGGGAGGGGACACGGCGGGCATGGGTGACTGGGGGAGCCCCCCGGCGATGGATGAATAGGGTCTCCGAGGGCTGCGGGGAAGTGAGCAGCTCTCGGACCCCTAGCTGGCAGGCGTGGGGACCCTGGAGGATGCAAGGGAGAAAGGGCTTCCAAGATCCCCGTCTCCCCTGGGAGCTCCGGGGAATGCAGGGGAGAGGGGAACTTTGGCACTCCCGACTCCCTGAAGGGACACTGAGGGCTATAGGGGAGCGGGGATCTCCAAGACCTCCAGCCCTCCGAGAAACTGCAAGCCCTTGCATCCTTCTTGGGGATGTAGGAATCTGGAAATTGCCTGTCCCCCCTCCCACCTCGCCCAGCAGAGTGCTTTTGGTGATGGTCTTTGGGGTCCATGTCCCTTCCTCCCTGGGAGCATCCCTAGCCAGGTTTGTCCCTTGTCTGGGCTCGTCTTGGGGCACCACCTGCCTGCCATGCTCAGGGAAGGGGTCAGTCCTGCTGTGCTAACCCCCAGGAGGGACAAACGCCCTCCTGTTCTGCTCCAAGCTGGGAGGGTGTCCATGGAGGCAGGCCAACAGCAGCCCCCATCACATCATGCTTTGTCTCCAGCTTGCTCACAGAGACCAAGGGAGAGGATGCCATTGCCGCGCAATGCCAAGCTGCTGACCACCAAGCAGTCCCGAGCAGGCAAGGTAGGCCCTGCTGCAGAGAATGTCGACCCTGAGAAGGTGAGCACTGGGCCAGGCAAGGGCTGTGCAGGGTGGGGCTCCTGTGGAGCAGCTGACCACCATCTTCTAACAGCCTCTATTGCAGGAGGAGAGCTGTCACGCCAAGAGGTCTTCATCCTCACCCCAGGGTGGGCCCAAGAAGAGATCAGCATTCGGAGACATCACCAATGTGAGTGCTTCTGTGAGGAGGGGGGCTCTGGTGCCCCCTGTGAGCTCCCCATGGTGGGGGAGCATGCCCCATACCCTTAGGAAGAGGAGAGGTCTCCCTGCAGGGCATGTCTTGCTTTCCACTATGCAGCCCCTGTAAACTCTTGTTCTGACCCAAACAGGCTCGCAAGAACCAGGTGGTGGCAGGGAAGAAGGAAGCTGTGAAAGTTGCTCCACCCAAGGCTCAGAAGACACATAATGCTTTGGGGGTGGCCAAGAATAACGAGATCAACCTAAAGAAGTGAGTAGCTGGGAGCAGAGGTTTGCTGCAAACTTGTCCCATGGGGACAAGTAGTATGGGCTTCCCTTGGGTGATGGAGGCTGAGCCAGATGCAGGAGGGAACTTGTATATCTGCTATAAATGGCATCAGGTTGTGGCAGGGGAGGGTTAGGTTGGATACTGGGAAAAATTTCTTCCCCAAAAGGGCTGTTCACCCCTGGCACAGGCTGCCCAGGACAGTTGTAGAGTCACCTTCCATGTTAAAAGTCATGTGGATGTGGCTCTTGGGGACATGGTTTAGTGGTGGGCAAGGCAGTGCTGGAGGAACTGTTGTCCTCAGTATCTTTAAAGGTCTTTTCCAACCTAAGTGGTTCTAAGAGTCTGTGGGAAGGGGTGGTTTTGCCCCTTCCTGAAGCAGCAAGAGTCTCTGGAAGGCCCCTTTCAGACAAAAAATTTGGTCTTCTCCCAGCAATGATTTATCCTCTTGCCCTTTCCAGGTCAATGAAGAAAACTCCCCCAACAGCTCCTGCAGAGCCCAAAGTGAATCCTGTGCCAGAGAAGCTGGTGTCTGTGCAAGAACTGAAGCCCCCTGAGGAGAGGGTAGGGACCTTGGGCTGCAGCATTGCCCCAGGCCGATCACAGCACTGGTCAGTGGCTGCCACTGATGGTACTGGGGTACCAGGCAGTGCTCTGGGCCTTGGAGAGACTTCAGCCAGTGTGATGGAAAGCTGGGGAGGGCGGCAAAGTGCACCACCATCTTCCTTCAGGAATCTTCCCCTGGGACAGAGTGGGGCAGGGATTGCAGGGTGATGAGGGCAGGTAGGAAAAGAGGGCTGCAGAGGGGCAGCAGGCTTGCTCTGATGGGGTGACTGGCACCCACAGGGCCTCCCCCTTATTGCTGCCTCTTCCATGCCAGCAGGTGCCAGCAGTGGAGGACATTGACAAGGAGCAGCTGGGTGACCCCTATGCCAATGCAGAGTATGCCAAGGAGATCTTCGAGTACATGCGGGAAAGAGAGGTGGGTGATGCCTGTCCAGGGGATGACAGCCCTGTCCGGGGAAGGAGTGACTGCAGGCAGGGCCACTGACTGCCCAGAGGCTCTGACCACCTGGCAGGGGCCTGCACAGGGTGAGAAGGGGCTTGTTTGGGAGTGGGATTGTCTGCCTTGTCCCTGACAGCTTGCTCTTTGGCAGGAAAAATTCATGCTTCCTGACTACATGGAGAAGCAGACAGACATCAGTGGGGACATGCGTGCTATCCTTGTGGATTGGATGGTGGAGGTCCAGGTGAGAGGGCGCACCTTTCTGCAGAGCAGCCTCCATGCTACCTTTGGTACATGTGACCTCAGTGTGCTGGCAGTAGCTCCTGCAACCATTCCCAGTGCAGAGCTGATCTTCCCCCTGTGTGGGCTAGGCATGAGCCTACATCCCTCCCTCTGAGCCTAACCCATTGGCACCCCTGGCCTCTGTGAGAACTGTGTGGGGCTGGGCAGCCCTAACTTCTGTCTGACACTCTGTTCTGACCCCTGCTCTCATTCTTGCAGGAGAACTTTGAGCTGAACCATGAGACACTGTACCTGGCTGTGAAGCTGGTGGACCACTACCTGGTGGAGGTGGTGAGCATGAGAGAGAAGCTGCAGCTCATTGGCTCTACTGCCATCCTCATTGCCTCCAAATTTGAGGTGACTCTTTGTTGCTCTCCTGGGGTGCAGGGGCAGAGGGTCTGTGCCTCTATGGTCCCTGTGGGGTTTTGGAGAAGGCCAGGCCACTGCCCTGAGAGCTTCCAGAGTAGCATGTCTGTCATGTTCCTCCTTCCTGTCCCAAGGGCAGCGAACACAGTCATGATGGGCTGAAACCTGTGTTCTGGTGTCACTGGAGAGCCAGCTTCTCTCTGTTCTGCACAGACCATCAGGATACCTTAGTTTACCTAATGCAGGCATGGAGTTCAAGCCAAGGGCTGGAGGAGTACAGACATCACTAAAGTCCCACAGGGTGTTAACAGTCCTTGCTGAGTCCAGGAACATTTGAACAGGGCTTGTGGGATGGCGAGGATCCATCCCCTGAGTGAGGCCAGGATGAGCCCCCATTGGGCTACTGAGTGGTTGTGCCCCTACAGGAGCGGTGCCCACCATGTGTGGATGACTTCCTCTATATCTGTGATGATGCCTACAAGCGGGAGGAGCTTATTGCTATGGAGATGAGCATCCTCAGCACCCTCAAGTTCGACATCAACATCCCCATCCCCTACCGCTTCCTGCGGCGCTTTGCCAAGGTGAGTGCATTTGGAGGGTGGGCTGTGTGCCCCCAGGCACCCCTTCTGTTGGCTCCATGGGACAGTGACTCACATCACTGGGGCTTCAGGCTCCCAGTTGGCAGCAAGGAACCTTTGTCCAGGTCCCCTCAAGAGGGTTGAGGGGTGTGAGGATGGGGGGTCTATGATAGGCTGGGTGTGTGGAATCCCTGTCCTGTGCCCCAGAGGCAGCATTCTAGATCCCAAAAAGGCTGGGAAGGGGAGCAGCATTGCTCAAAAGGCTGAACCTTTCCCTGCCAACCGGCTGTAGTGTGCCCGTGCCACCATGGAGACACTGACGTTGGCCCGCTTCCTCTGTGAGATGACCCTGCAGGAGTACGACTATGCCCGCGAGAGCCCCTCCAAGCTGGCTGCCAGCTGCCTGCTGCTGGCACTTACTATGAAGAATCTTGGGGGCTGGGTGAGTACTTGTATAATTCAGAGTACCTGTGCCTGCCGAGGCACTGCAGTGGGAGGCAATGGACCAGTGGGCAGGGTGATGCATTAGGGCTATGATCAGATTTGGATGTTGGACAGGGAAGATGATGGCTGTCCTGTCACTGAGAGGACACAGTTTAGCCCCAGTGTTCCCCTGCAGACCCCTACACTGGAGTAC
Organism: Trochalopteron elliotii; assembly: GCA_024734555.1. Taxonomy (NCBI): domain Eukaryota; kingdom Metazoa; phylum Chordata; class Aves; order Passeriformes; family Leiothrichidae; genus Trochalopteron; species Trochalopteron elliotii. The sequence continues at coordinate 151,062 of JANPWX010000181.1, read as the reverse complement.
TACAGTGGTTACAGTGCCCAGGACCTGCACCCCCTGGTAAAGAGGCTGAATTTCCTGCTGACATACCAGCCCCGTGACAAGCTGAACGCTGTGCGCAGCAAGTACTCGCACAGGTGAGATCATGGGGCTCTGTCCCAAGCCTGTCCCCACCACAGGGGGTGACACCACCAGCATGCACCCTGGGCTTCTGTAAGGATCTGGGAGCACTGGTGGATGGGCGTCAGGGCTGTGGTTGAGCTCTAAGCCAACGTGTTCTTTCCAGGGTCTTCTTTGAGGTTGCCAAAGTCACCCCCATGGACATGCTCAAGCTTGAGGAGACACTCACTAGCTGCTAGCCCTACTCTGTGAATAAGCCTGTAAATAATGCGGTACCCTCAAGCAGGGTGGTACCATGTACATAAGAAATAGTAATTTTAACTGAGGAAGAGGTGGGGGGGGTGGGAAAAAAAAGTCTTGTGTAACTATTAATAAAATGTGTTTGTCATACATGCTGGCACTGGAGACTGTGAGCCCCAGCACTGTACTTCCCCTTGTTGTGATGAGACAGAGGGTGACAGCAAGGTGACAGGTGGGGAGCAGGAAGCTCGGGGTGAAGGCTGGAAAGGCATTCTCAATCCCCTCCTTCCCCTCCCCTCACCTTCCCCTTAGTAATGACACAATGTGAGCAGCAGCAATGAGTATCTTCTCTCCAAATATTTACACAGCATAAATACCCATGTGGGAAAGGAGAAACTTTGCTTTGGCTCCAGCTTGAGCACACAGAGGGTGGCCTCAGCTCCTATAGTGACCCTGATGGGGCTGGACTGGTGCTCAGACCACATCACCTATCAGGTTAGACCTCTGCTTCAGTGTCTCCAGCCCCACAGGCTGGGAGAGAAGCAGTGGCTCCAGGGACACTGGGGACAGACAGTTAAAGCAAGGCAAGCAGGGGGGGGCTCCATACATTTGGGGCAGGGGCAGGGACCTGTTCCCCTACCCAACCCCTGTTCCCTGGGGGCAGCATCCACCCAGCACCTGGGCTGGGCTGCTGCCCTGCTGTCAGCCTAGGGCAGGTTGCTGAGCTCCTTAATGGCCTGAAGGATCCTCTTCATATGGCCCACTTTGGTGATCCCCAGGTCCTGCAGGAAAGAGAAAGAGGAGGTGAATTATTTGCAGGAGGCATCTCTCGGCTCTTGTTAGAGGACAAACCACAGCATGGAGGACGAGGCACAGCCTGGTTCCCCATGCTCTCCTTTGCTGGAGCATAGTGCTTGCTTGAAGCCCTCTGTCCCCTTGAAAGCACATCCCCATGCCTGAATGCAGGTGAGGGAGGGTGCTGTTGATACTGCTTTGGACAGGTGTATGGAGTCTTGCAAAGCTGAAGGACCAGGGCTACCCTCCTCCCCTGCACCCCTGCCCCTGTGCCCAAGCTGCACAAGCTCAATTCTGCAGACCCAGATGTAGGGCCAACTTGCTTCCAAGAGGGATAGGGAGAGGAGGGATTGGAGGACACCATGCTCCCCAGGGCTGGGGGTGCCTCAGGAGGCACAAGGGGGTTGTACCTTAAGGTCTCTCCTCTCCAGCAGAATCAACTCTGAGCCCTGGATGTCATGCCGGACGAAAATATCTCTGTATTCCCCTAAACCGAGCGCTTCCAGCCAAGCTGCCACCTCCTCGGAGCCCCACTTGTCTGCTAGCAGAGAGGAAAACCACAGTGGTGGACTGTTGGAGCTTGTGGAGGCAGTGGGACACAGCAGGGCAGGCAGCAGTGATGGCAGCCTGTGGTCAGCAGCCAGCATGCCCCCTCCCACCCCTGGCTCCAACAGGGTCAGAGGCCACAGCCCACTCAGGCTGCAGAGGTCTCTCCTCTCCTTGGCTTACTTATGGACCACCTGAGCTGTTCCCCCTCAACTAAACTCCCAGCTGTGGACAAGGGACTTACTTAAAGGTCTGAGCTGTACCAGAGCCCCCTTCTCCCCCTAGCCGAGTAGTTATGGGGTTGGGTGCTCTGCATGTCTCATATCAGAAAAAGCTGTCAGGGGCTCTTGGTGACAAAGGTGACACCCCCAGGCAGCCAGGTGATGCCCTGTTTCCCCTTCCTGAGGATTCTTCCCCAGCCTGCTCAGGACAGGAGATGGAGGGATAGGTCAGCACAGGAGCGTCCTTTCTAGGATAGACTGCACCACTTGTCTCTCCCTGGCACACTGCTCACTTTACCTGGGAGTGCACTGTTGGCCTTCTGCTTCTGCAGCTTGTCCTTCTCCTTCCTGGACTTGGGAATGTTGAGGCGAAGCTTAAAGCTGCCCTTGTTGGCACTGCTGGCACCTTCCTGTGAGAAGCCAGGCTTGGTGGGATGCTACAGCTCCCTGAGGCCAGACAGTGGGCTGTTCCAGACCTCAGTCCCTGTGCACCCACCTCCTCAGCAGGGTGAGCAATAGGGCCCAGCCAGTGGATGTCCAGCAGCCGCTGTAACTCCTGGCCCAGCACACTCAGGGGGCCGTGAAGTGCCTCCTCCTCCTGCGGTGAGTCCAGCTGTGGGGGACAGGGACCATACCCAACCCTGCTGCTACCCCCAGAGGTACCAGCCTTGGAGAGCTTTGGGTGCTCTCCAGCCCCTCACTCACCGTCTTCCCTTCTAGGAATGCCCTGGTCTCAGCCCACAGCTCCTTGATGCTCAGCACCACCTCCACAGCCATATTCCTGCTGAGAAACTGGGGCACAGAGGGATAACCCCTTGAGCGGCAGGGCCCCACAGGGCCTGGGTAAAGGCTGCCTTACACTCCTTGCTCACCTCTGAGGTGCCAGCAGCTTTGTGGGAGAGGGCTTCACTCAGTGCTAGGGAGCTGGCATTGACTGCATGCGCCAGCTCCTGCTCCACGGCTTTGTGAGCCTTGGCTGCCTCATGGATCCTGTGGGTGATGGGGGCTGGAGCTGCCAGGGCTCCCCTGGGCTGGGCAGGCACCTTTGCATGGCCACAGCACAGTTCCCCCTTTCCTGTGCCCACCATATTCCCCTTCCCACAGTCTGACCTGGCAATGAGGGTCTCGGCGACCCGTGAGACCTGCTGCAAGAGGCTGTTCTCCTCCTCGGTCAGGTACTCCATGGACTGCTGGGAGCTGAGCCGTGGCCGTGTGGCTGCTCGGTAGCTCTCCCCTTTCTGTTTGTCCTCCCAAGACTTGAGTGTGCTTTCAAATGCCTGCAGGGGACAGACATGGCCCCTCTGAGACAGTCATACCTCCCCATGTCCCAGCATGGTCTTGCTGAGCACCCCAATCTCACCCGGTCCCTTGTCAGCATCTGGGCTCTGTTCTTGTGCTGGATTTTGATGATGCCAGGGGGCTGGATCCAGGCCTCTCCATCCACCTGCACAGGGACACCCTCGTCCCCCCGGATGGTGATCTTCACCATGCGGCACTGTGGGGCAGACAGCCCAGGGGTGGCATCAATAGCTGCCAAGCTGAGCAGAGCCGCAGTGCCTCAGGCTCCACGGCTGCCCCAAAAGCTTTCTGGCACCACTTGGGGTCCTGCAGGGTGCCTTCCCACTACCTGTGCAATGCGATGGTGCTGGAGGTTGATGACCCGTGAGACAGCCATCTGGATGCTGCCAAAGACTGCCACCACCTCCAGCTTCTTGTCATCGAAGGATGGAGCCCCAAAGTTCTGTAGAGGACCACTACACATGAGACTTCCAAAATGGTCTCATTCTGAGACCCAGCTTTTCCCCCAGGTGTGTCCAAGGCAGGGGCACCCCAGCCTTAGGGTTTCTTAGGACTGGGGCAAGGACATTATGCCACCCAACTCATCTCATGGTACTGGCACTCACATTGTCCTCCTTGGTGCCTCCCCAGAAGTTGATGCCCCCAGCATAGCTGGGGATGTTGAGGACAGCAATGCCCTGCAGGCTGGGCAGTGAGATTGGCACCCCGTCACACTGCAAGAGAGGGCTAAGCCTGGGGGGCAGCTCTAAGGCTGCTCCTCCCACCCTGTCCCTGCTCTCCTAGCCGTGTACCTCCAGCTGTACCCGCTGCTCCAGGTTCTTGTAGGTGCGCTGCAGAAGCTCCTTCGTGCCCAGCACCCCGTACCACATCATGTTCTTGGTGCGGCTGCTGTGGGGCAAAGTGAAACAGATGAGAGGCTGTGGCCTTCCCACTGCCTGTCACAGGCTCCACACCCTTCCCAGGGCACCGTGCTGAATAGTCGCAGACTCTTGGCCCTACCTTAGTTTCCTCAATTCCTGCTACCTCCCAGGAAAGCCAAGGTGCACCATGTTGCACCCGGATATTGACCCTTCCATACCAGCATGGCAATGTCCCTCTCTCCAGGTGCAGAGCAAGTAAATCCCACCAAGCCCTCATGTCTTCACCCTTTCTGGGGTGTTTGCAACCTGCCACCAAGGGGTGCTCATCCCAGTAACAGGTGCAGGTACAAAATCTGCTGCAGGAAGAATCCCCAGCACAGTAGTACCGAGTCACCCCTATGGCTCCCAGCATCTTGAAGGTCCCTCCTGGTGCAGGCATTGAAGAGCCAGGGGTACATGTTTTCCTTAGGGAAATCTGGGGGTTACAGCCAACCTGCACTTCTTGGGGTGCTCATCACGTTTGTTGTTGAACTCCAGGGAGATCTTTGCATCCAGGCCGATGCCAAAGTAGTTGTTCATGACACATTTCTCCGAGAAGTGGCTGAAAGCAGCAAACAGGGAACAGCAAACAGGTTGAGCAGCAGCTGCACATTGGTGACTCTGGGTTGGCACCAGAGGATGTGGTGTAACACCCATTGGAGCAGCACAGCTGGCACTGTGAAATCTGACCAAAACTAGCAGGGATGGCTGCATTTCCCTCAGTCACCAGGGTAGGACACCCATGGCACAGCCAGGACCTGCCTGAGGGCAGGAGCACCAAGCTCCAAGCATCAGCCAGAGATCCCACACCATGCACAGGCAGGCTCCCCCAGCATGAGCACTGCTTGGCCAGGGAGGGCCTGGTACCAGGGATGCCATACTGCTGCCGCAACCTCCTCAAAGGGGGAGCATGGTACCAGCTCTGCTACTGCTCTGTGATGGGCAGCAAGAGTGGGCCAGGGTCCCTGGGGCATGCAGAACACCTGACTCACAGAGTGCTGGGGTCTTCAGGGAACTGCAAGCTGCCAAAGGTGTCCGGCCGGTCCAGGATGACGGAGGAAGATGCAGAGGTCACCGTCACCTGCTGGGAGCCTAGCCAGGGTGAATAGGGGGGTAGCTGCCACCTGAGTTCTCACCCTGAGCTCATCCCACAACTCACCCCCACGCCCCCACAAAATGCCACGTGCCCTGCTGGCATCTTACTGAGTTTCTCCTCCTCCTTGTTGAGCTCCTCTGAGCTGTCCTTCCTGGGGCCCACACTGCCGTGGTAGGCTTGGGTCTGCTTGTTCTGCTCATCCACAGCTGGATCCAAAGAGGGGCATGACAGGGAGTCTGTGCAGCCCTGTGGCCCCTCCTCATGTCACCCCTGTGGGCTCGTGCCAGGAAGGGCCCAGGGTGGGGCCACTGCTGCCATCCCAAGGATCACAGGGGAGAACAAAGGCACGGGTCCAGCACCAACCCACTGTGGCTTCACAGCCCCTGCTAGGTTGCTGCACCATCAGGGAAGCTGCCAGCTCCCACCATGCCCTCACCTTTCTCTGTTTGCTCAATGATTTGCCTCAGGGCTTTCTTCAGGCTGTTTGCCCGCAACATGAGCTGCTCCTTGGATTTGAAGATGCGAGGCATGGGGCTGGGGTTGAAGCTGCTAGCTTTCTCCTGGTCCTTGACATCAGCATGGGTGGCCTGTGCCATTTCTTCAGGGACCATGATGGCCTGAGCCTCCTCATTCAGCTCCCGCACCAGCGAGTCCAGCTTTTCATTCAGCATGGCACACTGTGGGACACCTACCCCACTCAGCACCTGGCACAAGCTGCTGCCTCCCACCAGTGCTGGGTGCTTGCCTGAGCACTGTGAGTGCCCGGACACCCCCAAGCACCTGGACTCCCCAAGCATGGAAAACACATAGAGAACATGGGCACAGGCCCGCAGAGCAGCCCCTTCCCTGCTCGGAGGCTGTGCCACCAGCTTGACCCAGCCCTCCAGCTCTCCTGAAACACACCTTCCGTGCCATCAGCTCAGCCTCCTGCTTGTTCTCCGTTGCCCTCTTGTAAGCCCGCCCAACTTCAGTCACAAAGTCATTGACAGTGCCACAGAGGAACCTACCAAGGGAGGTGGCTGGAGGTCAAGAGGGGCATAGCATGGCCAGCAAGGCACAGATGCCAGCCAGGGGGGTTGCTGAGATAACACCTGCTGTTCCAGAGGGCAGCGCCAGGATTATCTGCCAGGCACCAGCACAGCTGGCATCTGCTGGTGGCTGGTTGGGACAGCCTGGCCAAGGGGGGTGCAGTGGTCCTGGGGACACACCCTAGCCCAGTAAAGGGGCTCTAGCACCCCCATCAACAGCCTCCTCCTTACTTTGCAGAGGAGATCACCACTGAGTGCTTGTCTGACTCCAGGATCTTGGCCAGGTGGAAAGCAACAGAGTCGGCATAATGGGAGATCTGGACCTGGAGAGCACAGGTGGAGACAGCTGGAGCCTTGCCACCCTGCCACATGCCCCGCTCAGGCATGGAGCTTTACCCAGCCACCCTTGAATTTGGGATGATCAGCCCTTATTCAGCCCACTCCCCACCACTGAGGGCAGCTATGCCCATGCTGCTGGGCAGAGGGGAGGTCAGTCACATCAGGAGGGAAACTGAGGCAAGGGGCTGAAGGGGAGCACACAGGAGAGTCCAAAGCAGCTGGCTGGTGGCAGGCTACCTCTACCTCACCTTCTGCCTGCTCCCAACTGCACATACCAGGCTGAGACCTGCCAGGATCATTTCATTGCATGCAGCCGACTGCCAGCCCCCTTGTAGACCCAATCCCCAGGGATCCCCAGCATGACCTCTTCCTGTGCCATCCCTCCATATGTGTCCCTGAACTGGGTTGAACAGGAACCTGCCCTCCAGCCTGTCCTCCCCATCTCAAGCCCTCAAGTGCCAACAGTTCCCACCTGGATGTTGGAGTCCCCATTTTCCTCCTCCTTCAGGGCTGAAGGGGACTGCTTGGGGGCCTCATAGGTCAGCACGCTCCACCTGCCAAGCAGAGACCATGGCTGCTTGTCATCTCCTGGCCCCCCTAGCACAGGGACAGGCAGGCTGCCCAAGAGATGCCAAGGTAGGGGAGACAGAGAGGCATGTATCCTGTGCCCTGCTCACCGGTCAAGCATCTTGGTGGTTGCCCTTTCCAGCTTCTCCAGGATCTGCAGCAGCTGAGTGTCATCATCACACAGGCTGCCCCAGCCCAGGACCCGTGCCAGGTCATTCCCAGTCCCCAGTGGCAGGACACCCAGCTGACACTGTAGGAGATAAGAGTGGGGGTCTCAGACACCCCCAACCCTGCCGTGCCCATCGCTTGGCAGCACCTGGGGCACACAGAGTGTGCTAGCACTGGGGATGGTGCCAGCCTGCACTAACAATGCCAGGTACTCCCACTCGCCTGCTTGTGGAGGCCAAGGGCATCAATCTCAGAAAGCACCCAGCCCACACTGCCATCCCCACCACACACCAGGATTCTGAAGGTGGAGAACTTCTGGAAGAGGCGCAGCCTGGATGGGAGGCAAGGAGAGAGGGACTGGGTGCTGTGCCAGCTGCCAACTGGGATCCCACCAAGGCAATTCCAGGGTGCTCAGGCTGCCGCTTACCCCAGGTGTGGGCCCCCATTCATGAGGTCAAAGACTTGGGCTGGGTTGAGGAACTGCTTGAACTTGCGCAGAAACTTGACACCCTGGTTGTCCCCGCTCTTGGAGTTGACAAAGGCCAGGAGAGGGCTGGAGCAGGTCGAGGGGCAGGTGGCTTTCCAGAAACCTGAAGTAAGCCCAAATACATGAGCCCCAGCTCTCGCTCCCCACACACACTTCAGGAGAGCAGTGTGGACACTCCATCTGTGCCGAGCCCAACCTGTGGGGTGCTGGGGAAGAGGGGCAGTGATGAGGATGCCCAGGGGATGGTGAGGGGCAGAGGGAAGAGGAAAAACTGTGCTTTTAAAGAAATGAGATTGGGAAAGAAAAGTGCCCGAGGCAGAGCAGGATTGACAGCTGGCCCACAGCCTGCACCTGCCTCAGGCACATCTTGGCCATCCCAGCCTCCTGGCTGGTGTATGCAGGCTCCTTCCCTTGGCAGACCCAGCAATGCTGCAGCAGGGACCGCATCAGCCGTCACTGCCACTGGCACCAGCCCCACAGCCATTGCCCTCAGAGCCCCGTGGGCTGCAACCAGGAGCCCCTGCACCCCCACCACAGCAAGAGCATGGGGGCAATATCACCACAGCCCACCCTTTCCTTGCCTGGCCACCACTCCATCTCTACTCCCAGCCCAGCCAAGCAGAGCAGACCAGTAACACAAAGCACTGGGAGCTGCTGAGTCAGAGCGTGGGCTGCAGCAGGAAAGCTTGCTGCCAGCAGCACCCATATGCTACAGCAGGACAGCGTGGCAGGACAAGGGGAGATGGAGGCCTTGCTAAGCTGTTCCCAGTCAGGTGGGCAATAGTCACAGCCATGGATGGCTGTGCTGCTGGAGGGGGACAGGGCAGAGATGCGTCCAGGGATCAGCCACCAGCAGCCGAGGCTCTGGAGCTGAGAAGCAGCTGCGTGATGGTTACCCTGACAGCATCTCGATGAGTAATGAGGCAAATGAGCCACTGCCTGAGCTGAGTGGTGAAAAGCTTTAAAGAATGAAGAAAGAAATATCCGGAGCAGAAGAACAGGTTTTTCTCAGTGGAGGCCAGCTGGGCCCCTCAAGAGAAGGAGATAGCTGGGGGTGGTCCCCTTATGCCCCACATGGCTTCTCCCTGCAGTGTCCTGTGCCAGGACAAAGCTGTGTTCTGCAATACCAAAAAACCAGATGAGCTTCAGACACTGAGAAATAACCCAAGCAAAAGCTTTATCTTGACTTGAGAGATGCTGAACCATTGAGGTGCAACAGAGGACAGCTCACCGCAGGGGTGTAGAGCTGGCACAATTGATCCCAGCACAGAGGGACCACGTCCTGAGCCACTGCAAGAGGTGGCATGGCAGGAGCAGCTAAAGCCATATGCAGGCAAGATGTGCCACCCCAAAGCAGCCCATAGAATACCACCAAGCCCTGAAGCAGAGTGCAAGGCAACAAGCAGCCTTCAACCAACGGAGGGGCACTCCCTACTGAAGGTGGTGTTCCTGCTGCCCCACAAAACAGGCACAGCCCGGCAAGTCAAAGCCCCCAGAGGACCTCAGAGAGCTCAGGGCCCTATTCCAAACAGCCTGTCACCCCCGCCAGACCAGCCCTGTGCCCTCCACCACTCACCATCAGAATCGATGCTGTTCAAGGCAGTTGGTGGGATGATGGACAGTTTGTACTGGCCCAGGGGGCACCTCTTGCCAAGGAGCTCCTTGCAGGCACTGTGAACCTGGGAACACAGGAACACCTGTATAAGCAAAGCTGGGGGATGCAGCACCAAAGTCCCCAGCATCAGCTTTCCCAGAGATGCATACAAGAGGGGCAATGCTGTGTGTGCTGGGAGAGGGGTGGGCAGAGGGATGGGTACATCCTTACAATGGCCTTGCACCAGAGGCAGCGCCAGTCCTGCAGCCTGCGGACGCTGCCACAGGTGCGGTCGCAGACAGCACAGCGTGCACTGACGGGCAGGTTCCCCTCCAGCCACTGGTGGGGCATGGCCACCTGCAGAGAAGGGCAGCCACCAATGGCATTCTGCACGCTTGAGGGAAAGGTCATAGGCCACCTCTTCCCCCAAGCACCATGGAGGTGGTACCATGCAGCAGGACAAAGCAGGTCTGGGACTCCTCCCATGTCCTCTCATCCCTGCCTGTCTGGCCCCTTGAAGGCATCAGCATGTGAGGCAGGGCAGACATGCCCCCAGAAAATTTGTGGAGGTGGCCCCACCTGGACAGCAAAAAGGGATCCTGATACAGAGTGCCAGAGGAGGTGTCCCCAAGCCATGCCCCTGCAGAGCCAAGCCCAGAGGCCACACAGTGCAGGGGACAGCTACAGTTTCTTCCTGCTTCCTGATTTGGGCACAGCTAGGCCAGTTCTGCTGGAGGATCTGTCATGCCAGAATCCCTGACAGGGAGTATCCTGCTTACCCCATCCTCATCCTCGATGATTTCAATGCCGATGGAGGCCAGAGTTGTCCACTTGCAGTTGTTTGTGGCTCTGACAGCACAGCGCTTGTGTGCCTTGAACTTGCAGACTGCATGGTGGGGAGCAGTGAGGAGCAGGGAAGGTGCCCACAGCATTCCCATCCCTAGTCCCAAATCCCTCTGCATCTGTGCAGTGGGCATCACCCTGCACCACTCCTGCTCTGACCCAGCCTTGAAAGGCTGCCCTGCCCACCTCCCAGCAGGACCCCAGCACTGACCTTCACAGGAGAGGCCGTGGGAGGTGACCCCTGGAAGAGCTTCACGGCACACGTTGCAGAAGGTGGGGCGGGCGTGGGAGCAGGCGTACCAGTTGTGCATGCCCGAGAAGTGCTCCATGTTAAACTGTGTGGCCTGGAGGCACATCCCTGCCCCATCAGTGCCTGGGACCCTCAGCCAGCACTCCCTCCCTCCTGGTCCCACAAGTCCTCCCAGCCCAACTCCTGTCTTCTTTGTGGGGCTATGCCAAGGGCAGCAGCTCTTGTCTGGCAGTCAATGGCACAGAAAGGCAAACACACTCTACATGGAAATATGGATCCACACAGCACCCTGCCCACATCACCTCATGGATCTCCCATTTCTGGACAGATTTCAGGGCAGTGATCCAGTCCTCCATCTCCTTCCGGTTCTCTGCACATAAGATGAGCTTCCGGAATGGTGTGATCACCTGCAATAGCCACCATCCCCATGTTCTCCTGCAAGGACACCGCCAGGCCAGCCAGAACCCAGCACAGGCCCCAGAAATCTCTGCCACACCAGTGCCACCTCCAGCAGCAGGAGGCCATGCTATGGAGTGCCCATGGCTCAGGGCTATGAGGGAGGTCTGTAGTGCCTCCCCACAAAGTGCCAAGGTCTCCACAGGATGCTGTTGGTAGCCCCACAACCTCCCTCACCGTGAAACTGTTGTTGATGTTCTTGGTGCTGGTCTCGGCCACGCTGGCATCAGATAGGTCCACCTCATCAAAGATCAGGGACTGCGAGGGAGGAACCAGAGTCTCAGTCCACCAGGCAGGGATCTCTGTCCCCTCTGGGCTGGCAGGCTCAGGTCCCCCCTAACTGAGCATGCTGACAGTGTCGCCCCAGCCTACCTTGGCATCCTTAGCATAATAGAGTGTCCTGCCTCGCAGCTTGAAGTATCGTCTCTTCCACCTCTGGAAGGAGCTTGTCTGCTTCAGCAACAGTCCCTCCTTTACGCTCTTCTGCAGAGACCACAGTGTCCTGAGCTCCCGTAGCCCCCCAGGATCACCAAAGCCACCATTTTCCCCTGTGACACCCATCCCTGGGTCCCCAGGAGCACAGATTGGACATTCTGGGGCTCACTCTCTGCTGCATGTAGCAGGGCAAATTATGTTCCCTGCCCGCCATCGCCTGGGCACTCCCTGTGATCTGGAAGGATGCTGCTGGGCATGGCAGGGCTGGAAGATGCAGGTATCCAGCAGTGCAGAGCCTCCACTGTTGATGTTTCCCCAGGGCAGTGCCTGCAGATCCTCACCCTGCTGCAGCTCCCTAGAAGCCAAGGGCAGAACTGGAGCCAGGAAAGCTTCCTTTAAGAGGATACCAGTGCCCCAGAGATACCAGGACTGCATCTTGGAAGTGCCATTACCTGGACACTGAGGCCCCAGCCAGTTTGGAGAGCAGACAGCTGGGGTACAGCCAGCTTTGCCTTGCCCTCACAGCCCTTGGAGGGGACAACCTGGGGCTGAGGGCAGCCCACAGCAGGCAGAGCATCCCCTGCAGCACAGTGCATGACTGCAACCTGGCTGCCCGTCCTTTGCCCTCCCCAAAACACAGCACCTGCCAATATTTACCCTTCTCGCAGTGATGTTTACAAGGCTCAATTAATTAGTGTTTGCAACATGGCTATGAGCCTGAGCAGGGCAGCAGAGATGCTCTGGCACTGCCTCATCTTTGATTGTATCTTCTTTAAACACTACCAGCAGCTCCGTTCGGCTGCTTCTCTGCAATTAGCTGCCACAGTAGTTGTACCCAATCCAGGCACATGATTACAAGCCACATTTAATGGCAAATTAGCACTGGGCATGAGGGCACAGCGGGGGAACCACGGCCCTGGGGCTCTGCACTCCTGTGCCAACACATGTGCTGCAAGAGGTGGCACCCACCAGCCCTCAAACACACCAGCCCCAGGTCTCAGCCTTAATCTACTGCCCCATGGGTCTGAACCAGATGGCCAAAGCACTGGGAATAGAAGGAGTTTTCAAAGTCACAAAGAAGCTAAAACCTTGCCTGGAGTGCTCCCTGAGCCCCAACTCCCCAATTGCCTAACCCTCCCAAACCTCCCTGGGGCACCCACCATGTTGTTCCCTGCTCTCTTCCAGCTTGAAGTTTGAAGAGGGATGTTTTAAGCCTTTATTGCTCCCCAAGACTGGTGCAGAGTTTGGCTGTGGTGAATCACCATGATGCCTAGGAATGTCACTGGAGCTTCAAACAGCCCAGTTGTCCCCAGTGTCAGCACCCCAGGACACACTGCCTCCTTTCCCTGGCCTCTCACTGTGAGAGCACAGAGGGGTCCTTCCAGTGGGGTCCAGCTGTGACCACCAGATCCACATACAAACCATGCACCCTAGCAGTCCTTGTCCCACACCAGGAGGGGGCAAGCCAGGGTCCTGCAACAGCCAGGTCGGATCCAGCCCCAAACACCACATTCACCACACCTGGCTGCACTCTGGTGCAGGTGTTTGCTGCAATCATTGCTGTTGCTGACAGGCAGTGTGTGACAGAGAGGAGTGGTGCGAGGAGCTGTGATGGTGGGGGAGGTGGCGGAGTGGGGTGGCAGCAGGAGAAAAGGATGAAGGATGACAAGGAGAAGGAAGAAGAGGTGGGTCCATGATGGCACCTCAGGGCTATCACAGCAAGGGCTGGAGCCAGTTGGGAATAGGCACTCTGCCTGGCTCCAGGGCCACGTGGGTGACAGGATGCACCAAGGACTGGCTGCCTTGGGAGGATGGCACCCACTCCTGCAAAGAAGGGTCAGAGCCGAAGCACCCCCAGCAGCAGCTCCTGACAGCAACAAAAAGTCATCACTCAGCCCCAAGATGTCACAGTCCTGGCCATCCCAGGGACAATATACAGCTGCCCTGAAAGGCAGAGTTCCCCACCTTCGCCACAACACCCATCAGAGTTTTACAATACTTCCAATACCATGGCGGGGGGAGTGTGCCTCAGTTTTCCATCAGTGCAGACTAATCCCTAACCATCCCAACATGGGGCAGCAAAATTGGTGCAGAGAAGCTCAGGGGGCACCTCTCCCCACGCCCACCCTTGGGGGCTGCTTTGGGCATCAAAGCCCAAGCCCTCTGTGTCACCATGTGCAGCATTTTGCTGCACAGCTCATGTCAACAGCTGCCCATCCAGGCTCCATCATCCCTGGTGTGTGATGCCATGTGGTACAGGTTCCATTGGTGCCAGCATGGGGCCAGACAATCCCTCCCTGGGTAAAATAAGGCAGGTCCCCTTTCCAAAATAAGCCCAGGAGCCCAGCTGTCCCACACTGCCTGGGCAGGCACACAAGTCTGGGGTGCGAGAGGGCTGTTTTGGGATCTCACCGTGGTAAGCCACCCACCTGGCTGATTTTTTGACCATGAGTTGTGGTGTTGTGGAGTTTAGGAGTTGAGATGGAGCCTAGATCCCAAAAAGCCTCTGTGGTGGAAAGGTCGCTTGGGGAAACTCAGGTGAAGCAGTCAAACTCACACATCCACACACACCACGTGGCTAGCTCAGCTAGGAGAGGCAGAAGGCCTTGACACCAGATCAATTCCAGCAGGTTTATTTCCAGGAACTGAAGGGAGACCCAGAGTCAAGAGCCGAGTCATCTGCTTGTCCCTGCTTAAGTTTGGGGTTCAGCAGCCTTGAGTTGTGGGGGCAGAGCAAAGGGCAGGTAAGGTCAGCATTCCATAGGGGAGACAGGGCCAGTCACCGGGTCCCATAACCAATGGAGACACTCCGAGGAGAGGAGAAACCAAGGGCCAGGGAGGGGAGGAACCAGGGCAAACCACGGAGCACCATTGGGAAGGTAACTATGGTCTGTCCTCCCAAGGCCAGACCCTGGGTATTATGTTGAGGGGCTGCAGGGATTCCACAATGGGTCTCAGCCAGGAGCACCTGCTCCAGCTGAGCAGCTCCCAAGTGATTCCGTGGTTTTGGATCCCTGCTTTTGGAATGAACAACAGGAGGAGACCTGAGAGGTACCTGATGGCCAAGGCCAGCAGCAGGCCCAGCCACACAGTGGGAAGCCACACTGCAGCAGCATTGCTGGGGGAGCCCAGTGTTTCCTCTTTGCAAACAGGGAAGGGGTGGGGATGGCAAGGGCAGACAGGCCATGCCAGGGTGGCATCCACCCTGCTGTGCTGGCTCCCCAAAGCCCTGTCCAGGGCACCAGGGTCACCACAATATAGTAAGTGGCTGTTAGATACCCTAGAGCTCGAAAGAGCTGGAGCTGAGCACCTGGAGCACAGGGACTGCCTCTTCCTCCTGGAGAGTTTTAGGGACACTGGCAGCCCCTGGCCTCTGGGCAGAGAGCTCTGCACCAATCACTGCACAGCTGAAAGCACAGTGTGCCACCCACACCCCAAAAAAACCCCAAGCCCCTCCACTCACCCCCTCATTCAACTACAGCTTTTCTGTCTGGAGAGCCCCAGGCAGAACTGCAGGGAGCCTCAGCAAAGCCAGTGCTGGTCCCATCTCAGCAACCGAGGCAGCACACCCAGAGCCACATACAACCTGCCCAGAAATCAGCCAGAGGCAGCTCCCCTGGGGCTCTGTCCTAGCACTCCACTGCCCCATCCCGAGGTCCCTCCCTGCTCTCTCCAGCCCAGGGGACTCAGCACCAGCACTGGGGGGGGGTGGTCCCAGAGGCACAGAGCAGGAAGGCAAAGGCAAGAATGAAATCATACAGCGTCTGCAGACACACTGCCACCTCAGATGCAGCTGAAGTGGCAGTGACAGCAGAGCCTCAGCAGTGACACAGGTTAAAATGGCCCTGGGAGGACAGTCAGCCACCTGCTGTACCAGGATTGGGCTGGTTCCCAGAGGCCATCATGCCACAGGCTGGCTGTGTGCTCAGCACAAGCAGGGGGCTTGAACCGCAGGCCAGGGGAGCTCAGCACCCTCCAGCAGAGATTCTTCCAGGTCAGGCTACACCTCGAAATGCCAGCTCTTCCTTCAGCCCTAAAGCAGAGCCCCAGGATGCTGCTTTGTTCTGTCACCCCACTCTCCCAGCTCTGCCACCACCATTCCTGGGAAGAGCCCATTGTGCAGCCAGGTCTGACTACAGCTGGGGCAGGAGGGTTCTCCTGCTGGGATCAGCTTGGACAGCGAAGGAGTGCCTGGAGAAGAGCCAGGAAGGTTGTTACTCAGGAATGCTGTCACATATGGCTGGTGAGCACTGTCTGCCCACACAGCTGGCCACCCTGCATCGCTCCTGAAAGGATATACTTGTCCCTGTGACCACACGATGTAGGAGGAGAAGGGAAAGAGGATAACACACCAACCTGCATTGCACCAGCATCATTCCAGGCAGCCACCCTCCTGTTCCAAGTGCAGCAGCCCACTGGGCACAAGCCGGGGTCCAGTTGCATCAGAGTTCATCCCCCAGCTGAGCCAGCAGGCATCAGGACAGCAGAGGAAAGTTGGCAGACCTCAAACAGCCCAGCTGCAGGGCTTCCACCAGCTGCTAGGCACCCCATGGGCTGGAGTCAGTTGGAAACCTTATCAGGCTTTGTGACACAGCAGAGCTCTTCCGGGACTGGGCAGTCAGGGGGGCTCAGTGCCTGACGGGTGCTATGGCCCCAGAGGATGGAGCTTTCTGCCATTGCAGGACCAACCACAATATGCCTTCCCCATGCTGGGTGGATGCTTAAAGGGGGATTCCAGCACCAGTCCTGACAAGCCATTACATCGTGCCCACAAGGCAAGGGGAAAGGGGACAGAGAATTAACAGGAGAGGAATGAGGAATGGAGCCCCCAGGAGAAAGGCAATCCCTATAAAGCACATCATCCAGCAGCTGCTTCTTAAAAATGAGGTTATGCTTCCCTATCTACAGCCACACTGGACCCCAAGCATTCTGCTGGCAGGCATCCCACATCAGCCTGACCTGTGCTAGTTCCCCCCTGCTCCTTATGCCTCGATGCTGGTGGGCACAGCCCTCCCACTCTGCCCAGGAGGGGTGGGCAAGAGCTGATGGGCAAGAGCAACATTGACATGATGGAAAAAGTGAGTGGGGAGAGGGCAGAGTGCTTGAGAAACCTCACAAACATCCAGCTAGTGACAGTGGGGCTATCTTAACACCCCAGGCACCAGCTTGGCGAGCCCTGATTAATGAGAGCAAGCCCAGCCCCCCTGGTCTCAGACAGTGTTTTCTTGTGTTGAGGTGAAATTTTCTTTTTTTTTTTTCATCTCTATCCATTGGTGGACACAACTGAGAAGAGCCTGGTTCCCTCTTTGCTGCACCTATCCTTTCAAAAACTGGGGACCCCTTGGTTACAGTCTCTCCTCCAGGCTGAACAGTCCCAGCTCTTCCAGGCTCTCTCTGTATAAGAGATGCTCTAGTGTCCCACCAGTGTCAAGTCTGGAGGATGCACTGCCCAGGGCCCATCCTCCTGCTGCAGAAGAAAGCATCAGGCCTGGCCTTCATCTTTCCAGGCCTAGCCCCAGCCAGGGGCCTTGCCTGGCTGGGGCCAGGCCCGGAAAGCTCTACCTTGCTTTCTTAATCTTTTGGCCAGGATTTAGCACTCAGTGGGCAGCCTGACCCACAACCTGGCTCTACAGCACTGCCTCACCAGGCTCCCTACAGCTGCCCAACACCCCAGTATGCACAGGTATAGCTTGCCCCATTCCTGGGGCACTCTGAGCCTGTGGGATGCTCAATGCCTGCAGCAAGGACAAGAAGCCCTCATCCCCCACAGTACCAATAACCCCACTGACCTCCCTGAGCCCCATGGGAGGATTCTGGTGGGTCCCTCAGCCCCACCACGCAGCTGTGATATATCTCAAGATCAGGAATTCGGGAACACGATCCCCCTTTCCAAACAGCAGACAAGCCATGAGGCGCTTGCCCACCATGGCCATGCATATTGTGTCCATGCCATGGGCAACCCTGGATCCTTGGCATGCACCCCACTGTGCCCCCCTTGACGGCTCCACCTCCCAGCTCTGGTGCAATCACCAAAGGACCTGTCGCTCACTGAATCAAACAGCGCTGCTGGATCAATCTCTGTCTCCACTCAGCTGCTGGGAGAGCCAATGCTGAAGCAGTGCTGGGAAACAAATGCTCCAGCCACATGGGCAGGATGTGACCCACCACCCCCAACAACTCAAATGTGTTGGTGCACCCCAGAACCAATGCTCCCTCTCTCCCCTTCACCTTCCCTCCATGCCCAGCCCTAAGGAGACCAGTGCTGGGAAGCAGCATCACATCCCCCTCCCACTCTGCCCTTGCACACCTAAAACCTGGTACAGCTGCACTGGGGTGAGGGGCGTGGACGACGTCAGCAAGACCCCTGGATCCATCCTGGAGCCTTTCAGTCCACAGGGACACCTGCATCTGGCAGCTGTTTTTGTCACTGAGCACAATGAGCTCGCCGCCTCCACACCAATGCTGGCAAAAAGCACCCCACAGGGTGTCTGTAGTTCCAGCCTGGAGGTGTGGAGTGGGAGAATGTGATTGATGTGGAGGCTTGAGGAAGGGATGTGAGGGCATGGGCATTCAAAGTGCAGAAGCACTGGGATTGGGGAGCAGCAATCAGAAGGATTCACCAAACCTGAAATGATCCTCACCTACTCCTGTCCCAGGGGCTGGACAACAGACTGGAGTAGGAGAAGCTGCCTGCTTCCATCACCAGAGACCAAGGTCTCCCCAGTCAGTGTGGATGAGCAGTGGGGTGGGGGTCCTGACCTTTCCTAGCCCCTCAACATGGCAGGCTCCTATAGACCCTCTCCAGCACCCCACCCACCACATATGACCCAAAATAGGATAGTGCCCTGACCCCCCACCACCACCTGTTGTCTCAGGAGCTGCCACCCTGGCACTGAATTCTCCCTTATTGTGCTCTTTAGGTACCTCCCCCTGGGGCCCATACAATGATTCCCTACCCAGCCCCACCTGGGTGACAAGGATGCCAAGACAGGGGTGTCGCTCAGGAAGGTGCCTACCATGGCACACACTCTGTGCCTGTGGCTGCAGTGACAGGCAGCACACGTGCCAGGTCAGGGCTGTGAGCCTGACCTGGGTGGCAGCAGCAATCTCATTCAAAAATCTTCATCTCCGTAGGGAAGGAAGGAGTTTATCCAACCAGAGGCCAGGCTGGCAAGTGTGGTCCTGCCTATCTGGGCCAGGGCAAAGGCACCCTCAGGAAAAACACTGAACCCCAACACTGGAAACACAGAGGTGACAGGGGAGGCATACACAGCTCACTCTCAGGCACCTCCAGCTCCAGCCCTGCCAGCTCTCACTCTCTCCCCCAGCTCCATAGGCTCTTAACCCAGACATGTCATTTCCACCTGCCCATCCATCACACCACCTGCCTCCCCTGGCACACTGCACAGCATCATCTCCTGCATGGCTAATTGCTGATGCCAGGCAGGATGTGGGCAGCAGCCACAGCAGGCAGGAAGACAGCCATTCCCCACGTGCAGCCTGTCAGCAGCGAGGCCAGAACCTGCTGGTGGTGTGGGGAGCTTTGGCCATTGAGCTAGGGCTCAGAGCATGCTCATGTTCCTGTGCTGCTGCTGTAGGACATGGGCATAGCCCAGCCCAGCCATCTGCCCCTTCCTGTCACACTTCCTGGCATTGATGGGTTCCTGTGATGTCCCTGTGCCCCACAGCATGGCAAGTGCTGCATGGCAAACTTCAGTGGCTACTGCTGCCCTTCTGGAAGGGTGCTGAGGGCTCACACACAGAACTAGGCATCCCATAACCCTGCCCACTGGCCTGGATTCCCACCATGCCTCACCCCCAACACGCTGTACCCAGCATAGCCCTCTACACCCACCTGGCAGCCAACTTGGAGAGGGCAGAGCTGGTGCCAGCCTGCTGCAAAGAAGGGGAAATTGAGGCATGTTCCTTGAGCAGCCGGAGGGACTCAGTAAGAGCCCCCTCAATGCCCCATGCCCCAGAAATCTCTTCTGTTGTAGGAACATCCATGCCAAGTGGGAAAACCCCACAATGCTAGGCTGGGAGCATGCAATTTCCATACCTCTGGGCAGGCATCCTCTGCCCCACCTCATGCCAGTGCACCAGGCCTGCCACAACAGCCAAGCAGGGCCAGCAGGAGTGGAGCCTGCCCCAGCCCCAAGCATCCCCACTGGCTACCACCAGCCCCAGTACACTGCCTCATTCCCCTTCCTTCATGCCCTCAGCACCCAGCACCAGAGTCTGGTGATACCCCCCTGCTCCACAACTGCATTCCTATGCTGTGTCTTCAGAGCTCTGTCCTCTCCCCGGAGCAGCACAGCCACCAAATCCCCACTGAGGGGTGGCTGGCACCAGAAGTGGGCTGCAGGGGAATTTCTAGCAGCCCCCACGTACCGCCCAATGCTGCAGGCACTGCCTTGACTCACTCTGCCACCTCCTTCCCACAGCTGAAAGGTGGATGCAAAGGGACTGCTCACTCAGCATGTCATCCAGAGCATCCTCCCTCCCCAAAATGTCCCCCCCAAACCTTCTTCTTTCCCCACATCCCACCTAGCCATTTGGCCCAGGTTATTTCTCCCTGTACTGCATTTTGCTGTCCCGACCTGGGACATCTCTGACTATGCACTCCTGTTTGGCTAAAGGTATCACACCCCATATTTTGTAGGTACTATCAAAATAGCTTTTCTGAGCAAACTGATACACATACACTCAACCCCCCAGCAGCTCTCATGCCGGGGGCTGGGAAGTATGAGTCTCACGTCTGACCTCAAAGGTGTTCCTATCTGTCCAGCAAACCACCACTGGGGACTGGATCTGTGGGAATGGGGCCTGCAGGGGAGCTGGCACAGCCAAATCTGGGGCACTAGAAAAGATGCAGGTTCCATTTTGCCACCCAACAAGCCCTGCACATGCAGTGCCTGCAGCAGGGTGTGGGATCCCAGGAGCCTACAGAGCTGTCATGACCCTAAATCTCAGTCCCAGAGCATCCATGGGGCAAAGCCTCCCAAAAAGTGCCCTCTTCTTCCAGGGACAGGTAAGAGGAACACTGGGGATACAAATGAAGGCAGTGGGGTAGGGGTGGTCTGGCTATGGGAGAGGCCCTGTTCCTGGATAGTGGGATAAAATCCGTGCTTTACAGCCCCATGGGACCAATGCTGACACTACCACCGTTGGGTGTGCATATTTCTATCTGCCCTCCCACAGGGCACAGGGGGCCAGAACCCTCCCAGCTCTGGCTGGGTCAAGTCTGCCAGCAGCAAGAACCTGGCACTGATTTATACCCTACAGAAGGTAAACTCCCCAGCCCCGTTATCAGCAGTGACCCCACACCCAGCCAGTCCCTCACCCACAGCATCCCCCAAACCTGACCTTGCTTCTCATCTGCCCTGAGGTGGAAACCTTTCGGATGAGCTTGTGAGAACTGTCCTCCTGCTCGCCCTCGCTGTCGGACGACTCCTCACCACCCACCTCGGGTGAGATGGGTGCCAGCTTGTCCGAGTCCAGGGACAGGACTGATTCCCGGGTCTTCCTCGGGAACAGGTCCCCAGGCACCAGCTTCTCAGCCATCTTCCAACCTGGCTTGGCTCAGAGCTCTGCAGCGTCCTGTGACAGCCCTGGGAAGACAAGGACACATAGGAATGGAGGACAAGCCCTGAAGAGGCATACATGAGCCCTAAAGAGGCATACATGACCCCTCATCCTGTAGGGCTCCACCCGCTGGGAGGTGCAATCCTAGAAATCAAGGGAGATGGCGCTTCGTCGCCAGGAACGACACTCAGGGTGGCACCCTTGCAGGCAAAGTTTTCCTTCCGTGCCTTTTTTCAGTGTCCCAGCTATTCCTCAGCCTACCTGGCATCCCAACGTTGTCCCTGGCTTGGGCGCAGGAGATTGTGGCTGCCCCATGCTCCGGCATTGGTACATTGGTGCATAGAGGGGTGGAACCCCTTCCCGCATCCCGTGCTATTCGCCCTTGTTGCCCATCCCCGAGATGCTGGGCTGTCCTGCGTGGCCGGGGACAGCGCAGGGATCCCCATGAAAAGCAGCAGCTGGACCCTGCCATCCGTCTGGCTTCGGCAACTGGGAAGGGATGGGTGAATCTCCCGCGCCCATGAGTCGCCAGCCCCGAGCAGGTGACTGCGGGTGGGCTGGGATGCAGGGGTGAGCGCGGGATTCTCGCATGCCGGGGAAGCCATCTCCCCACGACATCCCTGCTGGCACCGAGGGCTGAGGAGGGACTTGAGGGGCACGTACCTCGACGAGCGAGCCTGGACGGCAGCAGGGCTGCCGTGCCCGGGCTGGGGGTGGCGGGGGGCACCCCACAGCGCCGTGCCGGGCCCCACGCACCTACCCCGGGCCGGCGCTGCCAGCAGGGATGTCGTGGGGAGATGGCTTCCCCCGCATGCG
>JANPWX010000181.1:112743-124302 GCA_024734555.1 Trochalopteron elliotii | reverse complement strand
GCCCCCACTGCCCACGGGCGGTGGCGCCGCGCCCGCGCTGCCCGCGGCTGTGGTGGCGGAGCGCGGGGTGCCCGGGGCTCCCTGCGAGGAGTCCCCAGGGAAGGCACCGGGCACCATCCTGCCCTACCGCGGGCAATCCGGGCACCCCGGAACAGGCTCAGCAGCAGCAAGGCGACATCCTCCCGGGCTCGGCCACCCCCTTCCCGGGGCTGCCCCAAAGCTCTGGCAACTACGCCCTGGCAGATTGCCAGGGAAAACATTGCACCCACTACCCAAGCGCTGTGACCCTTACATGCATCCTGGGGGAAGGGTCCGGGCACTGACCTGGGCCCCAACGCAACCTAGGAGCACTGGGAGCAGAATATACCTGCCCACAGCTGCACTTCAGGTGCCCCCTGTGACACAGGGGTATTCAGCTCCTAAGAGCTTGCCAAGCCTTGGTTCATCACAGCTGGAGCAATTACCCCCTCCCCACTCCAGTGCCACTTGTTGGGGCACGGGGACAAACCATGCGAGACACAGCTGGAACAGATGTGCAGCTCCTGCTGCTGCTTTACTGTCAGAGATACAATGGCATGCAGCAACACGCAGGCACTGGCAGCGTCTCCAGCACAGGGCCCTGTGCAGGGCTGCTGAACCCCACCATGAGAGCACCATGGCCCCCAGGGGGTGCAGTCTTTGGTCCTTGCAACGATCCTGGGGGTGGCTGAGATGGAGGGAATGTTGAGGCAGTATCCTCAACAACTTCGCCCAGGTGGTATCCCACAGTACAGCCAGGCAGGTGTGGGGTATAGTGTTTAAAAGGCTAAGGGTAGCCCAAAGCAGGGGTAGCAACACAGGGGGGCTGCTGCTGGAGCACACAGGCAGGCATGGATGCTGCCTGAACCCTGGGCTGGGTTGCCCAGCTATGGGGCCATCCCAAAGTGCTGCAGCCCACCTGCTTCCTCAACCCCCTGCCTCAAGCTCCTCCTGGTTGCATTAAACCCCTGTGCAAAATCAGTATGAAGGCACCTGCTCATGCCATGGAGACAGGTGGACAGTGGTGGGATTGACATCTAAGTGCTATTTGTGCTGTTGCAGCACGGAAAAAGGGACAGGTATCCCATTTTGTCCTTACTGTGGTTTTTCCTCTATTAACCGCTCCTGGTGTTGAGCTAGAAGCTACAGGTGAGGGCTGGATGAGGCCCAGTTGTCTCCATGCCCACAACACTGGTGACAATGAGTAGCTGCAGGCCTCAGTGTACTGGTCCCAGAACCCCTGCTCTGGCAGGGTACCATTCCAAGACACAGGTACACAGCACCTACTGGGTACTCACCTCAACACCCGTGGTCCCTCAGCCAGCAGGGAGAGGGTTAAGAACCCACTGGCTGGGACCATTGTTTCTGACACAATGGGGAAGGAAGAGGATGCTGGGGCTGAAATTCCTTCAGTTCCCACCGGACAGATGGACAGAGCTGGAAAAACAGACATGACAGAAGGTGTGCATGGTTTAACCCTTTCAGGTGCTGCATGAATAGTAGCTCGTGGGTGTTTAGGCATGTGGCACAACACCAGATACAAGACAGGCACTGGTGTCCAGGACAAGTTGGAGGGACCCCGTGGGCACAGAAAGACCCATGAGAGTGGTGGTAGCATCCATCCATCTGGTCTTACTGGGCCACAGGCTGCTGAGTGGCCAGAGCCTATGACAGCTCTGTGGCACAACAGTCTGTCAGCACCTGGACTGGCAACCCCTCCCCTGCTTAGTAAATCAGAAAAATAAATAAAAGGCAGGGCTGGATGAATGGAAAGACACAGGGAGAGCCCACAAGGGTCTGGATGCGCTTTGGCAGCAAGCTGGGATCACAGCCAGGATCCCGGAGGGCGGCTGGGTAGGGGGCTAACACTCCTTGGAAGCCTGGCCAAGGCTCTCGCGCAGGCATCTGAGCTGCTCCTGCCCCAGCTTGATTTTCTCCTCCAGCTCCCGCTGCTCAGCAATGAGGGCCGACTTCATCTTGACGAAGTGCTGGTAGTCCTGGAGGTGCTCGGCGGGCAGGTACCGCGCCACCATGGCACCCACGGCCTCCTCCCGCCGCCCCACGTGCTCCTTCAGCTCCTTGGCGTCCTCCAGCTGTGCCACCAGCAGCCGCTGCTTCTCCCGCAGGGCCAGCTGTGGGCGAGACAGCTGGCATTGGCAGGGTATCCCACAGCCCAAAATCTCATGGGTGAGGGTCCCCTCCCCCATGCCCACCTTGTCCTCAGCAGGGGCATGCGGCCCCAGGCTGCCCAGGGCAGTTTCCACCCGGGCCAGGCGCCCCGAGAGGGAGAGCAAGAGGTTGACCACTTTGTCCAGGTCACCCACGAAGAGGCGGTACTTGTCGAACTCCCCTGGGGTGCAGAGGGCTTGCAGGCGGGTGGCCACATCCTCACCCAGTGCCCCATTGGCACTAATGTCCTCCTGCAGCCCCCGTTGTGCCTCCTGCAGCACCGCCAGCTTGCGGCTCAGGCTCTCGATCAGCTGCAGCTGCCAGAGCAAAGGGGTCAGGAGTAACTGGGGGCACTCCCCATGGGATCAGGGGACTGGCACAGAGGTGTAGGGGTGCTGTGCTGGGGCCCACAGTACACAAGAACCTTGCAGTACTCCTGGTTCCCATGAGCTACTGGCAATTCCCAGGCCCCACAAGAATCTGTCAATGTCTCAGACTCCATGTGCACCTAATGGATGCCCCCAGTCCCTGTGAGCATTGCATCTGGAGATGCTGCTGGTCCCCACGAGCATCTGGTAAGACTCCCAGGTCCTGCAAGCACAATGCCCCTGGTCCTTGCAGACATCTGGCAATATCCCAGCCCCATGTCAGTATATGGCAATGCTCCTGGTCCCTGCAAGCATCCAGCAATGACCCCTGCGCCCATGAGTGCCTGGTGAGGTCCCCAGCTCCCAGGAGCAACCAGTGATACCTCAGTCCCTGTGAGCATCCAGAAATGCCCCCAGTCTCCATGAGAACCTGGCCAGGGCAGTGGGGAACCATGAGGGAATTGCCTCAGCAGTGCCTGTACCTTCTTTTCCACCAGCTCATGATCCACCTCTTCCTCCTCATCCTCCGAGCTCCCCTCCACCACCTCCGGCAGCGCCTTTACCTTGCTGAGTGGCTCAGCTTTGCCCACTGCAACACCACAGTGCACTGGGAAGGAACTGGAGCTGGCAGCACTCCTGGGAGACGGCGAGATGGGCTCAAAACCTTGCCTGGGGAGACAGAAATACAGTGATAAGCACTGGGGGTGTCAGCCTGCCTTTGGCATGGGGCCCAGTGCAGTGCCAGCCCTACCTGTCCTGTGCCAGGGCCTCCAGATGCCAGTCCTGCTGGAGACACTTCTGCCAGGCCTGTCGCTCCCCTGCCACCAGCAGCTCACCCATCACCTCAGTGGCAGTGCCAGGGGAAGCCAATGAGGGCAGGACACTGGCCAGGGAATGGTCTCTGACAGCCACGTCCGACAGCCGTTCCTCGGAGTCCATGCAGTGGGGCTGGGGCCAGATGCCCTGGCAGCTCACCCCCTCCACTGCCCCAGAACTGGGCTTGAGTGCCTCCAGCAGGGCAGGGCCAGAGCCACAATGCAGGGACAGGGAGCACTCACCCACCCCACGGGGACTGGCACAGCCATGCTCCTGGTTCTGGATGAGCCTTTGAGGCTGCTCCTCCATCTCCCAGGACTGCTTCATTTTTGTCCGCTTCTCCCCTGCTCCTGACACCCTGCCAGCACACACCCAGGGCATGTCAGCTACCCTGCCCACCCGTGGGGGCAAGGACACTCAGGGCTATGGCCATGCCAGGGAAAGAGGTCAGGGACACCCCACAATGCAAAACCCCCACAAAAAAAAACCCAGAAGGTGCTCCAAGGAGTGGATTAGGATACTCTAATACAGGGTACAAGGGCCCACAAAAGCCTCCTCATGTGTCCTGGCTGTGCCTGCTTTCTCACTCCCACCCCCATGTGATGGCACCACTTGCCTGCAAATCTCAGCATTGGCAGCATCGGGTCCAGGAGTCCTGCGGAGTGATCTGGGGGGCTCAGGTCGGGGCCAGGCACGTGGTGGAGCAGAGGGACAGGCACTGTGCCCCCAAGACTGGCCTTTCTGCTCCCCAGTGAGGCTCTGTGACCGCTCCCTCACTGCCTCAGCAATGCTGCGGAGTGGCATTGGGACAGCAGAGAAGGCAGAGCCATGCCCAGCACCATCTGGTGGGTGTTGGGATGCCCGGCGCTGCCTGTACTTCTCCCAGTTGGGTGGAGGTGGGCGGGGAGGTGGGGGGCCCTTCTTTTTGGGGATGCTGGGAGGGTCCAGCTTGGCACAGAAAAGATCCTTCTGGTCATGGCCCCAGGAGCTGGCAGGTTCCAGGTTGAGGTGGCTCTCAGAGAAGGCTCTGCCCCGTAGTGGGCGGTGGGGTGGATCCGGGGGGCTCTCAGGGGTGTGAGCCAGGCGGTCACTATCCCACAAGAGGTCATGCGTGGATGTGGCTCGGTAGCAGGGTGGCCACTCTGGCTCAGTGCTCTCAAGGCAGGTGTGGAATGGGCCAAGCCTTGGGAAAACCAGCGGGTAGCTGGAGAGTTCACTAGGAAGAGAAGGAGGTACCCGTCCTCCCGCACACAACCACCCATCTGGCAGTTCAGGTCCGTTTCATGCCCCGCCTCATTCACCCCGGCTAGTCAACCAGCCACACTGGTGGGAGAAGCCCAGGCTCATACGCTGGGTACAGCTCCCCAGAGATGGCCCCAGACCTCTGGGGAAGGGTAAGGAGGGACCACCTTTGCTGTGGACACCTCCTCACACCCCCTTGCCCTGTGTGCCCCCTCCCACCTCCATGGGCACCATACCAAGGATGGCCAAGGCAGTACGGGAGACACATTGTACATCCCCAATCAAAATCACGGCAGTCTGCATATCCCCCTGGTGGAGGTCCCCATTTAGTGGCACACACATCCCAGCACCATGTCACCTGGCATGGGCTCACCTGATGGACTGGCTGACTTTTCTGGTTATTGCAGGTGGTTCCCACTCATCCTGAGGAAATTCCTGTGTGTGGGGGAAGGCAGTGTGAAATCCATACCCCAGCACCTCTGTCTCACCCCCATTCAGGCACAGAAAGCATGCAGGAGGTCTGCAGGGCCAATGGGGGCACAGTACCCCGCACCCCAACCCAGGGTCATGGTCCAGGGGTGCAAGGGAATATCAGTGCTGCTCCCCAGCACAGTCCCACAGGGTGTTACTCACCGGGATGAAAACTCTTCGGGTGGGCCAGGCATCACTCTCCTCTCGCCCAGGATGGGGAGCTGGGCAGCAGCAGTCAGGGCAGCGTACCCAGGGCACAGGGTAACAGCGGCAGGCATGTTCACGGGGCAGTGGTAGTGGGCACAGGTCCCCTCCACTGTAGTGGCAGGGCTCAGGGCGCAGGGGAACCCCATAGGGGTAGGAGAAGCCCCGCAGGTAATCCAGCTCTCCCGGCCTCCCCAGTGGTTTGTAACAGAGGGGCTGCTCCCGGCAGCACTCAGCATAGGAGACAGCAGAGCCAGGGCGGCTGGGTGAGGGGGGGTTGTAGGGCTGGTCCACAGAGAGGCGGCGGACATCCCGGTGCTCAGGGCCAGGGGGCTGGAAGGTGCCAGGATCACCTGCTGGCAGCTTGCCGTGCCAGGGTGGTGCTGATCGGCTGCTCTCCTCAAAGAACCGGCGGCGGTCGGCAAAGGGCAGCAGGACTACTTCATCGCTGCCCTGTGGTGGGGAGCTGTGGGCCACCGGGCCCTGGGTGTAGCCCTCCAGTTCACTGGGGCTGGGCGAGTGTTGCAGCTGCAGCTTCTTTTCTGGGGACCAGTGCCAGCGGCCCCTGGCTGTTGGCACCACCCGCTCAGGGGACGGGGGCCCTTTGGGGAGTGGCACTGGGTCAGGGCTGGGGATACCCCGGTCTGCAGAGTGGCCAGCATTCCTGCTGTTCTCACTTGGTGCAGGGCTGAGACACTCAGACGGGGCAGGGGGTCGCTCTGCCAGTACACTGCCCTCGGGGGGCTCCTCAGTCTCCTCCACTGGCTCCTCACCGGGTGGAGGTGCATCAGGACCCCGGCTCTTCTGCAGCTGGGCCTTGCGCCGCTGGATCTCGTTGCGCAGGCTGGTGGCGAAGCGGTCACTGCGGCGCCGCATCTGAGCAGAGCGGTGGGGAGGTCCCCCGGCCCGCCGTGCCCCTCCCCGGCTCTCCTCCTCCACTGGTCCTTCAGTGCTGACTGCTGGGCTGGCCCCCTCGCCATCCTGCCCGCAGGCTTGCTGCAGCTCAGGGCAGCAGCGGCACGGTGGTGGGCGGCAGCAAGGCTCTGGGCAGTGCGGGGTGTCCTGGGCAGCCCCTGTGGCTCCCCCCCGGCTGCCCTCAGGATGCAGCGGGGACAAGGTCCAGCGTTGCCCACCCGGGGCTGGCGAGGCTCGCCCACTGTTGGTGCCCAGCTGGACAGAGCGGAGCTGGGAGGCCAGCAGTTGCTCAGGAGCACTGTGACGGTGTGACACATGGCTCTTGAGAGGGGACAGCAATGGGTTGTCACCTGCTGTCATGGCATCAGGCACTTGGTGCATGCTGTCATCCAGGTATGGTTGGTTGTCAGACTCCATGCCCTCCTGCAGGAGTGGCTCAGGTGGGCATCGGTCTGGGTGGGAGCTCAGCAAGTAATACTGGTCAGCAGAAAGACAGTCCTTCGTGGGGTATGGCGCCAGCATCTTCCTGCCCACTACTTCCGCCTCCCAATCCCGCTGGCAGAGGAAGGTGTCAGAGATCCATCGGCCCTTGGCATGCAGCATGTCCACTGACACTGAAGCCTGGCGCCTGTCCCCTCTGCCAGCTGGGGCTGCCCGCAGGCTGTCTCTCCTGACAGGGGGCTGAGGGGGCACAGGTGCCCGCCAGGCCTCAGGGTGCCAGCTGGCAGATGGCTCAGCCCCTGTGGTCAGGTAGCGCCTGTCAGGGGCTTTGCAGGGGCCTTGGAGGCTGGAGTCGATGGACACGGCCTCTTCAGGACGGAGAGAGAGGGCACAGTCAGAGGCAATGGAGCTGGCAGAGAAGGAGCTGTAGGCCGAGTCCCGCTTGCTGTGGTACATGCCCTGGTCAACGGGTGAGGGGTCTCCTTCATAGCAGGCCTGGCTGGGATGGTCCAGGCTCTCCATGCTCCCGATGGAGCTGCTCCGGTCAGTGCTGCAGTGCCAGGACAGTGGGTTCCACTGCAGGGACAGCTTGCTGCTGCCTGGCACCACGCCAGTGTTACAGGCACCTGCTGCCCCTCATCCAGCTCCACAGAGATCCCAAGGAGCCTACCCCCACACATACACCCTCCCTGGGACAATGGAGCACAGGGCAGCACTGCCCCAACCCGCCCTTCCCCCTGGGTTGGGGCCACCACCAAGGTTGCCTGGCACTAGCAAGGGGAGCAGGCACAGGGAACACAGGATGTGTGTGAGTCCAGCCGCTTGAGACCTCCCAGCTCCGGCAGTGGGGGAAGTGGGACTAAGCAGCTCCTGGCTGTCTCCAGCAGAGCCACCGCCCCTTCCTGCTGGGAGCCAGGAGTAAACAGCCAGGGGAAAGGGTAATGCAGGATGAGGAGGGATGCCCAAAAGTAGTGTATGTGAGCACCTCTGCCACCCTCACTGCCACAACCCAAGAGGGTGTCCTGTCTGCTCCTCCCCCTGCCCTTGCACAGTCTCATAAGTGCACCCAGGGTCTCACCTGACATCACACCCCGAGGGCCAGGAGAGGCTGAAGCCATCAGCCGAGCAGTGCATGGTGGGGACGTCTGGGCGGCTTTCGGCAAGTTTGGCCACGTGCCAGGAATGGGGCCGGAGGACCGGCACGCTCCTCCTGCCAAGAGCAACAGCGGGAAAGGACAAGAATGGGGAGGAAGCCAGGCCAAGGAACCAGGGCTGAAGTCACTTCCTACGGGGCTTCCTGTCCCCCCCAGGCCAGCGCCCGCCCAAAGAGGATGGCAGCGAGGAGGGTCCAGCCCTGCAAGCACTGGGCAAGGGGATCCCACAGCTCACCCAGCTGGCCAGAGCTCCCCAGACTGCGGCATCCCTTTTGCCACATCAACAGGGGACCAAGGACACGGCCCCTGCACAGCCCGTAGGCAATGCCCTGAGCAGGGCAAGTGTCCTTGCTGGGACTAGACTGGCTCCACCAAGGGACACTGGGGCCATGTCTGTCTCCACTGCAAGCCTGAACTTCCCCCTTGTTCTTTTGTCCCTCAGGATCTGCAGCAAGCACCAGCCACATCAAGTCTCCAGCAAGGATCCTGTGCTGATCCCTGTCCCACCCCTCACGGCATCCGTAGGAGTCTCCAGTCCCCCCAGCACATGCCACTGCACAGACGTAGTCAGAAGCCACCTCCTGTACCTCCCAACTGCCCAGTGTGCTACAGGATCTACTGACTGGATGAGAGTGGCAAGCTGTGAGGTCAGCACAGGGACTTCCCAGAACCCCCAAACTCACCATGGATGATGCTGAGCCCCAGCAGAGTCCCGTGGGACTCCTGCCCCTTGGACAGTGCCCTTGCGCCGTCCCTGCCCCTGAGTGCTGCTGGAGCTGGAGTCAGTCAGGATGCAGCCAGGGAATGGATGCAGTTGGAGGGATTGGCGGGGGAAGGGACTGCAAGGCCCAGCCCTGCCTCTCCTTCCTTTCCCAGGCAAGCAGGCAGGCAGGAGGCAGGCAGGCAGGAAGGGAGAGGAGCGGCCATGCTTGAGATTACCGCCCAGCGAGGGGGTGGCGAGCCCAACGCACTGCCCTGGCTCTGCCGGCTGGGGAACCCCCACTTAGCAGGAGCGCTGACAGCAGCAAAAGGGCTGCTCCCCACCCTGCCCCAGCAAGGGGCACCTCCAGGCTGGAGACAAGGGCACCTCCAGGTTCCTGCCAGTCCCCCAGGCAGATAAAGCCCCACTGTCCCTCCCTGTGAACCCTCCACAGCGCTGCCAACCTGCGAACGACCATCTTCAGAGTGCGGTAGGAGCCCTTGATGAGGATCAGGGCCTCCTGGCGAGATCCGTATAGCGGCGTCCCGCTGATGTTCACCAACTCATCACCCGGCTGCAGCCGGCGGGACAGTGCAGCCTTGCCCCCATCCTCCACCTGGGTGACAGAGAGGGCTGTCAAGGAGGGCACGGCCCCCAGAATATCCCAGGGGATGTTCCACGGCCACCGCACGTCAGGGGAGAAAGAGGCTTCGGAGAAGGTCCCTGAGCTCCAGGCACCACACAGGGATCTGCAGGGCCAGGCTCTCCCCCTTCTCTGGTCACATGAATTTCTGAGCAAGGGCATCAGGAAGGGGGGAGAAAGAAAAATGTCCCATCCCAGCAGATTCCCCCGCAGGCACAGGCAGCACAAGGGCCCTTTGTCTGGCGTGGATGCCAGCCCCTTGCCGCTGCTTCCAACCCCACATTGAGCCTGTCAGGGCACCCGTGGTGATTTCGATGCCCAAAGGATCCCATCCCACCCTATGTGCCCAGAGGAGACAATAGTAGGGGATGTGCTGAGCCCTGGCACATGCCTACCCTCCCTAACACTCATGGCCAAAATGAACTCAGCATCCTGTATTGCTGTGCTTAGAGGAAATAGGGCCACAGTGCTGCAAGCACGTGAGACCCTGGCCCGTGCCCTCTGCCCTAGCTGGTAGGTGCAGTCCTGGCAGCCCTGGGACAAGCAGTGTCCAGCTGGGCCAGGTTGAGTGCCCACTG
Organism: Trochalopteron elliotii; assembly: GCA_024734555.1. Taxonomy (NCBI): domain Eukaryota; kingdom Metazoa; phylum Chordata; class Aves; order Passeriformes; family Leiothrichidae; genus Trochalopteron; species Trochalopteron elliotii. Next base: position 114,583 of record JANPWX010000181.1, on the reverse strand, counting down.
CCAGCACTGATGTCTGCCCATCCTGCCACTGCAACGGCCAGGGATCGCCACGTCCACACCACAGGGCTGGCAAGTGACTGGAGGTGCTGCTGAATGGTGGCAGTAGCATAGGGCATGCAGGTGCATGGGGCAGGACCTGGGGTGCCCCATGCCCAGCATGGATGTGGCAAGACCCTATAGCCACCCACAGGGCAGAGCTAACCTGGCCCCATGGCGGGGCTCCTGAACCAACCCTGCCCATGGGCTCTTCACCTTGCTCAGTTGCTTCTAGGACTGGCCAAGGAATGAGCTCTGCTCACAGTGCCTGCCAGTCAGACCCCAGTGCCAGGGAGCACACATGGCTTTATAGCAGGCCAGTCATTGTGCATGTGCACCTGGGCACCACTTTCCAATCCTAATGCTGGGCAGGGCTCAGGGGGCATTCCCCTGACAAAATGTCACCTTAAGAGGGAGGAAGGCAGGGGCATCCAAGCCTTCTGCCCAGTGCACCACTGCCTCATGGTCTTGCCTGGCACAGCTGTGCCCAGAGCCAATAGTTTTCCAATTTTTTCAGGGATCTTAGCATTGCAATGCCATGCCCAGGCCGGGCATAGCCCAGTGTGCCTGCCCGTGCAGGCAGGTTGCCCTCCTACCCGTATGCCAGCAGGGGACCCTGACTGCCTGTGAGGGCTCCCAGTCCTACCATGCAGTAGGTGGAGCACCTGGGTTTACCCCCTGCTGTGTTACTGTCCACCACTGAGCACCAGCACAGAATGCAAGGCAGGCTGCACCTTCACCTCAGTCCTCTGTCCAGCCACGTGCCCTCCCAGTCTTGCCTGCCACAGCCATAGGGACGAGTCAGAGGTGAAAGGTGTCCCCACTGCTGCAGGACACCACCAGGTCTGCACTCATGTCTGGGCCGTCACATGCACCAGGATGGACAGGCTCAGCCCTGGCACCACTCACCAGAAGCTAAATTTGACACAAACAACGCCTTGTTCTGCCTTTGCCACCAGTGAACTCAGCACTGGCAGCCAAATCCCACTGCCTGCTGCCTTGCCTGACTGGGCCAGCCCAGGACACTTGCCCAATACCATCCCTGGAGTTCACTCTGGGCCCTAATGGTGGGCACCAGATGGTTCACGGGAATGTCTGCCTGTCTCAGGAGATTTGTCTTAGGAGTCACAACCAGAACAGTGCCAGAGCTGTGCCCACTCTGCCCCACACCAACCTCCCTCCTTGCCCACGACGTGCTCAGGGAAGCCTGAGCCGGAGGGCGTACGCAGCTCCATGAAAGGCTTAAAGAGCGCGTGTGAGCACCACCGTGGGACTCTGCCACAGGAAGGCATCCCGCCCGGAGTGGTCTCAGAGGCCAAACACTGTCACCGAGTGCGGGGACGCCCTTCCCCTTTCCGGCCCGCGCCTCCCGTGCCACAGGCGGGGGCGGCCCCCTCTCCGCACACACCTCGGCCGGCCGCAGCAGCCGAGCAGTGGCCCCGGAGGACCCTCCCCTGAATGCACCGAGCGCTAGAACAAACCCCTTTTGTCTGCCGAGCACACGTGGTGGCGGCATGTCCGTGAGAGTGCGGGGGCCAACACCGCGCGACCCGCAAGCCAACCCCCTCATCAAAAGTGGTGAGGAACGTACACTCCCGGGGCTCTCCGATCTCCTCCTGCCGCAACCGGCGGAGCCACGGGGACCCCACCGCCTCGAAGGCCGTCAGTGAGTCGGGGCGCGGGCAGTTACTCCCTCGGCGCCCGGCTCCCCACCCGCCGGCGGTGCCACCTCAGGGCGCAGGGCTGGGACCGGAGCCACTTTTCCAGCTCCCCCAGCCAGACCGCGCTGCCCGCGTCCCGCCGA
>JANPWX010000181.1:34180-107811 GCA_024734555.1 Trochalopteron elliotii | reverse complement strand
CCCGGCCCCGAGCTGTGGAGGAAATGACACCCCCGCCCGCCCGGGTTGAGAGGCGCGGGGCGAGTGCGGGGCGGGGCCGGCCCGCACCGGGACTGCTCCGCCGCCGCCAATGAGGCGCGGGGGGAAGGCGGCGGCCGGTTCGGCACGGCACGGTACGGCTCAGCACAGCTCATGGCATGGTTTTGCACACAATAGCACAGCACCTTTCTACTCAGTAGGTTGGCATGCCATCCTTTAGCTCAGGGACCTGAAGTGAGCTGCTTGGCTCAGCTTGGCAGAGCCCAGCCGGCACATTTCAATTCACTCCAGCTCAGCCCAGCATGGCATGATACGGAAGGTGGGCAGATCTCAGTGCAGCACGACACAGCACAGCTCAGCTCAGGTGGGATGGCAGGGGGGACAGCATATGCGTTAACTGGCTCAGCGTGGCTCAGCCTGGCATGCCTCAGTGCAGTGCAGCTGGGTTGGGACATTCTCGCTTGGCTCAGCTCAGCTCAACATGACACAAGGCAAAGTTAAGTTTGTTACATAGCAGAACAACCAGAGGCCTCATCTGGCTTAGCTCCACTTGGCCTGGCCCAGTTTTGTTCAGTGCAGTTCAGCTTGGTTGACTTGGACAAGCAGGGCTGGCACAGTTCAGCTCAGCAGAGCCTGGCCTGGGTTGACTTAGCTTGACCATGCACAGTTCAGCTCAAAATGACCCAGTTTGGTTCAGCACTATATGGTGCCACCAGGAACCCACACCAATAGGGCCTGCTTGGCACAGCTTAGCCTGGCACGGTGGCAGTTTGACAAGCACTCCCACGGGTGCGAGGGGGTGGCAGTAGGGTGATGCAGCCCCACTGGCTCCCCACCACACAGTCACACTGGCGCCCCAAGCTCCACTGCCTGCAGGCCAGCACATGCTGCTGGCTCCTTCTGACCTACCCAAGCCAGCCCCCACCATGTCCATATCCTGCCGGGCACCTTAGGGCATGTGTGGCAGTTGGGCTGTTCTTCACCTTTGTCTTCTCCCTGCCAGGCCCAATAGAGGCAGCTGTGCCGTTTGGGGGAAATTGAGGCAAGGGGAGGAGGTGGTGGATGGCAGCCGGGGATGGTGGGAGTGGATCGGCAAGGATTCCCGGGGGAGCCCGAGAGTCCTGCTCCTCCCCTTCCCGCCTGGGGCCACAGCTCTTACTCATCTCCTTTCCAGACAACGCAGCAAGCCTGGAAAGCTGGGCTCTGCAAGCAGCACCTGCGGCCCCTGGTTGCCTGCCATGGCCTGGGAGGGTCGGCTTGCCAGGCTGGTGAGCCACCCTAGACTTGTTAATTCCCAGTGCTGGAAGGTTCTCAAGTTTTTCTTGATAGTGCCTGTCCACAATCACCTGCCTTGAACTCTGCCTGCTGCCTGTGCAGCCCAGCTGCAGGCAGCCCAGTCCAGCCAGAGTGTTGCAGGGTGCAGGGTGGAGTGGTACCTGGACTATTTGTAGTGCTGGAGCCCACCCAAGAGAGATGCATGGTGTCGTCCCCCCTCGCCGCCCCATACAGCCTTGACATGTCCACTGCTGACATGTCCACCATCCCTGACCCAAATCTCCTGCTCTCCCCTATGGCCTTCCTACTTGCCTTGTCATGCCCCCCAGTCATGACTGGCTGCTGCCATGCCCAGACTTTTCCCAGCCTCCACTGGTTTGTCTGCCCCTTGTGTGCTTTCCCAAATGAGTAACCAGGGCTGCCTGGCCAGGCAAGAGGGCTCTTGTGCCCTGGCTCTTCACATGGCCCCACAGCACATTTAGGATCACACACATTCCCACACACCCCTCCCAGTCCTTAGCACTGTGCCCAGCTGGCACCAGGAAGGGTGGGCAGCAGACATCAGTACAACCCCCTCAGCTCTCCCCATGTCCCTATGCCTGCACCAGTGATTGCCAACCAGTGTGTTCACCCCCTGGCCACCTCCATCCCAGCAGGAGAGCAACAGTGTACTGTGGGTCTGGGCACAGCAACAGGGGCTCTGGAGGTGTCACTGTCTGCAGCTGCCCACACCACGCTGTAGTGTGCCCAGAGGGCCTTTCCCAGGCAGGCACCATGGAGTCACTGTCCCCAGTATGGAAAGTGCCTTGAATGGCCCATGCCTGCAGGAGGGTGGGCATCATGCTCACAATCTTTGAGCAGGCACTGGCAAAAAGACCTGGTAACTAGTCAAGGTAGGCAAAGTTGTGGGCATGCTGATGGTGATGGCAGGATGATGCCTACAGTGGGGTACTGCTGGCTTACCCCACTCTGCTGGGCTCAGGGTCACTGTGCTCACCCATGTGCCTTAGTGCCAGCTGGACAGAGTGAGGCACTGGGAGCCTGGCTGTGCTGCAGGGCTGTTGGGGAGCAGAATCCCAGGCTCTGTACCTGCTTGGGCTAGTTGAGACCAGCTTGCAGCAATGGGCACAAAGGTCCTGAGCCACTGCTGGAGAGGCAGCACAGAGTGGAGGGAGCAGGAGGGACTCTCATCACACGAAAGCACCTTCTCAGGCTCTGTCTGCCCCCATTCACCTGGGACCCAGGAAGCTCCTGCCTCTTTAAAACCTGATTGAGTCCATGCCTTTAAAATGGGCCTGGGCAGGCACCTCCCACCCTGTAGGCGGAGGCTGAGCCAGGAGCAGGTGGGCTGAGTGAGCTGGTTCTCCCACCCCACTCCCCTACCCCGGGACCTTTACAGCCCCCATAGCCAGGCTCTGTTGGGCTAGCTTTGCTCCTGGTCTGGGTTTTAGTCTGGAATTTGTACCCCTTTTTGCATACAGAATCTCCCCACCTTTTTGTTCCTGTGCCAAGCTGAAGCAGCTGGTGTGGTTGTCCTGTTTTGATAGGAGCTGGAAGCACCTTGGGATCCTTTGGCTGGTGCCCACAGTCAGATCTGACTCTGAAGTGGGGAGAAGCATGACTGCAGGTTCTCCCTAATTCTTCTGCTGGCCATCCCCACCTTGTCCCACTTACCTGCTCCCTCCCCAAACACACACTCACCTATCATGGCTATGCCTTACCCTTTCACCACCCTCCTCCTCCTCCTTGTTGTGCCCCTTTCCCAGGCTGCAAACCAGTCCCCACTGCCCCTTGGCTCCCTGCCTGCTGTCCCCACCCTGCCCCTCCTGCAGGCTCTGCAAACGCGGGCTCCAGGCAGCCCGGGCTGGCAAGTAGGGCCAGCCAGTGGCCAGCCCTTGCGTTACATGCTGAATCTGTACCGACGTGCTGCCGACCGTGAAGGCCGACCCCGCCGCCGCCGCAGCCTGGGCACCAACACTATCCGCCTGGTGCAGGCCACTTCCCACGGGGGTCAGCCCTGGACAGGTAAGGAACTGGTGGGCAGTAAGAATGGTATGGGGGCTTAGTAGGGTTAGCAGTGTGGCTTGAACTCTGAAGGCAAAATCTCTTGCCTGCTTCCTTCCCCCTCTCTACAGTGTCGTGGCTGGGGTTGTTCTTGGCCGTGGGGTTCCACTTGGCAGGAGTCCAAGGCTCTGCCCCAGGGGTGAAAGGGGCAAATGCATTGCTGTCCCTTGTGTGCCCTTCTCTCCTTCCCACCCTGCCTGATGCTGTGCCAGGCTAGTGGTGTTGGTGCAGAGGATAGGAAATATTACAGACTCTCTTTGCCCTTCATGCCACCAGCAAGCCTTGGCGTGTGGCTTGTTTGCTGCAGCTTCTGCCTTGAGCTGGGGCAGATGGTTGTCACAGGCTCTGCTGTGTGGGGCTGTGGCAGCACCATGAGAGCAAGGGCTGCTGCACAGTGCCTCCTCCACTATGCTAAGGGGGTACTGGTCACTGCTTCCCTGCAGGTCGCTGGTACTTGCAGGCCCTCACCTACCACCTGGAGGGCCAGCCAGAGGCCGAGCACCTTCTCAGAGCCACTGTGGTCTACCTGCCCAGCCTGTCACTGGCCCACAGTCGCCTCCTCTGCGCTCTGGAGCTGGTGGTGGCCGGCGAGGCACCCAGGGTGCTGCTCAGCCCTACTGCCCGTCCCCACCGTGGCTGGGCCGAAGTTGATGTCACCCCTTACCTGGTGCCGGGGAACAGCAGCGTGGGGAGCCTGGCACTGCGGCATGTCTGTGTGCGTGCTGGCCGAACAGGAAGCCACGATACCCCGGTGGCCCCTGGCCACCCTTTCCTCCTTCTTTACCTTAACGATACCCAGGTAGGGTTAGCACCTCCAGCAGCAGAGCCCCACCGACACCGACGGGATACAGGGACATTGGCCCATGACCTGCCCAGCTACCTGCGGGAGCAGGGAGGGGAGAAGAGTGACTGTTCCCTCCGCCCCTTCCCTGTCAGTTTTGCACAGCTGGGCTGGGACCACTGGATCATCGCTCCTCACCGCTACAACCCACGCTACTGCAAGGGCACCTGTCCCCACCTACTCCGCTATGACTACCATGCACCCAACCATGCTGTGGTGCAGAGCTTTGTTCATCAGCTCGTGGATGCCAACGTGCCCCGGCCCTCCTGTGTGCCCTACCGCTACAGCCCCATCAGTGTGCTCATGATTGAGCGCAATGGAGGCATCCTGTACAAGGAGTACGAGAATATGATTGCAGAGTCCTGCACTTGCCGGTAATTTCCACTGCCCCAGCACATCACCACTGGGCTCTGCCTCTTCCTGCAGATCTGGACTTTAGGGTTTATCTTGCTCTGCCTGGGGCTCACTTGGCTCATCTCCCTTCCCCATGCAGTGCTGCTCAGTGGGGAGGTTTTACAATGACAGTTTTATGTAAATTGTGGATTTTTAAAGGCAGGAACCTGTGCTGGGGTGGTTGCCCCATGGCATCTGTCCTTCCTGCAGCCCCCATGGCTGCTGCCTGGTTTTGGTGGGCAGGGGGGCTTGGCCTGATGTTCTCAGAGATGAGCTGTGTCCCTAAACTGGAGTACGAAGCTCTTAGGAGGTGGCTGGGAGTCTCCCGGTGGAACCAGGGCAGGGAGGATAAGTCCAGGTGTCTCTGTGCTTTGCATTTGACACATTGGTGCTGTCAGGATCTGATGTGACCCTGCCTGTGGCATTCCTTCCCAACTCACATGCACCCCATCCCTATCTACTCTCAGCTGCAGAGGCATCTCACCAGGCTGAGAATCTGGGCTGGAGGGAGGAAGCTTCTCTCCTCCCCTACAGCTCTGCTCTGGAAGGGCTATGAGAAACTGGAGGAACCTGAGCTACCATCTCTGCTTCCAGTGCTAGAGGCCAAGTCAGCTGCCTGTGCTGGGCTCTGTCTGCTGTTTCCTGTGACGCACTTGTTCTTCAGCTCCTTGGCTTGCCCTCTAGCAGGGCTCAGGTCTCATTCTATCCCAGAGGTCAGACTCCTGTTGCAGATGTCTCTCTACCTTCTTGCACTCTTGCTGTCACACAGGCCTTGGGCTCTGCTGGGCTCCTGGCATGTCCCTGTTCCCAGAAGGGTCAGTCCAGCTCTCAGCACCCCTGCTGCCTGACTTTCCTCTATTTATTGCTTGACTGTGAATAAATAAATTGATTGATTTTGCTAAAGACCATCTTGGCCTGTTCTTGCACCGTCCCCGGGGTGCAGAAGGTGCCCCCAGGATACAGCCTATGGTTGTATCCCTGTGCAACTGCCCTTGTGCTTTCACTGGAGGGGGTAGGTGTGGAGGTAAATCCCAGCTGGTTCAAGTAGGGCCTATGGGCAGTGCCTCCCCTGGAGCATTGACCTGCCCTAGTGCAGAGGAGACCAGATGGGGCTGCAGATGGGCATGGGAACAGGAAATGCCCCACATCCCTCTGTATGGGGCAAGTCCAAGAGGCCATGGGGGGGGCAGTGAGCCAGGTCTCCTCGGGCTGTCTGTCACCAAGAGCAAGGCATTTCTCTGCCAGGGCTATTGTGGGTAGGTGTCTGCAAGCAAACCTGCCTGTTGCTGGATATGGTGCCCTGTTCGCAGTGCTGGAGCAAAATTTCCATTCTTTGGGCAGCAAGGCAGAGGTGGCAGTAATGATCCTCGGCACCAGACCCCGGGGTCACTGTCAGCTGGGTGCTGTGTCTCCACAGCTCATGGCTCTTGCCAGGGTCTCCTCTTGCTTGGGGTCCAACCCCATCTATTATTGCTGACCCGGGTTCCATGGGGGTGTTTCAGCACTTTTATTTTTCCCATGAGTGTTTGCTGTTGGATGGGCTGCTGTCAACTCCAATCCCTCCCTTTCCTGCCAGCCTCAAAGTTTCTTTCCCATCCTGGAAGAATGAAAAATCACAGAGCCCCCAGGCTCCTCTCCTGCCCCTTGTCCCTTGTTAGCCACATCTTGGTCATGAATGGGGAATGTTTTCTGCTTTTTTGGAAGCTCACAGACCTGAGTTTTATCAGTCATTAAGCATGTGGTGTTGACTCATTCAGGCAAGTGATGATAAAAGACATGGAGGGGGGCATGCTCCCACCCCTGGACATCCCTGGGTGCCCTAACCTGCTGCCAGCACCCCTTGGACCATCTGGGCACCTGGAGATGGGTGAGCACTGGAGTTTGTTGTCCCGGCCTGTGTCCTTGTATGCGCTGTGCCAATGGACTCTTGTGTCTTTTGGGATGGGCCCCTTCCCTGAGGACCCATGGGTGCCTAAGGGCTGCTCCAGCAGTGGGATCTCCTCCGTGCTGGTGGTGGGACAGATGCTAGCACAGAGATGGAGGAGCAATGATTCAGGGAAGGATTCACTGTCCCAGATGACCCTGGCCACTGTACCTGCTGCTTTGCAAGTGTTGCCAGGCCCAGGGTGCAGTGATCCAGCCTGCTGCCTGGGTGTACGTTGCAGGGAGAATCTTCCTGCAGATCCTGCAGCTATGTGAGCCCCTTGGGGAGCACCAATGTCCTGGCTTTGGGGGCATGCACCCAATGCACCCTCAGGCAGGGATCTTCCCTGCGGAGCTGCTGCCAGCACAGGGGGCTGCACTGGCCCCTTTTTTTCCCTCTAGGACAGCTGATGTATCCCTATCCCCTTCTGCTTTGTTCCCAGCTCTTCCCCCTGCCCCAAACCCCACACTGAGGCTTTGCTTAGCTTTCACGGGGTGCGCATTCACTATCCCTCCTGCTACCCCTCCTAAGTGGGCATGACCACCTCTCACCACCTCACACCCCACATCCTCCAGGCTGGCACTAGGCAGAAAGGGGACATGTCCCATGTGCCCTTGCAGTGCTGGGTCAAATCTGGGCTGGGAACAGTACAGGGCCACCAGGACAGAAGTCACTCAGCTGTGGAGAGCAGCAGCTCCCCAGGCACCCTGCCAGGGACTGTAGCTGGATGCAAATGGTGATGGCCAAGATCCAGATGTCTCATGGGTGCCCTGCAGAGGTGCTACCAGCACCCAGATGGGGTAGGGGGTAACAAGGGGCTGTTTCTCTACCCAGGGCAAAAAATATAAGTGCAGGTCCATTACCTGGGAGGAGCAGTGTCTAGTGGAGGCACCTGGCAGATGGAGTTTGCAGCACTATGGAAGCCTCGGCACTCAGAATGGCCGACAGCACTCAGAACGGCACTCCCCACTACCATCCCCAGGCATCACCATCAGCCCGGCATTACCCCTCTCCCTCCTCTTGCTTCTCTCCAGCTCCCTCCAGGTGGGTCTGGACATGAGGGGCAGGTGCCAAGAGACTCAGACTGCCCCTCCCTGCCCCATCTGCCCCTCTGAGTGCTCCAGGAGCCCCAAGGGATGAGGGTGCATGGGCCCCCAAATGCCCCACACGACACCCTTCTAGAGGATGGAGGGCAGCAGACCTCTGGGTGCCCGCTGCTGGCACTGCATTGAGTGTGTCATCAGGTCCTGCAGTGACTGGGGACTCCTGCTCATTCCCTGCATCACTCCCTGCCTAGTCTTGCCTGCATCCCTGGGACTCTTCATGTCTCTCATCCCTGTAAGTCCTGTGACTCACTTCATGTACCCTGATATCCCCAGCCATGGGGCCTCACAAGTACCCCAACCCCACCAACTTTGGGAGTTCTCAACCTTGGGACCCACACCCCTACACCATTCCTGACTGCCCACAGTCCAGGGACCTCCTGTGCACACCACTGTGGTGTCCTCCAGTGCCAGTGACTCCAGCCTAGGCATGCCCCCAGCAGAGCTCAGCTTTGGCCCCCCCATCGAGGCACCCCCAGCTCAGGGATGCTCCCCCTCTGGACATCCTGGCACAGCACTCATGGGTGCTCTGCCCCGCAGGGGCTCAACCACCGTGTGACCACTGACAGCCACTGGCATCCCCAGGAATGTCCACCCTGCACTGGGACCCCCAGAGACCAAAGAACAGTGTGCACTCACTGCTGGGACAGGACTCTCCAGCAACCATATGTCCTGTGGGTTGGGCCAGACAGAGACTGTGCTGCTGAGCTCCCTGGGGCAATGCTATGGCTGGACTGCTCCAGATGCTCTGCATAGAAAATAAACCCAATGCACCCTGCCCACATTCAGCACCTTCTTGCCCCTGCCTAGCTGTGCAAAGGCAGGTTACATAGGTGACAGGGTCATGTGCGCCCACAGGTGCCATGTGCCACCTGTGGGCTCCTGTCTCTCACTCAACAGCTGCAGAGTCCAACGCAGCTCCCACTTGGCCCTCACCTGCCCAAAGGGGTCCCCAGGATGAGGTGTGCTGAGATCTCCAGGAGGCCACTGTGCCCAAACACTGCTGGTGCACCTGTGTGGGTGCACATATGTATGATGTACACATACCTGCCCACACCTGTGCACGCAGGTGTATGCAGTGTATGCCTCTGTGTGTGTGTGCATGTGTATGATCGTATATGTGCATGGGAAGTGTGTCTGTGCGCTTGTGTGTGTGTGTATGCTTATAGGTGAGTGTACCTGTGGGTATCCACAGGTTTGCACACCTGTAGATGTACATAGGTGCATGTGTGTGTGTATTGCTGTGTGCTATGGACACGTGGAAATACAAAGCACAGCTGTGTACACATGTGTACGTGTGGAGGTATGTGTGCGCACAAGTCTGCCTGCGCATGTGTTCCAGTGCGAGTAGGTGTGCGCACACCTGTACGTGTGCATGTGTGTGCATGCCCATGCCTCTATGTGCACGTGCACACCTATGGACTTGTCCATGCCTCTCTCCACATGTGTCTGTGTGTCTGTCCATGTACCTAGAATACGTACGTGTGTCCATACACACCCACACTGGTATCTGTACCCATCTGTGTGTCCGTCTGTGTGTCTGTACAGTCCAACACCAGTATGCAAACCCATCCGTGCGTCCCTGCAGTCCAACACCACACACCAGTCCGTGTGTCCGTTCCACACCGGCGCAGGTATCTGTGCGTCCGCGCGTCCGTCCCTGTATGCGTGTACCCGTGTGTGTGGCCGCGTGCCCGTCCGTGTATCCGTCTGTGTCTGTCCTTTTATCCGTGTCTGTCCTTGCAGCCGCGTACCCGTCCGTGTATCCGTGTATCCGTCTGTGTGTCCGTCCTTTTATCCGTGTGTCTGTCCTTGCAGCCGCACATCTACACTCAGCGTTGCTCGGCCTTGGCCCGGCAGGGGGCGCCGAACGCCCCCGGCCCCCGGGGCCGCCATGGTGGTGGGTCCAGCCCCTGCCCCAAAAAAAGCGAGCGCCCCGGGGCCGAGGCCGCCGCCGGCGGGGAGCGTAGGGCAGCGCGGGTGGGGCGGCCGATCAGGGGCTGCAGCGTCGGGGGCGGCTGCGAGCAGGCGGGGCGGGGCAAAGCGGCGAGGGGCGGGCCGGGGCGGGGGCTCTGACAGGACCCGTGCCGTCCCGCCAGTGCCGGTTCCGGGCTTGCTGCCGCCGTCATGAGGAGCCGGAGCAACTCGGGCGTGCGTCTGGACGGCTATGGGCGCCTGGTGCAGCAGACCATCCTCCGCCACCAGGTGCGGACCGTGCCCGGGAATGAGGAGCAGACTCGGGGCCCCGGCGCGCCCCGCCGGCGGCTGGGCCAGGGAGTTCCGTGTGAACGGTGTGTCCCCTCCGCAGGACGCGGTGACGGGGCTGCTCCCCGCCAGCGCCGATCACCAGGACGCCTGGGTCCGGGACAACGTGTACAGCATCCTAGCGGTGTGGGCTCTTGGCCTGGCCTACCGCAAGAATGCCGACCGCGACGAGGACAAGGCCAAGGCCTACGAGCTGGAGCAGGTAGGAGGGAGCGGGAGCCGGAGGCGGGGCTGGTGTCGCTCGGGGACGGCCGTCTGTCTCCCTGATCTGGTCAGTCTTTGCCGCGGCTGGGTCAGGGCCCCAAAGGCAGTGCGGTGAGGGCGAGGACACGGCTGTCCCCCGAGGTGGGAGGAAACAGGAATGGATGTCAGAGCCTGCTCTTCCCAGACCACGCTGGAGCCCAACCAGAGGGTCTTAACCGCTGGCTCTGGGGTGATCTGGGGTCACAGCCCTTCTTTCAAGGGCTGGGGAGCCATGTCCTGCAGCCATGCCCTCTGTCCCACTGAATAGCATGGCAGCCTGGCCTTGCTGGCAGACCAAGAAGTCTCCCTTCTGCTGTCACCCAGGGGCTGTGAAAATGTGAGCAGGGGCTCTGATTACAGACGCTGAGCCGCACAAAGGTCAGCGGCCAGCTGATCCTGAGTCAGGGCTTCTCCTGGAGATTAACCAACCTGTTTTCCTTGTGCCTACAGAGTGTGGTGAAGCTGATGCGGGGTCTGCTCCAGTGCATGATGAGACAGGTAGGGGCTGGGGAGTACCTCTGAGTGTCAAGTGGTCTCCTTAAAGCCAGCTATGCCACGGAGGCTATTGTCCTAGCTGTACCAGCCCTCCCCAGCCTTCCCTGATGAACAGAGGGAAGGCTCCCTTGCAGCAAGTCATGAAATAAGTTCTGAGTGAGCATCTGTCCTGGGTGTGATTGAAGTCCCAGAGCTGTGGGCTGGCAGCCTTTGCCAGCTGCTCCCTGTCTCGTGGCCTGGCAGGCACTAGGATTCTACAGCTCTCCTCCCTGGGAGTGTTTGGGGTAATCCTTTTCTCTCTGCATGGTGCAGCTGTGGCAGTGGGCCCTCCACTGCTGCAGTCCTGTGCCGCAGCAGCATGTGGGCCTGCACTCACTGCCTTGGTGCACAGTGGGGCTCAGCCCAGGGGTTGTGGAATTTCTGTCCTGCCAGGCACTACTCCATGTTCTCCACCCATGGCATGGGGCAGCCCTTGGCTTGGGAGCTGTCAGATCTCTCTGGAGACAGGGTTCGATGAATGCTTGCATCTCTTTGCCCTTCTCAAGGTGGACAAGGTAGAGGCCTTCAAGTACAGTCAGAGCACCAGGGACTGCCTACATGCCAAGTATAACACCCACACCTGTGCCACCGTGGTAGGAGACCATGAATGGGGTCACCTGCAGATGGATGCTACCTCCCTCTACCTCCTCATGCTTGCACAAATGACGGCCTCAGGTAATGCTGAGGGCTGCCATTGCAGCTTTGAGCGTGCTGGTCTTCAGGTTCACCAGAGTCTCAGTTTGGGTGCCAAGCTGTTCCAATGGCTTCCATGACCCCCACTGTTTGCTTATGCTCACAGTACCTGAGGTGGGTGTGGCCCCCTTGATGTCGGTCTCTCCAAAAGCCCCTGTTTGTCTGAAGCCACAGTGCTGCTGTAGGGGGTGGGAGTGGAGATGGAGTCAGCTAGGACATAGCTCCCATTGGGCAAGCATGCAGCAGGAAGGAATTGTCCCTGGGTTACTGCAGCCCCATCCTGGGTATGCTTGTGGGGTTGGAGCAGCTATTGTGAATTCTTCCCTCTGCTTTAGGCCTCCACATAATTCACAGCTTGGATGAAGTCAACTTTATCCAGAACCTCGTGTTCTACATTGAAGCTGCCTACAAAACTGCGGTGGGTAACATATGCTGGGGAAGGAGGGTGTGCTTCAGTGGTGGAGATATTGGACTGCTGTCTAGGAACAGCTGTGAGTTCCCCCTGAGCCACACCAGCACCTTCTGGAAGCACCATGGGTGGGTGGGATTCAAAGGCTTTCTGGGTGTCTGAAGCAGTGCCTGGTTCACAGGACTTTGGCATATGGGAGCGTGGGGACAAGACAAACCAGGGCATCACCGAGTTGAATGCCAGTTCTGTCGGCATGGCCAAGGTGAGCTGGGAAGAAATGCTGGCTGACAGGATGAGGACTACCAGTGGCCCCAAGCTGCTTTTTGACAGGGCAGGCTGGGCATGTTGAACTGCTGAGGCTCAATGCCCCATGCAGTGATAAGTTCCTAGGGAGCAAGACTCTTCTCGTGCACTGGGATAAAACTCTGCCCTTCTAGCCTGAGTTTTGCCTGAACTGTGAGTGAAAAGTTAACTGGGGAGGGATATGGCAGAAATGTCCCAGGCCCTTTTGATGTCTGGAGATGTGGTCCCATTTTGACCAGGGATGTTCTGCAGCCACAGCAGGGTTCAAATTCTTTTAAATTTGGGCAGTGCTTTACACACAAGGACTAGCATGGAGTGAGAGCTCTTACAGGTGAGCAGCATGGTGAAGGACATGTCTCTTTGAGTCTCACCCTGCTTGCAGGCTGCCCTGGAGGCACTGGATGAGCTGGATCTCTTTGGAGCCAAGGGAGGCCCACAGTCAGTGATACGGGTGCTGTCAGATGAAGTGCAGCACTGCCAGGTGAGACCCGTTCAGCTGTTGCACTGTTGCAAGAGGAAGTGTGATCTGCTGGATTTGCAGTGTGAATGATGCCTGACAGCCTAACCACCTCTCCTTCCCCTTTGCCCAGTCCATCCTCCACTCAATGCTGCCCAGGGCCTCCACATCTAAGGAGGTGGATGCCAGCGTGCTCTCTGTCATCTCCTACCCGGCATTTGCTGTGGAGGACAGGGAGCTGGTGGAAATCACCAAGCAGGAGATTATCACCAAGCTGCAGGTGAGCATCTCTGCCCTTGTCTCACTGTTTCCAGGAAACAGCTGCAGTCTAAACTGCTGCAGCCCTTTTTTTCCCAAAAACTTGTTCTGTGAGGGGTTTCCTGGGGCATGTCCTCTCCCAGTCTCCGCCACATGACCTGTGGCAGAGGTGTGCATAGAAGCAGCCCTGTATGCTGTGGCCCCGGGCTGGGTGAGTGAGGGAGGGAGTATTTGGCTGAAGGAAACACCCTGCCTTTGCTTCTGCATTGGAGGTACAAGATATCTCACACCGTGTCTCCTGCTCAGCAAATCTTTCCCTCCCTTCCAGGGGCGCTATGGCTGCTGCCGCTTCCTCCGGGATGGATACAGGACTCCCAAGGAGGTGAGTATCCTCAGCCCTGCTGCCTGGCAGGACTTGACTGCCAAGCAGCAGACCACCTGGATGCAGCACAAAGGCTGTGTTGGGGAGCACTGGGAAGACAAGAGTCCTGAGTAGCCCCATGCAGTGTTATGGGTCTGGGCAAGGCTCCCCAAAATACCAGAGCTCATTGGAGAGATGGTACGTCCCACCCACACCCATAGCAGATGGCCAGAGGCTGGCTCTGCCTGCATCCTGGGACCCGGTGGTGTGTCTTTCTTAGGCTGGGAGAAGATGGGACCAGTGCCAGCATGGGAGCCCTGCTGAGGTGGGTTCTTCCAGGGCTGCACCAGCCCTGAGCAAGGGCTGGAGGCCTGGGGAGCTAGGTGGCTGCAGAGCCGCTACCCAACGGCCTCATCTATGGTAGCTCTGGAGGTCACAAAGAGGTCTGCTTCTGTCTCTCCTGCTTCAGTCTCTCCTGACATCAGTCAGCTTGGGTACTGCCAGAATGGCCCTGGGAGCAAGTGGAGAGTTTGCTGCTTTGGGGAGAGAAAACAGGAAAATTTTATAAGCAACAGTATCATTTGTTAACTACTGAACTAGGAAATTATGCTCAGAGGCTCTTAGGTCATCACCAGCTGCTGGGCCTGTTACCTTTGGTCATGTGTACCTCTGAATGCTGCTCCTTTGCTGCACCTCTGCAGACCTGCCCATAATAGGCAGCATGTGTGGCTGCCCCGCTCCAGAGCCAGAGAGAAGCAGCAGCATCTCCAGTCCAATGTTCCTAGTGCTTGTGAGCTTTGACAGCATGCAGAGTTGTGGATTACTTACTTCTGGGGGGCTGTGAGGCATGGAAAGGGCAGTGGTGCCTGCCGCTGAAGTATGCAGCTAGCTGGAGTTTGATGGGATTTTGGAAGCTTATGACTGGAGTGCAGGTAGAAGACATCTGCTCCTTCTGTCCTCTCTGCCTGAATAGTCTGCTAAGGCCAGCACTCTCCTTCCTCTGCAGTAGACAGAGCAGTCAGCAGGGAGGGTCAAAGAAAGGGCACTACACCACACAGAGCCGTGGTGGGAGGACTCTGCGCAGGCAGCTCTTCATCCTGACAACTTCCCTTGTGTTGGGCTCGCAGTGGAACAACAGGGCAGGAAGGCCCTGGAGGAGCCTCTTTGGCCCTGCGTGACCAGCCCAAGCCCTCTCACCTGGCTGGGCCAGCTTGATGATGCTGGAGGAGACAGATGCTGAGAGGCTCACGCAGAATAGGCAAGGCAAAAGGGACCTAGCATGGCACAGGGGGTGTCGTGCTGTTGCTGTACAACAGCACAACATCTGGGGGCTCTGGAGTGCTCTCTTGGGGACCAGGTAGACCCCAGGAAGGGTAAGTCTCTCCATTATCAGTGCAGGGGGCTCAGGAGTGGGTAGTCCAATGGAGAAAACAGAGGCTGGAGGTGAAACTGGTTTTCAGCTCTGTCTTGGCCATCTGCAGAGGAGTGCTAGGAGGACATTTGAGGCTGGAGTCTCAGGAGGAGCAGAAGTCCTGTCAGTTTGAGGGCATCCTGTTACATACCACCTGCCTTGTTGTCACTTACAGGACCCCAAACGCCTCTACTACGAACCTGCTGAGCTGAAGCTGTTTGAGAACATTGAGTGTGAGTGGCCTCTCTTCTGGGCATACTTGATGATTGATGGGATTTTCAATGGAAACGTGGAGCAGGTAAGAGAGGCGAGACTTGCTGGGCTTGCGGAAAAAAGTCCCTGGCAGGAGAAGTGTGCAGAGGAAAGCTGCAGGGAGCCATCACGGGCAGCAGAGTCTCTTTGGTCTCTTCTCAGGTGCAGGAGTACCGGGAAGCCCTTGAGGGGGTTCTCATCAAGGGGAAGAATGGGGTACGCCTGCTGCCAGAGCTGTACAGTGTCCCACCGGATAAGGTGAGTGATACTGAGCTGTGGTGGAAAGCAGGAGTGTCTTACAGAATCACAGGATATTCTGAGTTGGAGGGGACCCACAAGGATCATACTGCTGACACTCCTGGTCTCATTACCAGATAATTAAGTTTTAAGCACTTAATAAGCCAAATTGTTAGTGAAGGGGCACATATAGTGGATGGAAACCTCATGTATAAAAAGGGTGGCTTGGAGCTGTTACGAAACTCTGTTGGATAAAAATTGGGTTTTTTCTCCCAAAGCATTTCTTGCTCCCACACACAAGAGTTCTTTGTTGACAGTCTGCTTGCTCAGAGACTGAGTGCTCCGAGAGCTCAGGACAAGCAGACCTGGGCTGAGTAGGTGGTGTTGAGCTCCAGTTCAGTGGTAAGGGGATTTGTGTGGGCCTGGGCTAAGAGCAGTGGCCTCCTGATGCTCAGGTCATCCAGGAGAGATGCACTCCTCAACAGCATCAGAAAGCATTTCTGGGTGCTCCTGGGGTATATCAGTCTTTCAGTGGGATCGCCCAAGCTGAGAAACCAAACATGGTCTGAGCAGCTGCTTTGTTGTCTGACATGGATGCCTGGGGCAGTCATTAGAGAGGAGGAATGTAACCAGGCTCTTTTGGACCCTCTGTGACAAATACTGTTGTCAGGCCTTGTTTTAAGCCTTGAACTGCTGGACTGCAAGATACAGTGAGGATGCTTCCTTCAGCATCCTGTGTCTGTGGATCCCTTCTTGACCTCCTGACTTGTCTTCCAGGTGGATGAAGAATACAGGAATCCACACACTGTGGACAGGATACCCATGGGCAAGCTGCCACACATGTGGGGACAGTCCCTCTACATCCTGGGTTGTCTGATGGCTGAGGTAGGGTCACTCTGGGTGCTGGGGAGGGCTGTGGGACCAGGCTCTGAGCTGTGAAGGCACAAATGCTGCCACCTGCCATGGGGAAGTTGTCACCTCCATCCCACAGGACCTCTTAAAGGTGGGCTGTCTGTAGGCTTCACCCATTCTACCTCACCCATAAAATGTTAATTTCTTTATACCTTTTTTTCCCCAGGGGTTTCTAGCTCCTGGTGAAATAGATCCCCTCAACCGCCGATTTGCGACTGTCCCTAAACCTGATGTGGTGGTCCAAGGTGAGGGGCAGGAACCAGTCCCAAACCCCTGAGCCTGCAGACTTGGGGGGGACTCCGGCTGTGCAGAGTTCACAGAGGTAGCTCTGGGGTGGCTCTGCTTGCTCAGTAGCTGCCAATACAGCCCAGTCTCAGCCCTGGCAAAGTGGGTGGAAGATGGGCTGCAAGTCCTTCCATTTTATCCTGTGTTGACCCACAAAACCACCATCTGCTGCAACCTCCTCTGCAGAGAGGTTGAAAACTATCTTCCTGCCACTTGATGAGGAAGACTTGTGTGTATAAAGTGTTAGGAGGGGCAAAGCAGACTTCTGCAGTGGGAACTGGTTCCCGAGGGACCCCAGACAGCTTCCTCCCTGTTGTGTGGTGCCTTGTATGTGTCCCTAAAGGCATGGGGCAGTGTTGTCACACCCTCGTGCCTCTGTTGCACTGAGACTGTCTTCCATCCACAGTGTGTATCCTGGCTGAAACAGAGGGGATCAAGGCAATCCTGCAGAAGGAGGGCGTTGATGTGGAGACTGTGGCAGATGTCTACCCCATCAGAGTGCAGCCTGCTCGCATCCTCAGCCACATCTATGCCCGGCTGGGTGAGCTGGGCTCCCTGCTCCTGCAGCAAAAGGGGTGCAGAAGGGTCTGTCCCACCCCTGGCACTCCTGCTCATAGACACTTGTGTCCTGCTCTCTGCTTGGCTGATGAGGATTCTGCTGCCTATTTCTAGGCCTGATAAAGCCACTGATGGCCAAGGGGAACAAGGGGGCAGACGGTGCTGTTCAGTGTGATTCTGACAGGGACAGAGCTCCAGCTTGCAGAGTCACCCCAGGAACAGACAGAGACTCTGATCCCTATAGGTTGAATCTGGTGTGAGCAGGAGTTGTCTTCTGTTCCTGTACTCAGATCTCGGTGGGGAAAGCTACCCCAGACCCCTCTCTAGCCATCCCTGGCAAAGAGAGCCCAGAGCTCAGGCAGTATGGTTGTTGCTGGTGGGCGGACAGGGCTGAGTGTGAAGGGAGGATGTGCTCACCTTCTGCATACTTGCTCCTTGATGCTGCCACCCCTTGGGCATAGGGTTTGTTTTGCAGGAGTCAGAGATTTAGCCTGGGCCAAAGGAGACACTTGATCTGCTGTGATTTAATGTGGCAGCTAATTTAGGCCACCAAAAGGCCAAGTGTGACATGGGCAGGGAGAGCAGCCTGGCAGCTGCCAGAAATGACAAGCAAGGGGTGATGCTGTTGCTGCACCATCCTGGGCTTTGGGAGTAATCCAGGAACAATTGGAATGCTGATAGAGCTGTCACCTTAGGGGGCCACCCCTATGCAGAGGGGCACCCCTAGCCCTGCTCCAGCTTCTGATGTGCCCAAAGACCAGAAGGTGTGACACTGCAGAAGGCAGGACAGGCTCTGTATTGCTGTTTCAGTACGTCTTTACCCCTCTGGGCAGGTCTGGGGACAGAGAATTACTGTCTCTTGGAGCTGTACCAGCTTGACACAGGGTTCTGGGATATTCCAGCTACAAACCAGCATTTCCCTGCTGGCTGGTAGCAAGAGGCTTGGCACTACTTGCTGCTGCAGCCCCTTTCATGAGGAAGCTTGTACTAAAAACTCGTCTTCCTTCCCTCCCAGGCCGCAACAAGCAGATGTGCCTTACTGGACGGCCCTACCGGCATATGGGTGTCCTTGGGACCTCCAAGCTCTACAAAATCAGGAGGAGCATCTTTACCTTTACCCCACAGGTGAGTGACATTGCACAGGCTCATTCCTGTCTGTTCTGTGATATGAAACTGGGCAGGAAGTTTCTTCAATGGCTGGGTACTCAAGTTATTCTAAGGTGTGACTCAACACTGTCTAAACAGCCTGGGAGTGTGGAGTAGTCCAACTCTGTGGCATGAGGCAGCACAGTTGGTGGTCCTGGCTGTGTGGATGTTGGAACAGTTGAGCCTTTTAATGTTCAGTATTGGGTGAAAATCTGTGCTTACCCTGACAAGGACACCAGGAGAAGGCTGATGGCAGGCCAGGGATATGTGTCCAAAGCAGTGTTGCAAGCCTAGCACAATGGGGAGTGCATATTCGTTTGGAATAGGCACAACATGGACTGGCTGTGTGGGGCTGGATGCTGCTGCTGCTGAGCTGTGGCATTAGTTAGGTCCTCATTGTTAGTAGCCAGTGGCTGCCCTGGGAGTTGAGGGTCCCTTGCTGGGCTCTACTAGCACCTGCTAAATCAGGTGGGGTGAGTGATCAGTGCAAAGGTGCATGCCCTCAGTGCACAGCATGGCCAGCCTGACTGCGTGCCTGTGGGAAGGCATGGGTGGCACCACAAGGACCTGGTGACTGCATGAAGGGCCGATCATGTCTCTTGCTGTCCTCACAGTTCATAGACCAGCAGCAGTTCTACCTGGCTCTTGACAACAAGATGATTGTGGAGATGCTGAGGACGGACCTCTCCTACCTGTGCAGCCGCTGGAGGATGACTGGGCGACCAACCATCACCTTCCCCATCTCCCACACCATGCTCGGTACAGATACTCCAGCCTCGCAAGGCATTTGGCAAGAGCAGCCCTGGGAAATAGCTCTGCACGAGGAAGGGGAAGGGGCAGATATGTGACCATCTCGGTAATAGGGACATGGTGAGGCTGGAGCAGCCAGTAGTGTCCTGTGAAAACCTTACTGCTCAGAGGAGCCATGCTGAGTGGCCACCTGGTCTGGCAAGCAGGTTGCCTGTAACATGCTAGTGCCTGCAGCTCAAGGGCTGTTTTCTGGCACAGATGTATTCAGGCTCCAGGAAAATAGGCTTGTGGGAAGGCCTTTCAGGAGCCAGATCAAAAAAGCAATTTCTCCATAGAAGTGTTCTTGGTACTCTTTCTGTGTCTTGACTCTTCCCTAAGACTGAGCTCCTGCTAAAGGCTTTCCTAGTCAACAGAGAGGGGAAAACAGTAAACCAGAAGGAGCAAAGGCACCGAGTAGAACTGGCTTGCCTGCAGCAGCTCGTGGCTTCCCTGTGAGCCTGGTGCAGGAAGGTGACTTTGTTCTGCTTTAGGGCCTTTCTGTCTCTCCTTGTGTACTTGAAATCCCCTTAATTTCCCAAGCGTGCCTTTTGCTGTGGTGCCTCCTGCCCTCAACAGCAGCCCACTCCTCTGCTTCCTCTTGTCAAAGGCAGAGACAGAGCAGGGGGCTGTTAGGTGCTCCTGTGTGGTACTGTCTGCTTCTGCCCAAGATGAAATCCTAGGAGCCTGGAGTGCATCCTGGCATGGTTTTCCTTGAATCCAGCCTGGACAGTCCAGAATTTCCCTTTTTGGGTGGTGTTTTTGGTACCACAGCCTGACCATGTACCCCAGAATAAGGGTCTGGCCATGGTGCTTTGGGTGTCTGACTGCCCACCTGGTCCTGGGTTACTTTCTGGGAGTGAATTTGAGTGTGAGAGCCTGACTGCCTGTGCATCTTCCACCCAGATGAAACTGGCAGCAGTGTCCATCCCACAGTGTTGGCGACGCTGCAGAAGCTGCAGGATGGGTATTTCGGTGGTGCAAGGTGAGTGCTGCTTCCTGCAGTGCAGGAGGGAGAGGGCTCATGGCCTCCAAGAGCCTGGTTATGAGGACACCTGCTGGGCAGAGCATAGGCTGTGGGGGAGCAAGCTGGGGAGGATGTACTGGGGTGTGCTAGGCTATCAGCATGCCCTGGGGCTACAGTCCCAACTGAGGAGATGAAAGAGAGAATATGGCTCTTCATGTCATCAGACCCATGGCTGCAGGATTCCTCTAATAGCTTTTGGGCAGCCCTTCCATGCCCACCCATGGCTGAAAGAGTTGCAGGCAGCTAAAGTAGACACTGGTGTGTGTAGGCTCCTGGTGAACATGCCCCTCTCCATTAAAGGGTCTGCCCTGGAGCCAGGAGGTAAAGCCAAGGGTATCACCTCCCCTTTCCTCTCCATGTGACCTTCCTATCTCTTGCCCAGAATTCAGACTGGTAAATTGTCGGAGTTCCTGACCACGTCATGCCGAACGCACCTCAGCTTTATGGACCCTGGGCCAGAGGGTAAGGTCTTTGCCAGGAGTTACAGGCTCAGCAGTGGCAGCTTTGAGAAGCTAGACGCCGAGGAGTGGCTGCATGGCTTGCAGGTAGCAGAGGATGGTAAGGGAGAACAGGCCAGTCGCTGCTGTGGGGTGGGAAATGCCTAACTCACCCTTACAACCATAACACCCAACCTCCTTGCCAGCATACACTGCTGTGTTCTTCACATGCTTGGGTTTTCACCATGTCCCCATCTGACCCTCTGTTGACCTTGTCTGGAATGAGCAGCTCTGACCTTCATAAGCTGCTGTGTGGAGAAGAGATAAAGGGCTGGCAGCCTGCCTCCACTTGGGACATGTGGCTGAGGGTCTTTGATTCATAAATGGCAGTGCAGAAGGTGATAGCACAGTGACCAAGGTGGTGGGGAAGAGCCACTATGTCCCTAATTAATCTCTGTTTTTTCCCAAAGCCTTTGCCCCTCCCCTGGGCAGAACTGCCCCAGTGAGTGTCAAATTGAAGCCTTTCTGCTGTGTAGAGAGTACCTGAGAATGCTTTGGCCCATCGCAGCATGAGGGCCTCCCCCCTTGTGGTGGGACCGTGGCAGGGTGCAAGTTTTGCTGTTCCCCTTTCAAGCAGGCCTGGGGACATCTCCTGTGTGACCTAGCACTGGTCATCATCAGCCTTCCCACTGTTTTACCTCTGCAGCTCCTGCAGCCAGTGAACGCACTGCTGGGTACTCTGAATGCTCATTTTTCTTGCCCTTCTCTCACTTCACTTCTAGCCTCCTTACAGGCTGCATCAGGGTTTGTCCAAGGTGTCTGCTTCACCTCCCAGCTTCAAATGAGAGGATCTGCCTGGCCTTTCAACAGCATCTCAAAGATGCTAAATTCTAAGGTTTTCCTGTGGTCAGATGCTGCAGCTAGGCAGGTGAATGTTCTCAAGGGTAGTGCTTAGAGGATTTTTCCAGCCTAGCCTTCAGGCACTGTCATGAGGCATTCCATCGAGGGGTGGAAAGGGAATGCCATGCTGCTTCAGGTGCAGTCAGCATCTCATCTCCTGGGGCAAACACACCTCTGAGTTTGCCAGCTGGAGAGCAGCATAGCTTTGCCCTGGCCCACTGTAAGTGCATTGACATCTGTGTTTTATCTGGGGCAGTTCCTCCCCAGGGGCACCCCCTCACTTTTACCTCGTGACTGAGCAGAGACCTGGCCTCTGAGCACCCTCTTCCATGCTGCTGTTAGTGCATGGTGCCTCTGGTGCTCCTGATGTGGTGTTGGGAGCTGCTTGAAGCTGATGAAAGAGCAAGCCCGCAACCATAACACTTCCTGTAACTCCAACTTATCAAATACCTGTTGCAAAACCCACCTTGCCTTGCTTCCTTGCTGGAGTCCTGCTTGGAAGATGCCCTTGCTGGGCCGGGGATCTTATAAGTGGTCTCTGCTTGGACAAGCTGCCTCTGGCTGTACCTCCCCACTTCTTCCCTGGTGAAGAGTGTGAGGGTGTTCCTGCAGGGTTTGAGCAGTACACTCCTGCCCTTGCACAGGCTTGAATCAGAGACATGCTGCAGCCCCATTGCTTCCTTTGTCAAGGTGGGACATGGAAGGAGCCCCAGTTTGGGGCAGGCAGTGTTCCAGGCAGCAGTCATGCAGGAACAGGGGTGCTTTGTGTGCCTGGCTGCTGGCACTGTCCATCAGTCCACCTGGCTGCCAGCACTGGCCCTGCATTGTCACTTCATGCAGCCAGGAAAGCTATGTCCCTGCTGAGGCACAGCTGGGAGCTCTCTGGGCCTTTGGGTGCCACAACTCAAAGTGGCTGAGCCTTGCTGTGCTGCCTTTCCTTGCAGAGGACAGCGACGATGAGGTTGCTCAGTACCTGGATCACCTGCTGCAGCGCACCACTCCCCAGTCAATCCTGCCCCCCACCACCCAGCGGGGAGGGCTGAGCCGCTTCAGGGCTGCTGTCCACACCACCCGGGACCTCATGTCCCTGGCATCCAAGGCCAAGGACCTGCATGTCCAGAGTGAGTAACTCCAACACCCTCTGCACCTTCCCTTGAGCCCAGGAGTGAGGTTGAAGTGCTTTGGGAGCTTTCACATATTTTCACAGCTGTATGATGCTGGGGTTCCCATGGATTGCAGAGGAACTAAGCTTTTACCTGGGCAAAGGCACTTTATGTCCATCATGTTAGTCCTGGCCATGGAGTATCTTAGAGTCAGTGCCTGTGCAGCCCCATGGAAACTCAGTAAATGATGGCAGCTCCCTGCAGTGCTCCTCTGAATGGGTGGACAGGGGTTGCTTCTCCCATAGCCAGCTTCTCTCAAGGCCTGCTGAGGCAGCAGTGTCAGAGTGTCTGGGGTAGTTTGGGGCACAGTAGTGGTGACTGGGGCTGGATGTGTCTCTGCCAACCTGTGGGTTTTTTTTAGATGTTGGGATGTATGTCCCCAGCAGGATCTTCCAGGCATCGCAGCAGTCAGTCAAGCTGCTGAGTTCACCCCACCAGCATGACTTAGATGGCAAGGTGAGCTCTGTCTCTCCCAGACTGAACTATCTTTCAGCTACAGCCAGAGTGTCCTTGCAGGATTGCAAGGAGAAGTCCTATTGTTTGATGAGGGGGAATATGCATGGGTCCATTTGGTGCAGAGTGCTGTTGGTGCTAATCAGAAGCACGGGTCTCCCTTCCCCTAGAGCCACACACCCTACGCAGAGATGAACTTGCCACAGGATGAGGATGGCAATGTGGACTGCAAAGCACTGGTGAACCAGCTGTGCATCTGCCCCACACTGCAGGAGCAAGCAGACATCCTTTACATGCTCTACATCCTCAAGTAGGATGATCTCTGTGTCCTGAGGGCTCACTGTGCATAGAGGGGTTTGGCACAGCCCAGGGAGCCTGCCAGGGAGCTACGACAGGCAAATTGCTGGATATAATGCAGCACCTCCTTCACCCTCACAGGGGACCTGAGTGGCACACAGGGCTTGAGAGTGAGCCTGGCCCCACCGTCAAGGAGCTCCTCACTGAGCTGTATGTGCGGGTGGGGGAGACTCGCCAGTGGGCTCTGATCCGATACATCTCTGGCATCCTCAAGAAGAAGGTTGAAGCTCTGGATGAGGTAACAGCTGTACAGCAGCCTCCAGGAGGCTGAGGTCTGTCAGGGAGGAGGCAGCAGAGTGAGCAGGTGAACTATGGCTGCATCAGCTCTGTCTCCCTCTGCCTTGTGCTGAGCCCCCAAACCCTTGGCTGTTGACAGCAGCTGTTTTTCTGTCCCCAGGCCTGTACTGACCTCCTGTCTCACCAGAAACACTTGACAGTGGGGCTGCCCCCAGAGCCACGTGAGAAGACAATCTCCGCGTGAGTGTGGCACCTCCCTCTCCCCAAGCATGCTGGGCTGGGTCTGGATGTGAGCCTGCTGCTCTGGGGTCCATGGACAGGAGTGGTCCTGAGTGGCTGTCCCAAGCTTATATCTCTCCTCTTGGGGCTGTACAGACTGGGGCTATGAAGGGTTTGCTCTGCTCCTCTCACCTTCTCTGCTGTTTATCCATGCCCCAGCCCGATCCCCTATGAGGAACTCGTTCGCCTTATTGATGAAGCCAGTGAGAAGAACCTTAGTGTGTCCATCCTCACCCAGGTGAGGGACCAGGGTGTCAGGGGGACCTCACAGCTGGGTGTGTGTCCTGGTGAGCAGCAGTGAGATGATCTGCCTTTGCCCCTCCAGGAGATCATGGTGTACTTGGCCATGTACATACGCACACAGCCTGCACTGTTTGCTGAGATGTTCCGCATCCGCATTGGGCTCATCATCCAGGTGATGGCAACAGAGCTGGCACACTCCCTGCAGTGTTCAGGTACATGTGGTAGGGACAGCACCCTAGCTGGGGTAGGTACTGGGGTAGATGCTGTGATCCCTGGGGCTCTGTCAGTCAGAAAGGAGTACTGTTAAAAGTGGGCAGCTCAGGCTAAGACAAGACCCTGCATGGAAGTGCCAGTGTCTGCAGCTGGACGTGTTCTTAAAGTAGCACAAACAAGTGATTGCACTGCAATCTCCATCCCAGCATCTGTCGAGCTGGCATGGGAAGAGTCCATGTTATAGGCAACACCTGGAGCTAGTGTATATCCTTGCCACATGAGCTCCTGTACCGGTGCTCCCCCTACTCACAGAATGGTATGCAGGATAGAAATGTCCTAGGAGGACTGTGAGGTAGGCTACAAAGTCACAGTTCTCTTCTCTCCAGCTGGAGAAGCCACGGAGAACCTGATGAATCTCAGCCCATCAGACATGAAGAGCCTCCTCTACCACATCCTCTCCGGCAAAGAGTTTGGGGTGGAAAGAAGCGGTGAGTCCAGCAGAGAGCATCTTGGGGCAAAGCTGAGTGCAGAGCGTGGTCAGATCTACATGTTCCTGCCTGGGAGGGGTGTCTCTGTTTTCCCTCATGTTCAGCACAGATGCTTCAGTACTGGAGGGGTCCAGCAGGAAGCTCTGCTCTTCATAAGGACAGTGCTGAGTGATTTCTGGGATCAAGCCCCAATCTCTTGGCTATTTGAGCTTTGCTTAGTTTGGCACTTGACTGGTTGTGCCTGAACTGAAGCAGTTCTGTGCTGTGCTCATGGATCTCTGATGTTATCATGTTAGAGGGCAAGGTCCTGCAGAGGTACCAGTGCCCAGGCAGCAATGAGGGATGGCCATGCCTTGAGTGATGCTGCCCACTCTAGACCTCTCTTCCCCACCAGTGCGTTCAGTGGACTCGTCACTCACCCCTTCTGTCTCCATCTGTGACACGGGAGCTGCTGGGACCACCAGGCCTGAGCGCACTGGCCTTGTCAGACTGAAAAGTGAAATCAAACAGGTGAGGGCAGGTGGTACAGGCCTCTCACAACAGGTGTTGTGGGTGAAAACCAGCTACAAACCAGGCAGAACTGATGGAAGAGTGAGAGACACAGATGCTTCCAGGAGCTAATTTTGTTTCCAGTCCTGCCCTGGGGTGAAATGTTGGGGTGAATCTGGTAGTGGGTAGGGGTTGCTCTGACAGTTGAGGGGGAGCACAATGTTGCTTGAGAAGGTGCAGGGGTGGGGAGGACCATGTGGTGTCCCAGGTGTGGCTAGTGTCTTGGTGGGCATCTTCCAACAGCAGAACCTTGATTTCCTTCTTCTCTTGCAGCAGTTGGATAAACGTAGGCAGTCTCTGCCTGGGAGTAAGGTGAAGCCTCCCGGGTTCTGCAGCTTCAGCTTTTGCCCCTCATGCCATGCACAAGGGTATCTTCCCCGCATGCACAAGTCAATGAGCTTGTCTCAGCTGCTGCAGCAGTGAGTTGGCTTCCCTCTAAGAGACTGCCATTACAGCCAGCTGGGAGCTGTGCACAAATACATTTCATTATACCCACAAAATCTGCTGAGCAGGATGGCATGATGCTTCCAGTACCATGACCAGTAGTGACTCTGCTGGACAGTTCACTGGATCCTGCCTGCAGCCTCCCCAGCTGTTTCTTCTCTGGGGAAAGAGGCCTCTTGTCAGCTGCAAATGCCAAGGACCTCCTCTTGTGCCTGTGTCGAGGAGGAGTGCTGAGCTCTACAAGGTGTCTTGTCATCAAAGGGAGGGAGCTTGCCGGGACCAGGCTGATGTGGCAGAGTTAGGGCCAACTTGCTGCAGTGTGAAACCTGACATCACAGAGGGTTGTCTGTGGGCAGTGACCTTCCTACTGATCCTCCTTTCTGCTCATGACTAAATCCCTGCCCATATCAGCAGAGCAGTTGCAGTCCTGTTCCTGTGTGCAGGGCAGCACAAACCCACTGCTGCTGCAGCCCTGGCATGTGCAGCCCTCTGCAGCTTTCCTTTCAAAACTCCCTCTGTTTCCAACCAACCCTTGCCCTGGGATAACTGCCCTGTGACCTGGCCCTGATCTGTGCTGCTGCTGCCCTGTTTGCTGTGACTGCTGCCCTGCTCTGGCATGGTCTCATTTCCATCTCTTCCTTTTCTCCTTCAGCCCCTCAGTTTGCAGTCCAAGGACACCGACCTCAAGTCCTTTCTGGTAACCTGTGTTTGTTGGCTGCACATGGGGTCTGTCCTGTTTGTGGTTGCAGGAAGGAGCTGTGCTCTGGGGGGTGCTACAGGGAGCTGGGGCTGTAAAGTGGGCTTTGCTGGGGGCAGGGGGTGGCAGCTCTGTCTTGGGAATGATGCTGGAGAACCACAGACTCTTGAGCAGCAGCGGGCTGTGTTCCTGTGGGATATTTAACTTTGCAGCAGTCTCTGTGGTTCTTGTTTTGTCTGCCCAGTCTGCTGGGCACACAGAGCTGCTGGGCAAGGACTCCTTCTCAAGCATGCTAGAAGAGCAGGGCAGTAAGGACAGCCGGCAGGGCCAGTGGCAGCGGCGGCGCCGGCTGGACGGGGCCCTCAACCGTGTCCCTGTGGGCTTCTACCAGAAGGTCTGGAAGGTCCTGCAGAAGGTGAGTTAAGACATCAGCTGGTGCCTCTCCATTCATGTGAGCTTCTAGTCCCAGGCACCAGCCTTGCCAAGGGGACTTAGACACTCAGGGCTGGTCCCTGATGATGTGCAGATACATGCTTCATAGACAAGGCTGCAGCTGACCTTGGAAAGCAGACATGCACTTGCCTTGTAGTCTGTAGGACTTACCTCAGCCTGCATCTTGCAGAGGGGAGCTGGGGTCTGCTCAGGTGCTTCATGCATCAGACAGACAAGGGCATGTCTAGAACCACAGCTGAAGGTGCTCTGGGCACAGCCCATCCTCAGCATGGTGAGCCAGGGAGTAGAGCCCCATGCAGGAGGGCTCTGGCTGATGCTGAACTGATTGGAAAGGAGTGATGCTATATGGAATCAGGAGGCAGAGCTGAGGTCTATGGGCAGCATGCACTGGTACTCAAGTGGGAGCAAGTTTGTAGGCGGGACCTATGTATCTTAGCATGGTGCTTCTCCAAGCCATAACCATGATCTCTGCTTCTTGTTCTGCAGTGCCATGGCCTCTCTGTGGAGGGCTTTGTTCTTCCCTCCTCAACAACCAGAGAGGTAGGAGGTTCACGTGAATGGGGAATGGGGCACATGGGTTGTTGTGTGCTGGTTACCCTGGGTGATTGCCCAGCATAGATCAGGAATTGGGCAGGTGATACAGTGCTCTAGATACATTTCTTTCTACCTCCTCACAGATGACCCCAGGGGAAATGAAGTTTGCTGTGCATGTGGAGTCTGTCCTCAACCGTGTGCCCCAGCCAGAGTACAGGCAGCTGCTGGTGGAAGCTATCTTAGTGCTCACCATGCTAGTGGACATGGAGGTGCACACCATTGGTGGCATCATAGCTGTGGAAAAGATCTTGCACATAGCCAATGACCTCTTCTATGAGGAGCAGGTAGGGGCCAGGCCTCACCCAGGGCTGCTGGCTACATTCCCCATAGCTGTGCAGGGCTTACCCACTTGGAGAGCCCTGCCTGTTGTCCCCATTGTGTTCGTGGGGCACAGCAAAGCTGTAGTGCCTTCCTCCCACTGCTCATCATCAATGTGTCACACTAAGTGCAACAGAGGATGCTTGGCATGGAAGCTGATAAGGGGATTGCTTTTATTCCTAATGATGCCTTTCTGCTTCCCTGTCCAAAATGCAGAAAGCCCTGGGTGCTGATGAGCACATGCTGGAGAGGGATCCCTCGACGGGCATCTGCAGCCTGCTGTACGACAGCGCGCCAAGCGGCCGCTTCGGCACCATGACCTACCTGTCCAAGTCAGTGGCCTTGTACGTCTACGACTTCCTGCCCACAGATGGCTGCTCCATGCAGTAGCTCCTGCAGTTTCTCACTGCTTTGTAGGTGCTCTAGGGTGGTTGTTTCATACCTCTTGCAAAGATGAACACTAGGTTAGTTTGCAAGGCAGCCTGCGTGGCCATATCTCGTCCCAGTCCTGGCCTTTTGGTGGGTGAGCAGCCCTCTGAGGAACTCCACAGGAGGCACATGTCCTAAACTGACCTGTGCCTCTGTGGCCTGCAGAGCAAGGGAAATGCTGAGCTTTGAAGCATGCTTGTGTTAAAAGGTTCTGTCGCATGACTCCTCCTGAACCATCACCCCTGGAGAGACCTCTGTTTGAGGGAGTTGGAAAGAGCTCCCCTGACCAGACCTGTGTGCTCAGCATTACAGTGCTCTCTGACCAGCTAACACTCTCCTTGCCTCCAGCAGGTTTGCAGTTTTTAACCTCTTCTGTGCCTCTTTTTATTCCAAATCTGCAGGATTTATGCTAGTGTAGGCTGATGCTCTTGCTCTTCCTGCTGCTGATGGAGATGTTTTGCTAGAGGAATAGGGGATGGTGCTTGAGCCTTTCTCCCAGCACATCCAAAATCAATATGGTCCAGCCCAGCCATAACTATGCTGCTTGGGAGCAGGCAGCCCATCATCCTCCACTGGGTGTCCTGTGTGCAGAGCTGAGGAAGTTGTGGTAGCCAGGATCCCTTTTACCTCCAAGCTGCTAGTACAGGGCTTCTGGCTGGCTGGGACACCTTTACTCTATCCCTGGCAGTGGTGCTCATGGCCAAGTCACAGGTTCCTGACTGCTTGTGCCCTGTGAAGCAGCTCTGAGCTGGCTACTTGGTGTTACCTGTGCAATCAAAACCAAGTTTTTAATGCTCACCTCCAACAGCCTGGCACAGAGAGGGGTGGGGACACAGTAGATCCCTGCTCTCATCTATCCTGCAGGTCAGCCCCACTCAGGATGGTGTGGTTGGCCTGATGAGGATTGGGCACACCTGCCACAAAGTTGTGGTGGACGTGGGGTTCCCTTTTGGCTCCCTGGTTCACCTTCCCAAGACTTCAGTACACTCAGCACATTGAGCAACAGGCCAAGAACCCTCACTTGCACCCCCTGACCTTGCAATGTCCTGCAGCTTGTCACAGGCCAGCCTGATATTGTCTGTGTCCCCCTCCAAGACTGGTTTACAGCTGTCAGTGAGCAAGCTCTGAGCAAAGATCCCCTTCCCCTTTGGGAAAGGTTGATCCCATCTAAGAGCAGCATGCCTTGTTAAAAAAAAGTAATAAAAAACCTGAAATTGTGGCAGTGACATCAGCCACCAAGCCATATATTCAAGAGACTGAGTCTATCTCTTTCAATGTCACTGCCCACAACTGGTAGGACAGAGGAAAGAACCTGGTGTTCTAGAATCCTTTACCAACCATCCACAGGCCGTGAAGTCTCCTTTGATTGCCCTTGGAGCGTGTGTTGTGGTTTCATTGCCACCCGCATGGAAGAGCAGTAGTGGATAAGTCTGAAGCTGAACCCAGCTGGGAAGTTTCCTAGTGCTCTGCTTAACTTGGGCCCCAGGGAGGCAGCAGACTTCCTAAGAGGACTGTCTGTGTGGCATATTGGACTCTCAGAAAGGAGTCACCTACAACTCCAACCCATCTTCTTTGTGGAGGTGGACATGGTCTGGGGGCGTCACAGCCATGGCAACACCTCTGGTGCAGGTGGACAGATTGCCTGGCCTTACATGTGAGAGGTTCATACCTGCTGCAGAGAGGCATGTGGGGCACTAAGGTGGGCAAGGAGGAGGTTTGCCTCCACCCACTTCTTTCCTTTAAGTTACTGGCTTCACCTGGCAAGGGAGGATACAGGATCCTCTTGAACCTGTGTATTTTGGGGTGGCTGTTTCTATTCCTGTCAGACAGGGCAGAGCCTGGTTTCACCAATCTTTCTCAGACTCCCTTATGCCCCTTAATCTTTCTATGTCTTCTCATAGCTGAGCCCCGAGGGTGGGCAGATCTTGGCCGCACCTAACACAGCTGTTCTCACCACTGCCATCCTTCCCAGTGAAAGGCTCTGGCACTCCCTGCACCCAGAGGCCTGGATGGCTGTGTGTTTTCGTGGGAGCTGTGTCTGAGGGGGCCACATCCACTCTAGGAAGCACAGAAGATGTGTTTTCTGCCAGGTGGATGCCACAGCCTGAGCTCCTTCTAAGAGGCTGATGGACAGTAGCTGAACTTGTCTCTTGAGCTGGGCAGGGTGACACTGCCCATGCAGCCTGTGGTGCACCCTGGGCTGGCTGGCTGTGAGTGCAGGGGTGGCTGCCAGGCAAAAATCGGCCACTCCACTGTGGATTGGGCTGGCTTCAGAGCCAGATGTTTTTCTGTATGTGTGCCTTTGTTTTCTGATGTCCAGGTTGATTTGGTGACAAAACCAGATGCTCTCTTGGAGCAGCAGCTCTTCTGTACATATGGCTGTATGGAAGATCACACTATGAAAAGCCAGTGTCCATAAAGGAGGCAGAGGACTCCTGCAACTTTATTCAAATAAAGGGAGAGAGTCAACTGGGACCTCAGCCCGTGGGATTTTCTCTCTCTCGAAGTTTCAGAGAGTGTGGCCTCCTTTTATCCTGAACTCCTTGCCACATGTTCCCCTCTTCCTTACCCCCTTGGCTGAGATGCTAGGAAGGTACAACCTTCCCGAACTACCTACCGCATATTCTCCCGTTGAGCCTGTCCTTTTCCCCCAAAGTTCAGAAACTCACTCATGTATGGACCCATTTGTCTGTTTCAGGAGTCAGACTGTCTGGGTTTTGTAACAAACCTGTGGCTTGAAGAGGGTAGAAACATGAAGACCCATTTCTAAGACGTTAACACCCATACACTCACCCATGGAATTGTTTTGTAAAGACATTAGCACACATCTTACCTATCCCGGCTAATCCCTCCCTGTGTGACTTCTACTCCCGTCAGGGGAGCCTTGAAGGGCCCGAGCCCCTGCCCGGCGCCTCCTCTGCCCCGTGGAACCGGGCGGGAGCGGCCGGGGGTCGGGGGGGGCCCGGGTACCTCCTGAGGTGCGGCTCCTTGAGCAGGGCGGGCGCCGCCTGGGGGTCTGCGTGCAGGCAACGGGCCTTTTGTAATGACACTTTTTGAGAACAGACACCAACCCGAGCTGCGCGGGGGACCCAATAAAAATGTCTAACACTAGCTGACTGCCTGTTGTTACGCGGCCGGGCCGGGGGAAGGATCCTGGCGGGGTAGGCCTACAGCTCCCGGCACGCCGTGGGGCCGGAACTGCCGCTCCTGGCCCGCCCTGGCCTGGAGTGCGTTGCGGGTGCTGGTCCCGGTTGTACCGGCCTCGATGGCGGCGGTGCCGCCGCCGGTCTACGTATACAGCCCGGAGTACGTGACGCTCTGCGACTCCCTCTGCAAAGTGCCCAAGCGGGTCAGCGCCGCGGCGGGGGCGAGGGGGCGCGGGGAGCACAGCGGTGAGGCCCGGGCGCGGAGGCAGCCGGCGCCCGGCACGGCGGTAGGAAAGGAGGAAGCGGGGGAAACGGGCAGCCCTAGCGGGAGGAGTGTGGGCTTAGAGCGGGGAGAGACCGTCTCTGCGTTCGCATCGGCCCTGGCAACGCGGGCTCGGACGCTGAAGTGACGCTTCCCTTCCCCGGGAAGCCGTGCGCAGCTATGCTTCTGCCCGGGACACCGGACGGTCCTTTCACACGGCATGGGCACGGGCCGGAGATGGGACCCGGGCAGGGAAAGTCGCTCCTGGGAGAAATGTGAGCCACACCTCGTCTGCGAGTCCTGGGGCCCCTGGCTGCTGGCTTTCTGTCTCCTGTTCTCACAGTCTTACTCTTCTCTTTAGGCCAGCATGGTGCATTCACTGATTGAAGCGTATTGCTTACTTGACCAGATGAAGTAAGTGCTCTCGTTTTCTGTGAAGGGATGTTTTATTCTCCACTAAGGTTTGGAAGGTGCAGAGTAACTTCAGGTTTCACGCTGTCCCTGCTGGTGGCGTGATTGTAGAAGCCCTCACGGGGCTGTGTATTTCCAGGATTAAAGGGAAATGTTTATTTTGCTGCATGGACACGATTACGGTAATTGTGGCAGGTGTAATTCATGGTTACCCTCCTGGTCTGGTGGAGCACTTAAACCTTGCATGTTCTCTACAGAGTGTGTGTCACCCTCACACTTGGGACTCTGAGCAGGGTGAGAGCCTTGGTGCTGCTCCAGATCCCCTGATCAGTCAGTGCTGATGCAGAGAGGCACCATCTTGTTTTGCTGTGTTGTCATTAATCTGGGAGACTTTTTGTGAGGTCTGCATGCTGTTCAGGAGAAAAGACTGGATGAGATCTGGGGCAGAAGAGTGAGATACCTCCCACCTCATTTGGCTCTTGACGCTGGGGCATATGAAGGGAAAAAAAAGAAAGGCATAGCTTGGCTCCTCTTGTGAAGCATCTCATAAAATCTTAAAAAATGTGCTCCAATTCAGCACAGCCAGAAGGTCCTTTTGAGACTTTTTTAAAACAATTTTTTTTTCTGGCAGAGAGTGCTTGGGAAATGGCTGCAACTATTGTTATGGAGCAGACATGGAAGACTGTTTGCCCTCACATGGGATGGGAAGCATTGGGGTCAGACTGGACCTGGGAGCTTCTTGTGTTCTTCCTGTAGCAAAGGAGCTGTGCTGCACTACCTGTGTGTTCTCCCAGTGTCCAGGTTTTGGGGAGGGTTCAGTGTGTTGCAGGATTTGTTTAGGCACACTGCAAAGCACCCAGACCCAGGAAGGTGCTGTGCAAGTTGCTGGCAACAGTGACAGTCTGTGCTTTGGTGCAGGTCACAGCACACGAGAGGCATTGTGCAGCTCCTGATCCAGGCTGAGGTCCTGCCACAGCCCTGTCATGGGCCTGGGTGTTCCCCTCCCTTAGTTCCTCTGTGTGTAACCTGAGTGTTGGATATGCTGGGGATTGCACAAACTGAGAGAACATGTAGAAAAGGGAAAAAAAACTTGAAGCAAAGTGGGAAGGTTAATGCAGGCAGCACGTGCAGGTGGTCTTCACTGGGGTGGGCATCACAGGCAGTGCCAAACCAGGGGCAAGGCCTGCTCCAGCTCAGCTGGGTGGCTTTCTCACTTGAGGGACGGTCCAGTGCAAGAGGGAGAGGGAGTTTCATTTGCATTTGCACCAGTAACAGCCAAAAGAAGATTCTTAGGGTAAAGGCTAAAGCTGGACATTCCAGCTGAACCCTCTTGCTCTGATATGCTCCCTTCTTCCTCTCTGCCTAGGATAGTCAAGCCAAAAGTGGCCTCCATGGAGGAAATGGCGAGTTTCCACACTGATGCTTACCTGCAGCACCTGCAGAAGGTCAGTGAGGAGGGAGATGATGACCACCCGGAGTCTGTGGAGTATGGACTGGGTAAGGATGTGCATCTTCAGCAAGAGATTAGTTGAGTGCCAGGGCCAGGATGGTTTTTGCTGGAGTTGCAATTAGAGGAGTGAGCTCAGGGGGATGCTGGGCTTGTTTTTGGAAAGAAACATACTTTGCCGGGGTGTTGCTGAACCCCAGCAGTCATCTGACAGGCTGGCACTTTCCCTGGTGCCAGCAGAGGGTACAGCCAGCCTCACTTTGCTGCTCTGTGCAGCCTAGCCTGTCTCCTGCCAACTGGGGCTGGTGTCCTTTGCTGCTGCTCAGGCCCTGGAGCAGGATGGAAGACCCTGGAGCTGGGACTGGCTGCTGCAAGGCTCCTGTGGGGAGGGCATGTGTGAACAGTGCCTGGAGCTGCAGTGATCAGAGCAGCTGCTGTCTGTCTGCTGACTTATGTCTGGAGCAGAGGGCTCTTGCCATCCTGGACCCGAGACAGCCTGAGCAGTGCAGCAGGTAAAGCTGTGAGATGGCTGTGGGCACTGTCTTGGTCTCAGGAATGGGAGGAGTGACCCAGAACTGAGGCAGAGGTGCAGATTCTGTGCCGATCTCATTAGTGTCCCTTAGACTTTACATTCCTGAAGCTGCTCTGTCTACAGGAAGACAAGCAGCCCTGGTATCATGCTTTGTGGGCAACAGCTGCAGGGAGGCTGCTGTAGGACTAAATGAAAATTATACTATAGATATAGACCTACAGCTTACCTAGGCTTGACTCGTTTGTGGATGTCTATTTTTAGCGAAGAGTTATGTCAGTGTCTGTGCCAGGGCTTTTCTGGTCAAGTAGCCAGAGAGTTGAAAGTAATTTATTGTGAGATTGGTATTAGGGACCAGTAGGTTCGGCAAGCCAGGCACACAGCTCACAAGTTGGTTCAGGACACATTTTTTAATGAACTGAGTGCAAGAAAACATTTGGGTTGTTGCTTTTTGTGGTGGGTTGATTTTTGTGGTGTGGGGTTTTTTTGCCAGGTGCCCACCAAGATGCATTCTCTCTCCCCCTCAATAGGGTGGGGAAGAAAATAAAGTGGAAAAAGATCATGTCAAGATGATTCTCCAGTTATGGTCACCAGCAAAAGGGACTCTACATAGGGAAATGAATTCAATTTATTGCCAATTAATAATAGAGTAGGATAGTGAGAATTCAAAATAAAATCACCATCCCTCTCATCCACCTTTCTTCCCAGACTCAGCTTCACTCACAGCTCTTCTACTTTCCCCCTCAAGCAGTGTAAGGAGGCAGGGAATGGGGTTTGTGGTCAGTTCACACATCTCTGCTGCTCCATGCTCCTCACTCTTGCCCAGCACATGTGCGGGGTCCCTTCCACAGGACACTGTCTTCCATTAACTTTTCCAGTTTGGGTCTTTCCTATGGGTAGCAGTTTTTCAAGAACTTCTCCAATATGGGATCAGTCCTCCATGGGATCAGTTCTTCAGGAAAAGGCTGGTTCGGCCTGTGTCAGTCTTGAAGGTTCAAACAAAAGGAACGTACTTCCCCTGGAGGAAGACTTGTTGTGTCTGACATGTGGACTCTTCCCTGCAGGTTACGACTGTCCAGCTACTGAAGGGATCTTTGAGTATGCAGCAGCCGTGGGAGGAGCCACCATCACTGCAGCCCAGTGCCTCCTGGATGGCAAGTGCAAGGTAGCAATTAACTGGCCTGGAGGGTGGCATCATGCAAAGAAGTAAGAAAACAATCTCTTCCCTTGTGTTTTCTTATCTGGTGTCTGAGCCCTGCTTCCTAGCTCCCAGCTTCCCTGCGAACCCTCAGGGTGCAATGATCCAGTTGGAAGAGAAAGCAAGGTGTGAGGGAAGGCAGGAGATAGAGAGGACAGAAACAGAGGGCAGGGCAGAGGCCTGAGTGGCAGGTCAGTGCCCAGTGCTGGTGCTGTCGCTGTCACTGTCATATGCTGCAGAGCAGGTCTGGGACAGGTGTACTCATAGGTGTCCTGTGATTCCTTGATACATCATTCTCTCAGGAAGCTGAAGTGAGAATGTGTTTTGTGGGGTCCATGGAGAAGCACAGTGGAGAGACAAACCATTGATGTCACTGCCAGTTTGGAACACAATGTGGTAACATGTCCAAATTGTTCTGTGTGGTTTTTTAGGTTTTTTAATAAGAGGTTTGAAACAGTTCAGGACTGACCTTGGGTTTCCCCACGCTCCATGTGGGGGCTGTTTCCTGTGACCTCTAACATCAGTAATGATCTTCCAGCACAACAGGAAAGGAAGTAAAAATTCTGTCCCTGAATCCTGTGGTTCTGTAGTGGTAAAAAAATTTGTTTCTGTCCCATTTTCCATGGAAGTATGTTTAATTTAACTTATTGTTTCTATTTCCCAAAACATGAGGCCTCTTTGCAGTGTAGACAAGACACCACCCTTCCTTGTCCACAGCCAACTGGTGTTTGCAGTGCTGTTCTGTGTCCCTGGGGAGCCTCAGGAGTTCTCTTGGGCCCTGTCTAACCCTGGCAGCTTGTACACACACGTGCAGATGTCTTGCTATGGTGACTTTCCTGACCTGGCAGAGGAACTCTGGAAGTCTAACAGTGCTGTGCAAGTGCCAGCAATACCACTGTCTCAGCCCGTTTCATGGTGGGCACTTGTCTGAAAATGGCTTCAGCTGCAGCTTGCTGTGAAAGGAGACTTGCCCTTGGCAGAGCTGAGCTCTTGCTCTGTGCAGAGCTGATGGCTTTTGGGAAATCTCTTGTTATCTTCTCCCTGGATTGCATGGCTCAAAAAATGCCTGTAATGAAAAAAGTCTTAGCAGTGTTGCTGCTGCTGAGCTATTAGCACTGTTCTGGGAAGCAAAGAGTCTGTTTATAAAAAAGGCATTTAATACTCACTGATCCCAAAGGAGTCTTCCCAGTCACCCCAGTAAGTTGGTGTGTGATGCTTCAGGGTAGATGCCAGCCCAGTGTGAAGGTCTAGCCAGACCGACACCAAACTGCAGGTGCTTGGTTCTAGGACCTGTGCCCTAGCAAAATACATTCCTTTTGTCAAAAAACACCTGCTGTCTGGTGGTTTAGTTGCTTTCCTAAACGTAGGAATGACCTGGGGCTTTGGAAGCTCTTGGTTCAGAGTATGCCTTTGGGGTTGAGGGTAGGATGCTGAGTAAGTGCCTTTTCTCAAGCCAGCCTCACCCTCCCTTCTGGCAGTGACACTCAGAGCTTTGCTGGGTGGATATAGCACAGGGGAATCCCAAGTGCTGGTCCTGAGTTGCAGCTCCAACACTGCTCTGCTTTTGACTGAACTGGTGTCCAGCTGAGTTTCAGAGATGTTTATTACACCGTGGAGAGCGTCCCCAAGACACAGCATAGTTCACTTTGCTTCCTTGTGGGCCATGAGGGAGGGGAGAAGTACATAATCACAGTTGAGTCAGATTTTCAGAATACCTGTTAACACCTGCATTTTCAGCATTACTGTAAATGAACAGAATCACTGGGAAACACCTGTTCTCCATGGCACTTGCAGAGAGTGAAAGCGAGTGCAGTTCTGCCACCCCCAGCTCCTCACCATTCCCAGCTGTTGCTGAGCAGGAAATGTCAGGGAAAATAAGCTGAGTGCTGTGACTGTAAGTCAAGAGGAGTTTCCCAGAGGCTCATCTTGTCTCCTGATACAATGTGTGGAAAAGGGATTTGGGTGCTCCTGTTGCAAAGTATAAAGCTTCACTTTAAAATAGCTGTCCAGGGCAGATTTAAGAATGCTTGTGGACTGGTGCTAAGTGGTGATGGGGACTTGACTTTGGAGTGAGGCTGGAGTAGGGGTTAAGAAACTTTCTTACTTCTCTGATGCCAGCAAGTAAGCTGTCCCTGATGAATGTCAGTGACAAATCTTTCCATGGTACACCTGGTCTCTGTTTAGCTGCTGGGACTCTATCCTGGCTGAGCCCAGGAGCTGTGTCATGAGGGACTGCATGTGGGACATCCCATTTGCATTTTCCTGGGAAGGGAAAGGAGGGAGTTGCTTTCGGAAGAGGCTTAACCTTCATAGCCTGAGACTTTAGAACAGTAGGAGAATCCTGTGACTGGCTTGGATCTGCCTTTCACTGCCAGGACCTTCCCAGGAGCTGTGACCCAGACAGAAGGGATGGAGTGGCTGCCTGTCTATGCCTGTCCAGATCTCACAGGAAAATGGCTAAGGGGACTGTCCTCTTGGCCTCAGAGAGAGAATGGGTTTGAGTTGAATGACTCTGAACTTCTTTAAAATGTCTCAGGTGCAGAAAGCTAACATTTTACTTGTTCAGCAGTGCAATGGTCAGAGGTACCCCCACAGGCCAGGATCTCTCTGCAGCGGAGCTGACTGATGCTTTCCCAGCTGTCAGAAAGCCCAGAGTTGATAAGCAGTTGGCACAAGCAGTCCAGTTCTCTGTGCTTCCCACACATGCTTTGAGCTATTCCTCACCCATCTCTTGGTCACTGCTGGGCCTTGGCTGAGTTTTTGTACTCCTCTGTGTCCCTGTGAGGTGGACACCTGCAAAGTCCAAGTGAGAGTGCTGGGATCAGCGGTGATTGCATTGATATTCAATGTCACAGACATTGTTTTCACAGAGATGAAGCTTCTGGCTTCTGTTACCTGAATGATGCTGTCTTGGGGATCCTGCGGCTGCGCCAGAAATTTGACCGTGTCCTTTATATCGATTTGGATTTGCATCATGGGGATGGTAAGGCCCAGCAAAGGCTGCAAACAGCACAGCTGCACAGGCTCAGGGAGGAATGGGAGAAGTCAAGGCCTGTCTGCACAGCAGGGCTTTACTTGCAACAGCCATGGCTTCAGCTCCTTTCGGTTCCCTTAGTCCATTTCTGCCTTGTCCTGCTTTACAGACTTGCCCTCTCCTTAGACCTCTCTTGAGAGTCTGGGCAGAAGTCTTGTACCTAATGCAACAGATAATATGTCCCAGTCTCCCATCCTGGCAGAGCAGCTGCTGACAGGGTTTAAGGGTCCATTGCAAGAGGGAAACAGCCAGTAGTAAGTGGTGCTTTTAAAAGAAGGTTTTATGCTATAAATCTAGAGCCAGAGCTGGCCTTGCCAAAACTGCTCCCTCCTTCGGGGACATTATTTATAGACCATTTAACATTTCCTGCTCTTCTAAATTTTATGATGTGTTTCATTTTGTTCCATTTTCTCCCTGCATTTTGTTTCTGTTAAGTTTCATATTGCTTCTTTTTTCCCTCTTCACCCCCACTATTTTAATGTGTCTTTAAGGAAAAGGCACGTTGAACCACAGCAGCATTGAGAAAAAGCAAGAGAGCCCAGTAGCACTGGTTCTAATGAGAGCCAAGCTCTGGCCAAGGCAGCCCTGCTCGGATCCCTGTTGCAGCTTCACAGGCCTGGCAGCACAGGCAAGTGCTGCTACTGTGGGTAGTGACGTGAGATATTGAGATCCATTCAGTACTGATTAGCATGAGACCTGCCAGATTCATAGCAGTTGTGATCTTTGCTGCAGTTGAACTCCAGTCTCTGTGGATTGAGGATGTATTTATTGAGCCACATCTTCTTTTCTGCTTTGCTCACGCTGCTCCTTCTCTGCTTGCTGCCTCGTGTGTATCAAGCAACTCTGTGTGTTCAGACTCCGTCATGTATATAAATGATGCATGAAAGCTTTTTTTCCCTTTCCCAACAGGAGTTGAGGATGCCTTTAGTTTCACCTCAAAAGTCATGACTGTTTCTCTGCACAAATTTTCACCAGGATTTTTCCCAGGCAAGTCGAACTTGTGAGGTTTGTGCTCATTTGATTCACACGTCACTGGTGAGGCCTCTGTGAAAGCAAGTCCCATCCCTGCTGTCCAGCTGACATGTCTTGCTGCCTCTTCTCTCGACCCAAGAGGAGGAAAGAGGAGCTCCACGTTTGGCATTTCCCCCTTTCTGGTTGTAACTGAGCCCTAGGCAGAGCCTCTTTGACGCTGCATGGCAGAATGGGGCAAAGGAGAGAGCTGCGTCCCTCCATCTCGCCTTTCTTAGTGTTGGCAAGTGGACTTCTCCATGAGCATGCCAAATGTCCTGGCTCTCAGCTTGCCTTTGAGCCACTCCACATGTCTCTTGCTGCTGCTCTGCTTTCCCTCCTAATTGGGGTGTTTCTGTTGTACAGGCACGGGTGATGTGACAGATGTTGGCCTGGGAAAAGGTCGCTATTACAGCGTGAACGTGCCCATTCAAGATGGCATTCAGGATGAAAAATATTACCAGATCTGTGAATCGTAAGCCCTCCTGCTCTGATACAGCTGACTTGGATGGGATTTTAGAGAATAAGACACTACACAGCATAGTATTTTTAATGACAGTTCTTTCTTAAGGCTTGTCCCTTCCCCTGTTGCAGCCTTTGATTACAATGAATGTGGACTGTAAGTTCTCAGAGGTCTTGTCTGAATCCTTAGGCAGACTGAATATACGAAGATATTTTGGGTGACTGGGGGCATCTCTGCCACAGATTAGCCTTTCTCCTTAGATACACCTCCACAGGTGTGTATCTAAGGAGAGACTGAGAAGTAACAAGTATTTTTTAGCTGTTAACTTAGGGCTAGATGTTTCTCCTTCAAGTAAGTGCTCCAAATTCTGGCTATGGGACATATGCTTGGGGCTTAGCTGAAAGCATTTTCCTAGCACCTTCTGTCTGTACTGGAAGAATGGAAGGCTGAAGGCTGAATATCTAACAGTGACAGAGCTGCCTCGTGGCAGTCCCCTCGATCCCTCAGTTGATGGCAGACCTCACAAGACCTGTTGCTCAAGTCAAGACTGGGCTGCGGGACTTGCTCTTTTCCAGAAGAGAGAAGTCTCAGTGCAGGGCTGCAGGACATGGTAGCATGTCCACCTCTAACACTTGAGGGCTGAAACCTCTCTGAACTTGTAGGGCAGTCATGCAGGGGCCATGCATTCTGCTGGCTTATTGGTGCTTGCCATGGCTGAGGCAGAGCAGCCCTCTTTGTGCCAGAGGACACGCTTCTGAAAGGCAGCTCCAGGGGCTGAGATATGTCAGGAACCCACTCAGGAGCCCACTGCATGTATTCACAGCTGAAGGACATAATAACCTACCATTGATTTCAAGCTGTGTACAGCTAAAGCTTCTGCAAGAGACTTAGAGATCTCTTTGAGTTCTGTCACACGCAGGACTGTGGATGTCTCATCCAGCTGTTTTTTGAGGGTGACTGCCTGTACTTCCCAAAATCACCACGGGCTTGAAGCATTAAGCTCTATCCAGTGCAGGTTTTTGCAGGCTGACTACACCCTGCACAGAGCTTTTCCTCATAGTTTTGCCTCAAGAGCCATA
Source organism: Trochalopteron elliotii (assembly GCA_024734555.1). Lineage (NCBI taxonomy): Eukaryota > Metazoa > Chordata > Aves > Passeriformes > Leiothrichidae > Trochalopteron > Trochalopteron elliotii. The sequence continues at coordinate 67,225 of JANPWX010000181.1, read as the reverse complement.
TAGAAGAGAGGAGAGTAAGAGCCTAACCAGAGTCTTCCTCTGTTTCTCATGTACTGTCCTGGTGAGTGGTGTCTGAGAGTTCAGGATTGTTGTTTCACCAGACCCTGATTTCCACCATGACTTTCACAGGGCAGAAAAGCCCTGGATTGTCCTGCAGCCAAAAGGCAGACAGCGTAAATGTGGAGTTTGATACTGCCACTAAACTGGTGAAGACTAGATCCCCCTCTGCCATGTTATCAGTGGTGCTTTTGCATTCATCAACCTTTTGATATGTGCACTGAGAGCTAAACTTGCTGTGGAGGTAGAAGGCTAACTGGGAGCAGAGGTAGTGTAACTGGTATGAGTTGGGTGGAAACAGAGAATATAGAAACCCTGAGAGGCATTGGTGGATCTGAGCGACTGGGGCATTCCTCTGTGCTGTACTGGCATTAACTGGACTGCTCCTCCTCTTCCCAGAGTGCTGAAGGAGGTGTATGCTGCCTTCAGCCCCGATGCAGTTGTGATGCAGCTGGGGGCAGACACCATTGCTGGAGATCCCATGTGCTCTTTCAACGTGACACCCAAGGGAGTGGGCAAGTGCCTCAAGTATGTCCTGCAGTGGCAGCTAGCAACTCTTGTCCTGGGAGGAGGTGAGTGCATCCTGCTGTTCTCAGAGAAACATGTTTGTCCTCCTGTGACCCTCCCTTGAGTGCCTGCCTGCCCTTGGGCCCAGCACTGGCAAGGATTCAGCAGGGTGACTGCTGGGCAGTGTCAGGAGGACACACTGTGGCACAGTACTGTTTTCTCACACCTGAAATCCTTGATACTGACAGGTGCAGGTCTCAATCCTGACTCAGATCTTGAGTTAAAAGCTGTATGGCTCCTCTGGAGAAGAGGGGAGGCCAACAAACTGACCCTGACTTCTCAGTGACACTTCCGATTGCCATCTCTGCTGATCAGCCCTTGGGTGCTTCTCTTTAAAAGTGAGCACTGTGTTCCCAAACCTGCCTTGGGCACCTGGTGATGAATGGGCTCATTAAAATTCAAGCAGGGGCTTGGGACAAGGCCTGGCTGCCTGCAAGGTACAGCAGGGCTCTGATACCCAGTGAAAGCTAAGCTGGACTTGTCTCTGCTGTGCTGCCTAAGCAGCTGCTTGTCCAGTGAGGAGAGCACAGGATGCAGGCTTTATGTTAACAGAGCATTTCAGAACAACAAAAGCCACTGTGTGCCAGGGAAAGCCCCTGAGCTGCATCAGCTCTAGGTGTTGTCCTTTTTGAGTCTGGGGAAATCGGGTATAGCATATTAAGGCTAAAATTTGATGTGCCTGGTGCCCTTTGTTTTGGAAAGGTTATGAGTGTTCAGTCCTGCTGTGGCTTATCTGTGATGTGCTGGAGATGTCACCTTTCAGATAAAATGCAAAACTTCTGTTAAAAAATGAGGATCAACTATGTGTCACTTGTGAAAAATACCAAAGGAGTGTGCCACCACTGCAGCATTTGGAAATACTAAAAGTATTTGAAGTGGAAATTGGGGGGGTGTAAAAAAAAGCGGGGAAAAAACCCACAACAACCAATGCAAACAGAAGGGAATATTGAAAAATATGGTCTCTCTGTCTTGTCAAAGTGCTTTTATCCCTTTACTATTCTTCTCATCTTTTCTGGAAAACCTGAGTCTCTGGCAGGATTGCTTTGAGCTAAGGTTTCTCCTTGCAGGCTCATGTTCCATTACCATGTAGGTAACCATTTCCTACTCACTGTGAAATCTCATTTCCATGTAAAGCAGTTCCAAGTTGTCCTCTCAAACATGATGATGCTGAAGAGCTCACCAGCATACAGCTGGGCTTGTGTATTTTGATTTATAGGTCAAAGGCTGGTATTAAAAAGCAGGAAGCCCCCATTTCTGCTGCAGCCTGCTACTTGCAAGTTGCTCTCCTTGTTGCCAGGAGAGAGTCCAGCACATGGGGCTGGGAACTTACCCTGGCTCTGAGATGGTGGCTGTCAGACCATCCTCTCCCACACTGCATGTAACTGGCACTCAGTTTAAGGGGTCTGCTCTTGCATGCACTGTCATTCAGACATGGCCTTGTGTAGCCGGCAGATGCAAAATACAGATTGTGGGCATGGCTTGAGAGGATGAAATAAGCTGCATTCATGTAACCTGTGCACAGTGGCTTCATTATTTGTTCCTTCCACTTAAATCTCTCTTTCTCTTTTCCCTTTCTCCACCCTTCCTCCTCAAAATCCCAATTCTTACTGGAAACAGGAGGTTACAACCTTGCCAACACAGCTCGCTGCTGGACATACTTGACTGGGGTCATCCTTGGGAGAACACTGTCCTCTGAGATCCCTGATCATGAGGTAATGCTTTGAAAAACACTCCCTCCTCCTCGCAGAAGAGCCAGTTGTTCTGCCTAATCCACACAGCATCCCTGCCACTCAGTCCTGTTCTGTGATGATACTTATTGATGTAAGAATACTGCCCTGACCTAGCAGTATGGTGGGTGCTTGTGCCCAAAACCAGAGGCTGTCTGCAGCTTCCTGCAAGGGGTCATGCTAGTAAACTCCAGTTTCAGATAGTTACAGAGAGGATGGGCAGAAGGATTCTCTGTTTTGCTCAAAGAGCTCTTTAAGATGTGCCTTTTGCCTTTCTCAAGGCTCTATTTTATTTTTTAGCTGCAGTTTGAGTGGCCATAGTGCCTGTTGCTCTGCTTTCCTCCTCCTCCCCCTGAGGGTTCTGTCTGGTGACTGGCAGTGTCCAGTAAAGAGTGCCCAGAGCCCAGCACACTCCAATAAGAGTCTCCTCTGTGGAGCTGACACAGCACTCACCTTGCAAATACTCTGTCACTCTGTCAGGGTCCTGTAGTTGTACAAGGTTGTTGAACTTCCAAACCATTGGAGCAGAGAATTTCCCCAGAAACTGGCCCATTTTTTCTGACATTCTATGCCACTCATGAGTATCCATCCTTGGGGCAGATCCCTGAATGCCCTTCCTAGAAATCTCTGTCCTGACTCTAAACATGGTGTGGACTCCACTGACTCTAAACTCGTTATAAACTGTACTGAGGAGACACACATAAGAGACACAGCAACAAGAACATGCTTTCTGTAACATCCAAAGGGAATTCAAAATTCTCAAAAGCTCATAACAGGCCTGAAGGACAAAGAGACAAGCTGGGGAAAATTATCCTCTCCTATTTCCCGCTCAGGCTGAGTACTATTATTAATGGACTACCAAAGGTAGCACCCGAGGTAAGGGTAGGAGAGGAACACTGAATACACATCCCCAATGACCCTCATTGACCTTGTTATCATTTCATAAAGTGATACCACACAGTAGAGCAACAAAGCAATCCTGATCCCTCTCCCTGCTCTGAACATCATCACAAGGAACACATATGCTCACAGATATGTACCACACCTACATGAACAGACCATGCAACAAATGCTTAGAATCAAATTTGTTTCTAACCTGCTCTGGGCAGATCTGTTGTTATCTCAACCCTTTGTGCCCCATACTGGACACCAGTGAAAGTTGTCTTAGGAATGGTATTCTCCAATTTAGTGCTCCTGCTGAGAGCACACACTGCTCCCCCTGCCCCCTCCAACTGGAGGCACAAAGGGTAAAGATCACAGTTGAAATAAGAATAATTTACAGGGCAGTAACAGCAATAGCAACAATACTAATGACAGGGGGAACAAGAAAAGAAACAATTCACACAGAAACACACCTGCCCCCCTGACAATAGACAAAACTGCACAGCTCAGTCTGCCACATTATTTCAGCTGGAAGGAATCCCTTCTATCTGGAAGAGTCCCCTTCCCATGTCCTCAGCAATGACGTGAGGTGGTGTAGAATAACGTGTGTCCTGGCCATGCCTCCTCCCAGCTACTGCAAAAACTGACCCTGTCTTGGCCAGAATCATGGTACAACAGCTGTCAGTAACCTGTGATTCTGTGTTAGCACGCCGACCCCACGTGCTGCAAATTTCCTGCACACTATCTGAGCACTTAGCCTGGAGAGACACAGTATCCTTGCAGCACACTGACTTTTCCTTTCCCAGGTGTTTCACAGTCATGTCAGTGCAGTGTTCAGTAAGGTGGGAGGTGAACGGTAGGATATGTGATTACAGCACTTGAAATTTAATAATAAAAAAATCCCATTTTCAGGTAACCATGTGTAAAATGAGTGTCAACAGCTTTCCCAAATAAAACATTGGGATTGACATGGGACTGCTTTTGGCTGCCTCACTGGGCCCTCCTTCCCATCCCTTGAACTGGGAAGCAGTTGAAAACTCCAGGTGGATGCAGACACTGCTGAAATACCACCTTGATGTAGTGAAGCCACCTTCATGTGGCTCTTAGGTGGAGAAATGTGGTTTTGCCTTTTTACAAATGTACCCATGGGGAGCCCTCCCTCTAGCCTCAGCCTTCAGAGACCTCTCTGCTGACTTCCCTCTCCTCTTCCCTGCAGTTCTTCACAGAGTATGGTCCCGATTACGTGTTGGAGATCACACCAAGCTGCAGACCAGATCGCAATGAGCCACAGAGAATTCAAGAAATCCTGAACTCTATCAAAGGTGCGTTGTCCAAGCCAACACTCCTGCTTCAGGCTTACAGGTCTTTTTAGAGAGGGCTTCAGAAGAGCTCATTGGAGTTTTTCTCACTGACTGGAAAGATGAACCACATTCACTTGGCTGCTCATTAGTGCACAGTGCCATTTGCCTCCCACATCCCTTGGGATTTTCAGGGTTGGTGGTACAGAGTTATGGGTTGCCATTGCCTTTGCTGCCATTGCCTTTGCCAGTTGCTATTGCTCTGGCTGGGCAGGGGAGCATGGAGCCTTGTCCTTACTGAAATCATAGAACAGCCCAGGTTCTAAGGGACTTCAAAGATCATCTGGTCCAAACTTTATGGGAAAGGGAGCATAGACAAGACTATCTAGCAACCTGTCCAGTCACATCCTGAAAACTTCTGACTGTGGGGCCTCTACCACATCCCTCGGGAATTTCCTCCAGTGATTGATTATTCTCACTGTAAAAAAAATATAAGGTGAAAGCTCTCCTGGTGCAACTCACACCTGTTGTCCCTTGTCCTCTCCATGTGGCTCCTTGTGAGGGGAAGCCTCTGTCCTCTGAAGCCTACAGAGTAGGCGTCAAGTACTAGATTATCGTGACAAGGTCCCTCCTAAGCCTTCTCTTCTGCAGGGAGGGTCTTTGCTCACTGGGCAGATTCTCCAGCATTTGATCACCTCTGTGGTCCTCCTTTGGACCCTCTCTGCTCGGTCCATTTCTTTTGTGTTTTGTGGGGATCATAACTGGACACAGTACTCCTTGTTTGTCAGCCACGCCTGGAATGAGGTGAACCAGTTTCTCTTAGTAGTGCTCCTACCCATGCTGCACAGCATCCAGTTTGCTTCACTGCTGCAGCAGCACACTGCTGGATCCCATTCAGCTTGCTGCCTATCAGGACCCCCACATCCATTTCCACAAGTCTGCTTCCCAGTCACACAGATCCTGGCCTGAACTGGGCAGCTTCTATCTCAAGTGCAGGACCTTGCTTTTCTTTTTGTTAAACTTAAGACTGTTCTTTTTTTAGCCCAGTCTTCCAGCTTGTCCAGCTCTCTAAATGGCTCTCCATTCTGACATGTTCACCTCAGCACCCAGTTTGGTGCTGTGGTTGTTTTCAATCTCATTATCCAGGTCATTTATGATATTGAGCAATACGGGGCCCAGTATCAGTCCCTGGGGGACCCCACTTGTGACAGGCTGCAATACCATGTAAAAACGATTGATCACTACCCACTGTGAGCTCCCTATGAGCCAGCTCCCTCCCTATTCCTTTTGCAGACCACCCATCCAGTCTGTGTCTTTCCAGTTGGTCCAGGAGGAGGCGGAAGGAAATAGCTCTCTAGAACTGGGACAGGTCTCCAGCAGGCAGGACTTGAAGCTCTTTAAGTTCAGGACAGGCAGCTGGGTGAGCTCTGCCAGCTCCAGCCAAACTCATTCAATGCCCTTGGCCATCTGCCTTGTCCCTGTCCACCAGAGGGGCTGGGAACAGGGGGCTTGGCAGCCCTTTTCCCTCTGTGTGTGCTGCAGTGTGCTGGTGTTAGAAGCAGGGTAGGAAGTGCAATGGCCATGGATGCCCTCAGGTGCCCATTCCCAAGCACAGGTCAGTCCTAGGGAGAGGACATCCTCTCCTTGGGGACTTGTCCAAGAGGGTAGGAGGAACAGCATCACTCCAGGGCTGGAAGGGAGAGCTGTGAATCCAGCCAGACAGAAGAATGAGGCAGCAGGGAGTGAGTACCTGTGTCTCAGATGCTGGTCCATGAATCCCCAAACAGCATTCAGCATAGTGAAGGCAGAGGCAGGGTCCCCCCTGTGGTAATTTCCAAAGCCTGGCTCGAACAAGGGCAGCAGCCTCTGCAAAGGGAGTCAGGGGTCAGCAGGAACTGAGATCTGTGCTGAGGCTGGAATTCCCATATTGTGGCCTAGTCCATCAGGCATGGGAGTGGCACTCCTTGCCAAGTCACTCCATCAGGCTAAAATATCAGTGGAAATACCCTTTTCTGCTTCCTTTTGTTTGCAGGGAACCTGAAGCACGTTGTTTAGCAGCAAAGGAAGGCTCAGGCAAGAGCATTTTCTGTGGGGAAGGCAGCATATTTATGTGAACATCTGGTGAAGTTTGTGGCTGCAGGGAAACTTTCGAAGAAAGTACTGTTGGTTGGTTATTTTTTTTTTCTTTAAAGAAGAAAAGCTGCTGCATGCCATGACCACTGTGGCTCTCCCCAGGCAGGAGTGTAGGTCCTCCATCCACAACCTTCCAGTGCTGGCACAGCCTCCCTCGCTCCTTTTTCTTTCCTTTTTTAACACCACAGTTTGTTCTCACAACTGCTTTTAAATGTATTTTAAGAGACGGGCTGCTCAGAGCTGTCAGCCCTCCTCAGCTGTAACCCAGTACAGTGTTACCTGTCTGGCAGGGCCACAGCCTCAGAGCTGCCCACTCGAGAAGTAGAGCCTAGGGCTACCCTGAGGCACCACAGATTGTGTCTCTTAGCCACAAAAAGGCACAGCCACTGTGTTTTTAACTGGGAAGTTTTAAAAAATAAAATACTTTAAATACTCGTCCTGCGCTCTCCTTTCTCCTTCCACCCACCCTGCCTTTCCAGCGCTCCCCGCCCCTTCCACTGCAGAGCCATTTGTGAGCTCCTGAATCCTGCACAGAGGGGCCAGACCCCAGAGAGCATCTCAAGAGTGTCGAGGAAAAGCAGGGCATTGTGGCAGCTCCTGTCCTGGGAGATCTCAGATGAACTTTCAGATGCTCTGGTGCCCCATGAGAGCTGCCACGAGGTGTCTCAGCAAGGGAACAAGTATACAGGTATCTGGGACAGATCTCTTCCAGTGCCAGGGGCCATGGAGCCTGGCCTCTATTGCCCTTGTCCCCTCATTCTCCTTGCCCATGGACTTTTTATTGTGGTGGATTTTTTAAAGATGTCCAGTCACTGTGGGAAAGCATAGTTCCTGTGGCTTTAATTAGATTATGCTGGAAGAAACAGCAAGACAAAGGGACTCCCGGCCTGGCCTTGGCTTTGTTGGCTTTGGCCTGGCCTGACCTGGCTTTGGCTCTGTTGTTTTTCACTGCTGATTTAAACAACAGGAAATCTGGTGTGGAGACAGGTCAGCAGGATGTAGCTCCCATGACTCCTGACCCCTCGCCTGCTTCCATGTACCCGTCACCTGGTGTGGTGTGTGGTGTGGAGAGACCAGTCTTGTGTGGTGACTGCTGTCAGGAGGCTGGTGCTGCCACTGCCTCAGCAAAGGATCCCAGTGCCTGGGGGAGATGTCAGGCTTGGGGACTGCCCATCCAGGGAAAAAGGTGAGGAATGAGACAGCAGAGAAGCTGGCCAGCTGCTGCCTCTGACCCACCTCAGGACCCCATGTGCTCTGTCCCCACAGAGGCAGACTGCCCTGTGAGCTGTGGGAGGAAACCCCAGAAGTGTCGTGTTGTCGTTTTAGGTGAGGTGCTTCTCGGGTGGAAATCCCCACATCCTCCATCCCGAGTGGGATGCCCGCCTTGCCACCAGGTGTAAGCCGGCACGCCACTTCAGTGCCCTCTGTCCGGGTACGTCACTGGGCCCCACCCGCCCGGGGCAGCCCGCGCCCTTCTGAGCGCTGCCGTGTCCTCGTAGACGCCGGAGAGCAGCTGTTTACAAGTCCCCTCCCCAGAGGACAAAGGACCTCACGGTGGTGGCGGTCCTGTGCTGCCACCCCTCCGGGACCGAACAGGTGCCGGCTGCGGGGACTGCACCCGCTCTCCGCCTCTGTGGCCCCCCTAGGCGGGTCCCGATCTCCGGACCAGCTTGTGCCTGCAGAAGCTCCACGTCCAGAACCGCGCCGCGGGGAGACCCCGGAGCCGCAGAGAGCCCGGCTCGCTGTTCGCCTGGGGCTCGGGACACAGCCGCGGGGCGCGGGGAGCCTCCTCCAGGCCGCTGGTCCCGGCCTCATCGACTCGGAGCCGGCGGACAAGGTGCTCAGATGGTGGAGTTTGGCCTCAAGAGGGCGGATGAGCTGCCGGAGCTCTGGCTTGGTCACCACGAACTCGACTTGCCGTCGGACCTGCCGGCCGGCTGCTGAGGCTGGAGCGTGGCTGGGGTGGGAGGCTCCTACCTCACCCCACCGGTGAGCAGCGTCCCGGCTGCCCCAGGAACCGCCGCTGCGGGCGCAGGGAACGCTCCGAGCCCGGCCGAGTGCGGGACGGGGCGGAGAGAGGAGCTGCGGCCGCGCTGCCTGCCCCAAAACGCGCATCGGCGCGGTGGGGCCGGCAGGCAAAGCTGTCGGGCTGCCGCGTAATAAAATCTGGAAGGGTCGCTGTTCCGATTGCTGTCCGTTTCGGCGAAGGAGACTGTGTGAAGCAGGCCTTGGTGGAAGGAGGGTGGGCGCCCCACATGTCCAGTGCGTCTTCTCGGCTTATGATATTCCCATCCTGTTGTTGAAAATCATACAACTTTCCTAGTAACTTTTCTACTTAAAATTTATAATTAATTGTTTTAATCAATCACGAAGAGTATAATTTTTCACCGTAGCCAAGCACTTAGCGAGGTTTGTCATAAGCTGCTGTTGTGGGAACATAGGTCAGGAAAATCACTAAAACTTTCAAGTTTTGTTAAACCAACCTTGGTACACTTCATTGGACTAAGCATGGGAGAGATACATTGCTGAAACTGGACACACGGAATGCAGAATTTATAGATTACAAGGACATTTTGCAGAACACAGAGATAAAGAAATGAGCAAAGACAATTCAGCAATTGTCTTATCTGGGAAAAAGATAATAAGATAACAAGACTGAAAATGTAGACTAATAATTAGCACGAGAAGCAAGAAATCTATAACCAGTAGAAGATAAAATACTAATTAATGAAGAGAACTATGTATTTTATAGCCAATGAACATTAATTTCTGTGCTAAAGTCTAAAAATAGTGGAAAGTTTTGAAAGTGTGCATTTATCATAGGTGCAGCTTCCCCTATGCACCCAGCACTGTGGATAAAGTAATGCTGCTCTCTAATCTAAACAGAGTTTCGTTTACCTAGACGTTTTCGGTGACAGTGTCACCCTGGGGAATGGGACCTCTGTCCCAGCCACATCCTGCTCCGGGAGTGCTGCTCCGGGGACGTGCTAGGTGTGGGGCTGTAACATTCACTGGGCTGCCCGGCAGGGTGCGGGGGTCTGGAACTGTCCCGGGGCCCCCGGAGCACTGTGGGGACACGTCGGCCTCCCCGGGAGAGCTGGGACCACTTGATCCCGAACTGCCTTCAGGAGTGGGCGCTAAGACCCGGCGTTAGGTTTGGAGGCTGCCTGAGGTCCCAGCTCTACCCCGGGATGGGCCGTGGCAGGAAGAAGGCACAGGTGTGGGAGGGCAGGTGTGGGCAGGGAGAGGTCCCGGCACAGGTGTTACCCCTGGCTCGGCCCCCGATACTCACACAGTCTCCCAAACCGCAGGGCCAGAACGTGGCCCTGATGTCCCATGCCATCAGCGATGACCAGCTGATGACCACGGACACAGTGGCCGGCTAGGAGCAGGGAGTCTCGGAGCGGGGTGTCCCCGTCGGGGCCGCCAGGAAGGGACAAGCCCTCCCGATCTCCCCGTCACCTCGCGGGCGGCCCTGGCCCTCCGGGCCGCCAGGGGGCGGCGCACATCGCTGCCGACACGTTTTGTCCTTCCGCGGCGCGCCGGAAACACCCGCCCTTTTCTCGGCAGAGCGCAGCCATGGTGAGAGCGCGCCGGCACCTCTCCTCGCCGCCATCCGCCGCCATCACCCGCTCACCGCGGGCTATGGCCACCCCCTCTGGGGCGACAAGCGCGGGAGGGAACCCGGCGCTAGGTCCCGAGGGGCAGGAGTGTGAGGGTGCCGGGGAGGGATGGCTGGGGGGGGCCGGGCCTGGCGCGGCTCAGAACACCCTTCTTAACACGTCCCGTCCTGTAGGCTCGCGGCCCCAAGAAGCATCTGAAGCGCGTGGCTGCACCCAAGCATTGGATGCTGGACAAGCTGACGGGCGTCTTCGTGAGTGCGGGCCTGGTTTGGCCTTGAAGCTGGGGTCGGGTTTGGATTTGGGGTTGAGGCCGGGATCGGAGGTGGGGCAGCCGCAGTCACATCAGGGGAAGTGTTTGGGTGCTGCGCGGGGGCGAGCGGTGAACAGGGCCAGTTGGACAGGGAAGTGTTTATTTAACGTTAGGGCCTTTGTGAATAGTGTTTGTCTTCCCCTGTTTGCAGAAGATGTGATGGGGTCGTTGGCTGTTATCTTTTAACCTTCCTGTGCTTTTCCATCTCTGGAAATGGATGGATGGTTATGCAGTTATGGCAGTTTTGTGAGGCTAGCAAGACATGGGGGAATCTAGTGTGAATACCAAGAACAGAGAGTTTCAGCTGTTCGCTGCCTGCGTGGCAGCTTCACTTTGTGCTGCTGCCCTTCCGTGCTCTTGCGGGAGCTGTTGGCGCCATGGTTTCTTTCTCTGGGGTGGTTGATGCTGCTTGAGCCTCCAGCAGAAAGTTTCTGTCTGCAGGCACCCCGCCCATCAACAGGCCCGCACAAGCTGAGGGAGTGCCTTCCCCTCATCATCTTCCTGCGCAACCGGCTGAAGTATGCTCTGACAGGAGATGAGGTCAAGAAGATCTGCATGCAGAGGTTCATCAAAATAGATGGCAAAGTCCGCACTGACATCACCTACCCTGCGGGCTTCATGGGTGAGTAGGTTTGGGGCAATTCCTTAGGCAGCTCTTCCACACTGGTGGGGGAGTGTTTCGTGGGGCTGGCATTATTTGAGGGGCAAGATTTCCCTGCTGGAGTTGAAGGAAAGATGTATAAGCAGTTGTTACTTAGTTTAGAATTGGGCACTGCAGTGAATACTGTAGTCAGATACCTGTAGCCTGTAAATCCCTGTTTGACCTGGGTAAGTTGCTCTTCAGATTCCAACCTTCAGCAGTTTTTGCTAATTTGCAGTCTGTCACAGCAAAAGATGTGAGCCTGTGGTCAGGGGTAGATCCCAACCTCATCAATCACATCCTAAGTGTAGTTCAGCAGTCTGTGTTTCTTTTTAAACGTGAGCTTGATCCCAAGCTAGGGTCTTGGGTAATGAGCTGCTAACAGCTGTTGTCACATGTCCCTGTCTCCAATCAGATGTCATCAGCATTGACAAGACAGGGGAACATTTCCGCCTGGTGTACGATACCAAGGGCCGCTTTGCTGTTCACCGCATCACACCTGAGGAGGCCAAGGTGAGGATATGGTGTAACCTGGGCCCACTTGGGTTTGGCTGGGGCAGTGCTTCCTCCTTGGCATCTGCTGAATGAGAGCTGATGTCTCTCTTCCCTGACAGTTGAGGCCATGCTGCACTTGAGACTGGGGCACTCAGGGTTGTGGTGAAGCCTGTGCTGGGGGGGATCTCTTGGTTACATGAAAGTAGTTCACAGATGGGTGTAGGTGCATTGTCTGCTGCTGGAGATAGATGATGCTGTTGGCATGGGCTGGATCAGAGAGTTGTGGGGTGGAGGAGAGTCTCACTTTGCCAGCTAACAGTGACCAGAAACATGGAACTGCCTGTGGTGTAAAAGCCTTGAACTTCCCAGGACAACAAAACTGCCTAGTCAACCCTGGCTGCTGGGGAGTAACTTCCTCGTGCATTTTCTTCAACCAGGCATGGTGTGCCTGAGCTGTGAGGCTGTGCTCTGCTTTGCATCTCCTGCCTTAAGGCAGGCTGTGCAGGCATGCAGCTATGTGCATGGCAGAGGTGGCTGTGTTGGAGCTAGCTGTGGTGTGGTTTTCCTTGTGATGTGCTTCTCTGACTACTACTCTGTGTTAATCTGTGATATTCAGAGAGGCTACGAGGGAGTTAGGGTGACAGGCAAGAGGGAATCAGTGCCCTGGAGGGTACAGATCTCTCTAGAGTTCTGGGGAAATGCAGCCTCTGTTTCTGTTGGGTGTCCATGGGCATTGGGGAAAAATTAAGGAATTGCCCTGGTAAAGACTTTCCTGTGGAAGTGCAGCCAGTGGTTGTGGAGAGGCTGAAGCCCAAGGTGGGTGCTACTCCCAGCAGCAAAGGTGTTTTCGGGTGGGGCTGTAGCAGAGCTGCATGGCAGCTGTTCAGAAGTTGTTAGTGAGGCAGGGAGCTAGACAAGTCACTCCATGGGCACATGTTGTGAGTGTTCTGCAGCCTGGTAGCTCTTTGGAGTATAAGAGTTCTCTAGTGCATGGCATTGCTCACTGCCTCAGCTGAGAGGTGTTGGGTTTTGTTTGCAGTACAAGCTGTGCAAGGTGAGGAAGATCTTTGTGGGCACCAAAGGAATCCCTCACCTGGTCACTCACGATGCCCGCACGATCCGCTACCCAGACCCTCTCATCAAGGTGAATGACACAGTCCAGATTGACCTGGAGACAGGCAAGATCACAGACTTCATCAAGTTTGACACAGGTAGGTCTTGCATCCCATGAAAGCACTGCACCTTTTCCCACTGTGGAGAGCAGTGTGGAAGTTAAATGCTGGGCATATTTGCACTGAAATGGAGAGGCAGTGGTGTCAACCTTGGGAAGGGGTTTGTTTCCCAGGAGCATGTCCACCTGGATCTGGAGCAGGGGATTCTTCCTGTGTCCTGGCAGTGAGAAGCATTTGGCAGGGACTTGGCAGTTCTGAGGCACCAGGCAGAAGCAGTGGGCTGGTGGGGAGGTGCTTTGTCTTGTCTCTTGGCGGTGAGAGGTGGTTTCAGTCCCAGAGCTGTGAGCAGTGCTAGCACAGGTGGGATGGGAATGTTTGGTATGGGCAGAGAGCCCAAGTGGAAGGACTTCACAGCACCTGGTGCCAGCTCTTGTCGCACCTGTATTCCCTTTCTCAGGTAACCTGTGCATGGTGACTGGTGGTGCCAACTTGGGCCGTATTGGAGTGATCACCAACCGGGAGAGGCACCCTGGGTCGTTTGACGTGGTTCATGTGAAGGATGCCAACGGCAACAGCTTTGCCACCAGGCTTTCCAACATTTTTGTTATTGGCAAGGTAAGGCTGTGGCAGCACCAGCTGGGGAGTTCTCTTGTGTGGGGCTGCTGGCTGAGGCAGAGAGCCTTGGTGTTTCCTTAGGCAGCTGTCTTCCCACACAGTGGAGCTTCAGTGCTGACCTCAGTTCTGACTCGGCTCCTTGTATTTCTTCTGCTCTGGGAAGGGGAAGAAGCATTTGCAACTTTAGCAGTGAGGGTGTTTTCAAGAAGCAGCCCTGAAGCCTGAGAGCTGGGGGCTGAGCAGTACTCAGACCTTGGTATAATCTGGGCAGCTGCTGTGACTCAAGAGTGTCCCCCACAAAGCCTCTGCTGTCTTACCATCCCTTAATGGCTCTTTGTGGAGGGGGTGGTAGTTTTGTTTTGGCTGAAGTGCATTCTTCACGGATGTGACTGAAAGGTACCTGTAGACCTGTGCGTCCTTGGCACCTTCCTTAGGGGCCTGTGCTGCCCCAGTGCCACCACCATGCCTACCTGACCCAGCATGAGCCAGGCGTGGGCTGCTGCTGCTTTCCCCCTTTGTAGGAGAGCTGTGTTGCTGTCTGGGTTTCCTGATGTGGTTTCTTCTCCCTTGCTGCAGGGCAACAAGCCATGGATCTCCTTGCCCCGTGGAAAGGGCATCCGCCTGACCATTGCTGAAGAGAGAGACAAGAGACTGGCGGCCAAGCAGAGCAGCGGATGAAGTCCAGCTAAGGCTGGCTCTGGTGCTGTCAGTGTGTTAAATAAACCATTTACTACATGGCTCTGACTGGCTGGGGAGTGTCCTGGGGCTGGCGTGGGGAGCCATGCTGCCAGTACCAGGCCCTGCCCTACAGAAGGTCCTGCTTCTCTGAGGAGACTCCCATCAGTCTGAGCAACTACCACAGCCAGGCAAGGAGGAAGGGTGGGACAGCCTTCAGACTGCTCTGTCCTGGGGAAGGTGTTGGCACAAATGCTCCTGGATGTGCAGGAGAAGCAGGGGTGTGGGGAGATCTAGCTGGGCTCTCCTGTAGCCCGTCGTACTAGGTCAGCTTGAGGGGTTACCCCAGCTGTGTTGGCATTCAAGGGTATTGGCACTCAAAGTGGCCGTGCACTGGGGAGATTCCCTCAAGGACTAGTCTTCGTGTCTTTTCTGTTGGAGGTGGAGGGTGCAAGTGATTACACTGACAACCTTGACTACGTGGGAGGGGAATGGGCTGCTGGGGACACTGGGCACTAGGCTGGCTGTGGGCTGATGCCCTGCAGGAGCCAGGGAGCTGGGGACTAGTACTGAAATGGCCTTGGAAGACAGGGTGGGCAGGTGTGGGCAGTGTGCCCAGGCAGCAAGGGCAGCCACACGACTGGGCTGTGCCAGCAAGGGTGCAGGAGGCACTGTAGGGAGGGGAGGCTGTGCCTGGGCACAGTGTGCGGGCTGGGGCCACCAGGTACAGGCAGGTATGGGCACTGTGGAGCAATGCCAGTGGAGGAACTGGAGTGATCTAGCTGTAGAAGAGGCTGAGGGCACAACCTCTGCTCTGTTGGGCCTGGAGAAGAGGAGCGCTGGGAGCTCTCCCACTGCCTGCCTGCACTGGCCTTGCAAGCACCTGCCTTCCAAGATGGATGGGGCACAGATGTGCACGATTGGTAAATTGGCATCTTTTATTGGCTTCATCAGGTGTCCATGGTGAAATGTAGTTGAGCCTCATGAAGTGTCTGCAGCCAGCTGTATTCTGAGTGTTATGCTCTCAGGAAGGCTGAATGCCTGTGGCACTGCCCATGCTCCCATCCCTCGGGTGTCGCTGTGCTGTTCCCTCTGGATGCTGTGCAGGCTCAGAGCAGCAGCATTTCCAGGGACTTTCATGGCAGTGGGTGCTGGTGCTTGGGGTGTCCTGTGATGAACAGCTGTGAGCAGCCAGAAAGCTAAAATCCCCACATTTTTGTGCACAGATCCAAAAGAAAAAACCGCTTGGTTTTTATGTTGTGAAAAAGCTCCAGAAAATCGCAAAATTGAGTATTTGGGAAAGTAACCCCCAATTTTTATACTAGCAAAACCCCTCCAAAATGGCAGTGAAACCAACAGTTGGGAAAATGTGGGGTTAAATGTTCATAGTTTGGGGATGGGCATTGCAACGATTATCCAGTGTGGGTCAGTTAGCCAGATTAGATTGCTTTGTGTGTGTTATCCCAAAATGAACTGTCTGTTCAGCAGTATCGCGGGTTGATCTGGTGTATGTCATCTTGTGTTTCCCGTGCATCCACCCCACCGTGTCCTTTTCCCGCTCCTCGGCTTTTCCCTGCTGCTCTCTACCCCCGCGGGGCGGGGCGGGGCGGGCCGAGCCGAGCCGAGCCGAGCCGAGCCGAGCCGAGCCGAGCCGGCGGCACCGTCCGATCAGTGGCTGCAAGCCAAGAAAGCCGCGAATGACCGAAGAAGGGTGTCATTCTCTGCTGCCCCCTCCTGGCCAAAATGCCGAACTGCACGTAAACCGCTAACCGTGTGTGCGGGGCCGCGGCGGGAGCCGGTCCCGCAAGGACCCGCCGCTGCCGGCCCACGGGCACCGTGTCTGCGGCGCTCGGAGTGCACAGCGCGGAACTGCAGCGCTGGTACCGCCACTGCTGCCCAGTGTTTGAGTGTCCCTTGGGACCGCCGCTGTACCTGGTGCCTGCGCGGGTGCTCGGGAGCGGCGTGGCAGAGCGCTGGGTGCGGGGCCCGGCGGTGGCAGCGGCGGATGAGAGATGAGGTCGCGGCAGCGGTGAGATGACAGCCTCAGCGGGTGCGGAACAGCCACCTCGGGGCCGCCTGCGATGGTGGGGTAGAAGCTGGAGCCCACCAGCCGCGTGGTTCCCGGCCCGAGTGGAGGCAGCCACTTCCCCGGGCAGAAGCTGGGCACCTCTCCATCGGCTCCGCCAGAGCTCCCCTGAGCTTCCACCGACCCTGTTCGCCCTATGCCAATGCTCCAGCATCACCCCTGAAACTTGCCCTGTGTCCACTGGTTGCCCCCAGCCCTGTCGTGCCCGCAGCAGGTTGGCCGTCAAGGTGTCCCCAGAAGCCCCTGCAAAAGGAGAGGTTTGTGCATGGGATCCACAGTAATAACGGTCACTGCTGCTTCTTTCTCCCTGCCAGAGACTGCACTGTCTAAGTGTCCATTCTTTGCCAAAGCATCCCTGGGCGATGCCAGTGACTGCACCACCTGGGGCTTGTGTGGGGCATTAGTGTCACCAAAACTGCAGGAAAAACAAAAACAACTGTCCAACGCTTTTAGTGTTAGAGAATCAAGGCATTACGTTATTCTGGCCAGGATGTGCAGCAGAAAACATTTCATCCACACATTGCCCGGGTTGTGCAGAGTAAATTATTCCATGACACAGTTCTTTACTAGATTTTTCACATATTTTATACAGTCAAAACCCATAGAAATTCATTGGTTCAGTGTTCATTATTCCCAAGTTGTGCAGTTCTCAGTATTTGGATTCCTATTAGTAACAGATTTCTTCACCTTTGATGCTAATTCTCATCTCTGTTTTTCCAGACCAGGTGTCTCTGACTGTACCAGGGGTGATGGCTGAAGTTGATGGTCGTTAATGGTTGTTTTCTTTTGTGTATCTTCTACCACGAGCTCGTCTACAAAACGGCTGCCCCGTCTTTTTTACCCCTGGGGGTTGTATCAGGCAACCCTGGCTCCTCCTAAATTCTGTCAGTCACCTCTTTGCCCTCCATTGGTGGAGATTGCTTTCTTGCACCTTGATTGAAGGTCAGGTGCTGTCATGCCGTGCCTCCTGGTAACAAGCCTGCCCTCCTCCCAGCTGCCCCACGCAAGGGGTGCAGGTACTCGCCCTCCTTCCACATCCTGACTCCCAAGGCTGTCCCTTGGCAGCCACACAGCTGAGGGAAAGGGGACTGTGGGGAGAACAGAGGACAGCCAAACAACAAGGTGCAATAACATAACTATACGTCAGTAAAACTTCTCTGTTACATACACATAATATTAATCCCTTAACTGAGAGAGCCAACCATCACATTACCCATCTATAACACTGTTCATTTATCACTCTCTGATCCTTTTGCTGTTTCCCAACCCTAAGTAATACTTACTACTTCACCCGTCTGGCCCCGTTTTTTCTTGTTCTTCATATCTCTGTTATTCTCTGTTGCTCTCATTGTCTCTATCCCAGTGTCTTGCTCCCTGTCCTTCTCCCTTTACAGTGTCCCACTTTCTCACTTCTTGTTCCTTGCCTGGTTTCTTTATCAGTCTGTTCTTCCTCTTGTTTTTTCTTATTGCTCTGGCCTGCTGCCTGCTACTTTTTTTTTTCTGTTCCCATTGCTCTACTTCAGTCCTGTAATTCTTCTGCTCTCTCTGTTTATAAACACTTGATGTTTATAAACATAGAGACAGATGGGTTGTGCAGAAGTGATTTTACAATGGTTGCAGATTATTTTGAAGTTAATTTCCTTAGTGACAGGTAAGGAATGGTCCTCAGTCATGAGTTGAAATATGCTTACTCTCTATTCCCTGATGTGAGGGGGTGCTCTAAGGAACTTGTCTGCTGGCAGAGATAGGGTTTGTTGGTCTGAGCCTTCATTTGAAAATGTCTGTTGTGCATTGAGATGCAGAATACAGAAGTATTACCCTTCCAAAGCCATCTGACAATAATGAAGATTGTTGCATAAAAGTTTTACTGGCATTTCATTTTCTTTTGAGGGAAATTTGATACTTGTTTATGGATATTATTGCAATAACAGTGGTCTGTATGAAAGTAAACACAGTATTGTGAAGTGCCTTGTACTGCTTCCCCTCCCCTTTTCTGCAGGGGAATAAACATATACTTCAATAGCTTCAATAGCAGTGTAACTGATTCCATGCAAAGCTCATGACTTTGGGAATGCTGGTAAAGTTAAAAAGGTTCAAACTCTTCCCTGCAGTGCAAAGTCATAGAAATGAACAGCCTCACTCCTCTGTCAGGTTAATGGTTTTGGTTGTTTTAAGTATCAATAATTGCATTCATCTCCAACAAACGTACACAGGTATTGAGTTCACGCTGTGCATTTTATGTGCTCAATTCTCATTTGTTTCCTGAGGCTACCGATGATACAAAGCTTTTTTACTTAGAATAGATCACCTCTGTGGATCAATCTGACAAGCTCTTGGGCTCTGCTAGCACTCGGCAATGAAGTTCGTTCCACAAATCATTGCTCTACTTTTTCACCCTGGCACAACTGAAGCCCAGTCTGGCACAAACAGCCCCTGTAGAGTTGCTATTCTGCTGCCTGTGTCCCTTTGTGCTGGAGACTCCGGCTGGCTCTGTAGTCAGAGCAGTTCTCAGCCCAGGCCCAGTCCTGTCAAGCAGGGGTGCAGGTGGGCCCTCTTTTGTCTCAGCTGATGCCCCTCGGCGGTGTTTGCACGTTAATGGGAACTGGGAGACACCCACGGCTCCACGCCCAATGGTCTGGGAGGAGTTGAGTTTGCGTCGCTATAGAGAACCAAAGATGCTCAGGAACACTGGCTGACTGATGTTCACAACAGCGTGTGACTGGCGGTGTTAAGCGATTGATCTGGTGTTTCTACAGGAAAAAAAGATTGGATCAGGAATTCTCACTGTGCGGTGGGCTCAGTGCTGCCCTGCCCTGGGGCTGCTCCTGCAGCCGGGCTTTGGGTACACTCTTTTTCTTGGCTTTCCTGCCTGTGACCTGCTGCCGTTGGAAGCTCATCAGGAGCAAAAGTCTCTGTTCATTTGCCCAGCTGTGACTGAAGAATTCCAGCAGTTTATTGCAGCGATTAGGTAGATCCGTTGTTCCGACGCTCCATGGTTTAAGATCACTTTTGCTGTTCAAGCCAACGTTGTAACACAGCACCAAAATAGATTTTCTGTATGGCTGGCATGGAGTTCCATCTGATAAGACCCTTTCTCTCTGTTCCTGGGCTGAGCACTTGTTCTGTTAGCAGCCTCTTCTACGGGAAGGGCTCATTGCAATGTTGATAGCAGGAGAGGATGGTGTGAACACGCTTGTGAATACTAGTCTTTGAAGGTGGATTGTTTTTCAGGTTTGGTCGGTTTGTTTTGCACCGGTCAGCCCTGCTAAGACTTAAGATTCAGTGGCAAAAATAGAAGAGAAAACCTTCATGTTTGTATTTACCATCATTATTCCACACGGAACGATTCAGTACGGTGTCACAGACGGGTGCTGGGGGTGGTGTCACAGACAGACCCCCGCCCACCAGCGTTCCAGTGTTGCCCGCAGCCGAGCCCGGCCCTCACACTGTCCTGGAGCGCAGCTTCCCTGCAGGAGAACGCTCTTCCCGCAGGTCCATGTCGGCGCCGGGGCGGCCCGAGGCTGCGGAGCAGACTCTGCTCGTGGGGAACTTGGAGAGCCGGGTCAGGGAGGAGATCCTCTACGAGCTCTTCCTGCAGGTAGTGCACGGGTACCTGTGTATATCGACACGCTGTTCTGATTCTCGAGAAGAAAAATTCCACCGATGGGATGTTCAGTTGGGAGAGTTGGATAACGCTCTCTAGAGGTCCCTTCAAACTCCGATCCTTCAGTGACAGTGCAGAAACACAAAGCAGTTAGACCTGTTGGAAGCCCGAGCTTAATTCCTACCTGTTTTCAAGACTAAGTATTAGTCTGCTGTATAACTGTAAATGTCAGCTTAAGAAAGTTTATCTTCTTGGAGGACACGAGCAATACAATACAAAATGCAAAAGTGATAAAGATGCTCCTAGAACACAGTTTTGCATTATTCTTCTGCATAATCTGCAGCAGCCATCCAACTGCCAGCTTTTATCTGGGTCTTAAGGTCATCCCAGTACCTTGTCTTTTTCCCTCATTTTATCTTGTTTTCATTCAGGTTTCCCTTTTGCTGCAACAGCCTATGCTTCTCATTGTAGTCTTCCCCTGTCTTGGAAAATATCCAGTTCAATATTCCTGCTATGGCATGGTCGTAAACATACACCCCTGACCTCTAACTCTTCCGCTCCATCAAATGATGAGCAAGTATCTACTGCTATTTCTAAACTACTAATATTTTTATTTATGAACTGGAAGGTAACTTTTGCTATGGAGCCAGTAAATTAGTCTTCCCCTTTGGGAAGCTAATTATTATGGTATGGTATTCTAAAAATAATAAAAATTCTGGTTGTGAAAGACTAAACATGAGCTGATGTTTGGTTCCCTTTTAACATTTTTGGCGCTGATTTTTGTTTGTAGAAGGCTCAGAATTTGAGCTTTGGGAATGTGGAGAGACATTTTCAAGTAAGAAACTTATGGGTTTTGACTATGGCCAAAGAGAAATAATGAAATATTCGAAGCACAGTGAAGTGTCAGTCTCTCCTAAATAACAGAAATTTCTTTCAGGCTGGACCATTAACCAAAGTGATGATGTGTGACGACAAAGAAGGAAAACCTAAGTCTTTTGGATATGTCTGCTTTAAACACAAAGTATCAGTGCCTTATGCAAAAGCTCTGCTGGATGGAATCTGTTTGTATGGAAGACCAATTACCGTGCAGTATTGGAGGGGTATGTTTCATAGTCCCAATTAAGTGTAAATTTTTAAACTTTTTTAAGAACAGTTTTCAATCCTACAGTCTTTTACAAAGATAACAATTTGTAGTTGGAAAAATTAATTTTTTTTGTTAAGAAACAAAGACTTCCTGTGGCTTTTGCATAGGGAAGGATTCAGTCCTTGTGGGTTTTTTTGTTGGTTTTTTTTTTTTTTGTTTTTTGTTTTTTTTTTTTGTTTGTTTTTTGGGGTTTTTTTTTGTTTTGTTTTGTTTTTTTTGTTGTTTTGTTTTGTTTTTACTAAGAGAATACATTAGATTGGTTCAGAACAGCATAAATTGCAAGCTGTGTCAGACACTGCTGTATGGAAAACGACCATCCAGGTTTTCATGCCAGATTACATTTAGGAATTTGGCTGTAACTTTACCTTGTAGTCTGACAGAAAAAATTGATTCAGTCTGGCCAGCCACTGTTGAGCTCTTGGATAATTTTTATCCTAAAGCCACAGAGTTATTAGCACTTTTATTTTAAAGGGGAGAGATTGGAGTTTAAAGAATATATTAAATTCAAAGTCATATTCTTAATTTTTTGTATATGGAACTAAACCGGCAAGCAAGTCAACAATCAGGCATTGTTTGCAACCCAGACAATTAAGGACTCCTGTTCCTGCTGTGTCACTACTTCCTTCGAAGGCTCTGCAGAGCAGTTGCTGGGTTTAAGCAGAATATCTGTGGTTCCTAAAATCAGAAGCATTTCCTGTGTCTGTAACTGGGTGACAATGCTGTTCTTGAGTACTTCAACAGCCCTGATTTGTGCTTCTGTAAGTGAATAAATGAGAAAGGAACATTTTCAAGCTGTAAGATGATTTTATTGTTTATCTGCCATTAAATAGCACCATACCTTTGTACATTACCTGAGATCTAGTAGCACACTACAGATGACACTTTATGTGGTTTTTAACTTGTTAATTGAATTGTCGTAACAGTCATTACACTGTTGTCTTATTTCCAGGGAGTTCTCACTCACCAGAACCAGACAGTGGTACAGATGGTTTTGAACACCATATTGACGTAGATTCTCCTGCAGACAGGTAACAAAGATCACCTGTGAATGAACCTTATGATTATAATTTTGAAAAATTGTATTAAGAAAGTGAGTTGATGTGGTAGAGCAATCTTGAGGTTTTTCATCAAAACAGCATCATGTCATTGCATCCTTACCGAGGGCTTGTGACAGGCTGCAGTTAATGTTAATGTTTGTTTATTTAGCTTGCCAGATAATTAGTTAGCTTCAGTTTTCCATTCTTTATTTGTTTCTGCAATACTCAGGACTATGAGAACACACTGAACTTCGGGTTTTGTACTAACAACTGGGAAGTCATTGGGAAACAAAATCTGACGACAGAGAGTCTTTTTTTAACCCCACCAAGTTTTTCATGTGTACAAGCACAAGCAGCTGTCATGTACATATGAATGCACAGTTGTAAACTTGTTATAATGGAAGTCTGAACACCCCAGATTCAGTATTTAAGCTGAACTCCCATGGTGAAATCTAGTACCCTTTTGTGCATGCACATATGAGAACTGCTCAATAATTAAGCCTTTGGGTATATTTCCTTTGTGTTTTGGTTTTTGTGGGTTTTTTTTTGTTTGTTTGTTTTGGTTTGGTTGTTTTTGTTTGTTTGTTTGGGTTTTTGTTTTGTTTTAATGTAAGTCCTGCTGCTAATATCTCAGTTGTCCTTTTGGATATTCTCATTACAGCCCAAGAGTTAAGTCTCTGCACTCTGATAAGCAGTATGTGGTGGACATTCAGCCTTTGTATATTGACTTTTTTTCCTTTAGGCATCAAGAGCTTTCTGGAAATTCTCCATTTCCTGTTACTCCTTTGCCAGTGAACAACCATTTACTTCATGACCAACCTGGCTTTCAAGAGGTGGTGAGTCTGTGTTAAAAGTTAAAAATTTGGGAGAGTTTTTATGAAGCTGAATGCATTTTGCATTTCTGCAAAAAACAGTGCATACTTCAGGTCTCAAAATGTGTGTATAAGCCAGTATTAGGACATTTCAGGATCCTCTAATAACAAGATCTACCAAACCAAACTATTTTCTTCCCACAAGAATATCTTAAAGGTATAGAGCTTAAGAAAGCTAAAAATGCTGAAGTCTACAGAGCTCTCCCCTGCACTGTGCTCCAAATGGTGGGACAAGTTGACCTCACTGGACTACAACCACACAAGCAACAGCTTCCTCACATACAGCTAATGTGTTTGGGAAAACCTCTTAATTCTTCTTCTCAATTCAGAAATGTTCAGCAGAAATTCGAAATGTGCCAAAACCAAACCTAAAAAATCCATCACCAGTGCCCAAGTTCGGGGCCTAAACCTTCCCATGCCCGTGTAGGTCTCTCCTTCATGATTTACTTTCACAGCAGTAGATGAGGAGAACCCACACGTCACCTCCCCTCTACAAGACACCGGACCATTACTGCCCTGATCTCTTTTGTCTGAGATATTCCTCAAAGCAGGGAAACTGCTCTCTTCAGGTGGGAACCTGTGCATCAAACCTGCTCCCCAAACACATAATGAAGCTTCTGGATCTGATGAGTCTGGGGACTGGTTGGACTGAAGAAACCCAGCCTTTAATGTGAGGCACCAGCTACGGACAGTCCTGCTCACCCAGTCTGACTGGGGAAATACAGAAGGGGGGCAGTCTGGACCAATTACCCTTGCTGGCTGCAGTCTGAGCAGGAAAGTGGAGAGAATCTGTTCCCTGTCTACACAGTGGGGGCCTGCCTTCCCATCTTCTCAGGCTGTGCCCTGAGAAGAGCTGGTGCTTGCACCAATTTTCCTATCTCCTCTACTCCCTTTGGAAGGCTCAAGTACACCATCTTATCCTCGTGCTTGCTGATGAACCTACTCCTCAGTAACAAGGCTGTGGACACTGTGAGACCAGACTTGGCAGACTTGCACACATAACGAATTTCACCCCATTTTCTGCTTGCCAGAGAAGATGGTATTGCAGTGTGTCTCACACGATAGTTTGTTGAAGCTTTGACAGACAGTGATCTCATCACTAGTGTGCCTTAGCAAATCCACCTCACCTTGTCTTGGCAGCTTCCCAGGCAGGTTGCTCACTTGGGAATCTCTCAAGGTCTTTGTTGGAATGTTTTGTTCCACATTGACTTTAAAATTGGTTAAACCAGGTTTGAAGAACTTGGAGATGTACATGACTTTACAGTACCAATAGGCTCTGAAGTTACAAACATTAATCAAACAGAGATGAAGAAAGGAAAGGAATACCATGTTTGTTTACCTTAGGTGAGGACTAGCTGGCAATTTAACCTTAAATCAGGTTATGTCTCTTGTTCTAACTTTGCCATGAAAAATCTGCTTTCCTGAACTATACTAGTTGTTGTCATAAAATAGCTTTATTCTCAAACATTCTGTGTTATTTTATAGTTTGTTGGTCTTTTAACTGTGTAAGTCATAATGCATGCAAAACTAAGTTTTTTAAAAATTTCCTCTTTCACAGTATTAACAACTCAAGTTTCTATTTCTCTAAATGTACCGTATTTTAGCATAGCAGTACATAGTACAGAGTCCAATGGGTTAACAATTTCCTTATTAGCAGTACCTTCAGACATATCCTTTTCTCCCTATCAGAATCAAACTGCACAATTCAAGGCTGCACAGAGTTCTCCTGGACTGGCTACATCCAAGTGACTGTGAAGTGCCCCAAGCAGGATGAAAGAGAGAGAAAATGGCAAAGTTGTGACAATGACACTAGTACTGAAGATGATAAAAGGAGAAAAAGACAGCATGGCCAAAACTGGGGAAAAGAGAGATATAGTAATACTGGATAAATATTTTTTATTAATATATTTGCTTTCATCTTTGAACTTTATTAAAGAAGGAATGTTCAAGATTCATAGTATTTCTGAAATGTGTTATGCATAGAAACTCAGAATATCCTGAGTTGGAAGGGTGATGGAGTCCAGCTGGACCCACACCCTCCATGCTGTCCCCAATCCCGTCCCAGCACAGCAGCCCCTGGGGAACAAGCTCTCCCCAAAACCCCACCAGAGCCCACTGAACCTGCAAGGTCTGGCTTCTGTGCCCCTTCCACACTGTCTGCCCCAGCTGAAAGGAGTCTGGCTGGCTCCACGGTACTTGCAATGGCCTTTTAAGTAGCTGCAAATTTCACAGGCCCATCCACATCAACCTCTTACCTTTACTTATCCTCAATAAAAGACACTGATTTGAAATACATTCACAGAATAGTCAGTTGGTGGTTGGAAAGGAGCTCTGGACTTCATCTAGTCCAATCACCCCACCAAGGCAGGATCACCTGGAAGTGACACAGAAAGTGTCCAGGTGGGTTTTTGTCTTGAATGTCCCTGGAGAGAGAGACTCCACAACCTCTCTGGGAAGCTGTCCCAGTGCTCTGCCACCCTCAATGTAAAGAAGTTCTTCCTCATGTTAAGGTGAAGTTTGGTTGTTCATTACCACTGAAGTCAAAGGCTGTCAGCTTGTGTAGCTACTTATAAGGTAATTGGAATAACCACTGGCTTATAGCAAGCAAAAGAGAGTTTACTTTATTGATTTTCTTTTGGTAGCAGTAGAAGGACCACATTTTTGCAACATTTTTTCAAGAATGGTTCAGTTCTTGTGACTTTAATACGTATGGAAATAGTTCTGCATTTAACAGGAGTGACAGTTTATCTAAATAGAAAATGGATTATTTTCCAAATCCACAAAAATGTGAAACAATTGCTAACTGTGCAGAAGACCTGTCTTTCACTGTTGCAGCTATCCTTACTCCTAAAATAATCTAACTCAGGAATCAACTATAACAAATTGTTTAGCACTGAAATCTACAGAAACATTACCTGAGCAAACCACACTGGTAACAATAACAGCTATTTTTTGTCAACTGCTTCACAAAACTGGATGAAAATCTGATGGCATACTGCAAAGCATGAAAATCAACACTACAATGTTTTGTTGTTTTTATTTCTGTGCAAAATGTTAAATGGCTGAAACAAATTACAAACATGCCACCCCTAGAATAAAAAAAACCCAAACCAAATTATTGGATGGTGTATTAAGTGTAAAAGCTGCTCCACTTAGATCTAGCTTAGATCTAGCTTTGGCTTCAATTTGGACTGAAGTGATGTGTAGAAATGCATCTCCTTTTTTCACTGTGAGAACAGTCAGGCACTGGAACAGGTTTTGCAGAGAGCAGTTAAGCAGTCCCCATCCTTGGAGGTTTTCAGACCAGGCTGGATACAGCCCTGAGCAACACAACCTAACATAACTCCTAATCCTGCAGTGACTGGACTAAAAACTACCTGAGGTCACTTCTAACATGAATGATTGTATTCTGACAGAGTATTGTGACAGAACTACTCTTAGTAAGAATCTACAAGCATTTCTGTTTGAAGGTTCACCATCACTTATTTCCTTCAAAAAAATACCCTCAGCTGGTATCTGGTAATTTACAAGCAAGCTTGCACTTCAAACCAAACTTTGTTGGAACTGAGTCAGACTGTTACACTACCAAGGGTCGAGAGCCTGAAGTATGATCCAGCAAGGACCTTAGAAATAGGAAAACAGACTGAAAAGTGTACAAAACTTTATCCCTGGACATCAAGCATCTTTTTCATACACATTTTACATTAAATATACTGTAAGAATGACAAAGATCTCATTTCTGATGAACCATCAGGCATATCTTTACACTTGAAGCAAGAACCTCAATAGGCAAATATCCCTTTCCTGCCCCCTAATCCTTTCTGCATTCCTCATGGACTGAACGCAATGCACTGAGGGCTTCCACTGTCACTGTCAGCTTCCCAATTACTGTTCTGGCATCCTGGGAATCCAAAACTGGAAAGGAAACATCAGAAAACAGCATTAGCTATTTAACTTAAGATTTCACTTTTGTTTTGATAATTTTCTTTAGTGTTTGGACAGGTTAAAGGGCAAGTAACATATGTTAAAAAAAGGGATAAATAAATAAATAATAATCTTGCAGCTCAGGTCCTCAGGCTTCTGGAAATTAACCACTCTTAGAAATAGAATATAATAAAAGTATTAGTGTTGAAATTAATTTAAAAAGGAAACTATCGATATAATAACTGTCTATATAAAATAATTATTTTTCACAATATGTAAATAAAGATGTTCAGAATTCTATTAAAGACATATCTAAATACATAGGAATAATTTTAAGTAAAAATACACCAATTAATGCATTTTCTACACTGTGTATGATGGATTGGTCCAAATCAGCCTCGACAAATGACTCAGTGAACTGTCAACTTCAAGAACAAACTTCAAGGGACTGTATCCTTTTTACTTAAAAGAAGAGCAGGATAATTGTAGTTAATTATATCAGAAGATAACACTAATTCTATTTTCTCATTTTTTATACTGTCCTATTATCTCTGAGACATACTGTTAGATGTTTTGACTATATTTTTCATCCATCTTCTTGCTTAGTCATTCACTTAATTGCTTCAATTTTCACATAAACTACTTTGACACAATCAGCAATGAAAGGAACAATATGAAAAAGATGTATTATTGCAATCGTCAAAAAGAATAAAGGAAGTTTGGCATCTAACTTGAGAATGACTTTACCTTCTTGTGGTAGTGTCCTATGAATTTCCCTGTGTCTAGGTTTATTATTTTTCCTTAAACCAATACCCAATTCAGAGAATGTGTACAACACTACTTAGAAATCCTGTTTATTGTGCCCTTACATTAAACTGACATCTCTGTCCAGGATCTGAAGAACTGATCCTTTTGCAATGACTTCATCCAAGAAAATATATAGATATATTCTTTTCCATGATCTGACACATTTTAACATAAAATTAATTTAAATTCTCTGAAACATCTTAATTTTCAGAAAATATGCAAGTTTATATGTTACGGATGCAATAAAAATCCCCAAAAAACTGTACAGCATATGCAGGAAAGGGGAGAAGTGCAGAAGTGAAAAATAATAAAAGTATTTCTAGCTATTATTATCATTTTCATAGCTATAATTAACATAAAGTAAAAAATAGTTTAAATGTCAGATGATTAGGGGAAGAAATGCTCCCCACAATATTGAAGTAGTTGTCTTACATGGTAATGATTATTTTACAGTAACTAGTAATAAAACCTAGTTCTACTGGTCCTAATTTACCTAATTAAACCTACTGGTCTATTTTCTCTGAGAGGATTACCTCTCAGATAATGATTAGGAATTTTAAGAGTTTTCGTGAAAAGTGACTTTCAAAAATTATGTTTACATAACTAATCAATCTTATCAAATGGGAATTATGACAGTATGGTCATAAATTCCTGAACAAAAATCAATCTTCCAATGAGAGATTACAAAATACATTTTTAGAGGAGCTTTTGTACTTGGAGAAAAATTATTGGTGGAGAAAAGCTTAAGTTGCTTAGCCACAGCAGAAAATGCATCAAATCTGTATGGTTTTTTTCCAGAGTATGGAAATTTGATTCTTTTTAGAATTTTCCTTATCATGCTCCTGTAACTTTGAGTATTTTAGCAGCACCATGGGTACAAATCATGCATGATAATGGCAATGGATAAGAAAGCCTATTTTTTTCCCTCATTACTCAGCTCCCCATTGCAAAAGGTACAGGAATTAGACACAGCAATAAAAGCAGCAAAATGACATTTGCCTGGCATTCTGCTGGGGCTCACTAGAACTCTTGTATTGCAAGCACCTTGTGAACATGGGTGCTCTGCATCCAATTATCAAACCAGTTCACTTTCTGGAAAAGGAGAGAGACTCTTTTATAACAGAGGTGCTTTCAGCTTCTTCATTGAGCTTCACCTCCAGGGGGAAGAGCATTGAGAGGAAAAGGTAAAAAGAACATGCACCATTGGTAATCGTGTCCCTGCTGCAATGGGGAACAGGAAATTCAGCAAGGAGAGCATCAACCTCATAGTTGACAAAAGGACCAAAAAGCCTTCCTGAGTCTTATCAGTGTTATAAAAATGCATCCCATGACTCCAGGAAATGGAAGACTCCACACTTCCTACTCACATCACCCTGCTCTAAATGAGTCACCATGAGTTTGGTTACAGTCTGTTACAGAGGGGTGCTCAGTAAAACTGATTCTAACCAAAACCACCAATATTTCATATTGTCTCCTACATGTTTCATATGGAGGAAACAGACCTGAGCTACTCAGGGTTAGAACATAATTTCAAATAAAATACATATGTTAGTAATACCAAATTCCTGATAAAAATTTTAATACAAAACAAATTTTTACACAAAATACATATTTATTGTCCTACCATAATGAAGTATGTTGTAGAAAAGAGAGAATTATAGCAGTGGACAAGGCTTGAAAGTTCTTCAGCGTTATAAACTAATGTCTATGAGGTAAGAATGCTGTTTGGGGTCTTTTAAAAACAGACTTTAAGGAATAACACTAACTGATAGTTTTTGCAGACTTTTGCAAACAAATGTGGAAGTGATTAGTTAGTATTAAAGCGTTTCTTATGGAAACAATGTCAATTACTTGCACAGTAACGCCTGCAAAGTAAAGTAGAAATTCAATGAATTTTAGGGTACAGAAGTTTACAAGAACGTGATTTTTAAAACTTACCATCAATATCTTGCTCAATGATATCTCTTTGCTTCTGGAATATCTCTTTTAAACTGACATAAGCAAACCCAATATCCTCACATTCAAGATCCTGTTCATCTTCTGGGGGATCACTGACCACTGTAAATTTTAGGCTAAACACACACGCACAAAAACATAGGTATTTTGCTTTCAAAAAGGGTCAAAAAATCAAATTACAAACGATAAAAAAAAGAAAACCCACACTATTTTACAAGTTTAAAATGCACTGAGGTGGAAACATTGGTGTATGGGCAGAATCTTTCCAAGAATTTTGTTTCTTGGTGGTCCGCTTGCTACGATAAAATGGGAAACTGGACTACTGATGAACTTCTGCCTTCCTATTTATTCAACACAGAACTGAAATTTCAGCACAAGCCAAACCAGACGTTCTGGTAAGTGCAGGAAACAACGTACTTAGTAACACAGTGGACAGTAGTGACATGATGGCACATGAACGCTCTGTTCTGAGAAAAAGCTCACTGCTGCTCTTTTTCCTTATTTTTACCTCCAGTTTGTAAAATCTTTAGTATAGTTATCTAAGTAGTTATAGGGGAAATTGCAGCACACAGAGCAGTTATTGTTTCACTGTGCTGAGGAATCCATCCAGTGCAGGTGGCTCAGGAGCAGCTGCAAGGTTGAGCACTGGAGGACCCCAGCCCAAGACAAGTGGCACCATCCCTTGGCACAACAAAGGGACCTGTGGCCAGTCAGGAGAGGGACACTCAGGGACATGGCAGGAGCCAAAAACCCCCAGACTGTGGGTACAGCCAGGTGAGGGACACTCAGGGACATGGCAGGAGCCAAAAACCCCCAGACTGTGGGGACAACCAGGTGAGGGACACTCAGGGACATGGAAGGAGCCAAAACCCCCCAGACTGTGGGGACAGCCAGGGGAGGGACACGCAGGGACATGGCAGGAGCCAAAAACCCCCAGACTGTGGGGACAGCCAGGGGAGGGACACTCAGGGACATGGCAGGAGCCAAAAACCCCCAGACTGTGGGGACAGCCAGGGGAGGGACACGCAGGGACATGGCAGGAGCCAGAAACCCCCAGACTGTCCTGTGAGATTATGAAAGCCCAGAAGTTCCTTTGTTCAGGGTCTCTCCTCTGAGGCTCCAACTTGAACTGTTATTGCCTGATTCAATTACTGCATCAAAAATTAAATTATTTTAAGGACTGGGACCTCTAAGACTCAGTGATTGGAAACCTGGGCTGGAGTTGGTGAGGGCAGCTGGTCTGACTGGGACAGTGTGGGGGTGTGTAGGTGTGAAGGGACCTCAGCCCCACATCAGGTGGTGGAGTGTGACTGCCACAAGTGGTCCGGGATGGTTGGACAGGGAAATATCTTCAGCAACTAAATTATCTGTCAGGGGAAAAGAAAGGAGTATTTTATACTCATTGTTGTTAAATCTTAGTAAAACATGCTTTAGTAGAATATGTTTAGCAACCCTCCTAACACAGATGGCAAAATAAGGGATATGGAATGAAGAGAGATCCCTCTCTTTCTCGGGATGAATCAGTGACTTGTGAGTAAGATTTACAAATGACTCTGACACTTCAAATGCAGTCGGCAGGTTGCCTAGTCTTCTGAAAATTAAATGGACCTTTAAATTAATATTTGTTCCATTTTAATGAATATTGACATTCAAGAAGAAACAGATTCAATGTATGTCATTCTCTCCACGTATTGCACATTCTATCTCAATGAAAAAAGCTGAGTAAGAACAAACATATTACTATGAAACTGAACAAGTCTAATGTATAATCTTTCTCATATGTATTCATATAATGGATGTTTGCTACATCCATATATATACACAAACACTTTTTTTTTCTTTAAGTCTGGGGCCAAGGAACACTTCCTTAAGTTCTTAAGACTCCTTTTAGTATTCTGAATTCAGAAAGCAACAAATGTACTACTCTACCATTGCACAGATACATGCTTTTCAAATTCATTACTGATAGACTGCTGATGATAGAATCTAGAAACTCTCTTTTGTAAAACAAACTTGTTTAAAAAAAAACACCAACAAAACAAACAACCTCCCCAAAATTAAACCACAGCACTGAACAAACATTAGATGAGTTTGCAACATTCCATTCCATATGCACCTACTTGGAGAAGAAATAAGACCAGCAGCCACATCAGAATGAAGGCATAATTCCTAGCTGAAACAATTATTTTTTTTCTTGTTAGTTATGCATTAGGTACTTAGGGATACCTTGTCAGTAAAGACAAAAAAAAAAGGCAAACCACAAGCATTATTTACAAAGACCTATAATAGAGGTTTTCAGTGTTAATCTGTACCTGTCAGCAGGTAGATCTGGCTTTAGGAGAATTGACTTGAGGTACTCTCTTTCTGCATGATTATTTTCTTTATCCACATTTATCACTGCAAATAAATTAATATAACTGGTTATCAATTGTTTTTTACCTATTAGAAGAAAGAACAAAATAAAATAAGCGTTTATTTCCTCTTCTAAGGAAAAACAACATTAGAATCAAATGTTAAACCATGTGATCTAATGGTGTGTCAGTGGCAGGTTTATATGAACACTTTCAGAAAAGATATAAGCAGCACCTAAGCATTCCACAGAGCTGCCACTTTCTATTAATGGCAATAGCAGCCATGTTTTTACAAGCCAAGGGTCTTTACTGCTTTGTATTTGAAGTGATTTACTGCATTTTCTTCCACTAAGGAAGCTAGAGATAATGAGAATGTGCAAAGTGCTTATCCTTTTTGATAGCCTCAGTAATTTAATCCTCCTTTCCTGCCACAGTACCTCAATATGAGAAATCTTCAGACCAATGGACTGGAGAAAATTTGTCCTCTATATTCCCTTGCAAGTGGGCAATGCCAGTGTAGCAGTGGTTGATGTGACATTTCTCATTAATTTCAGTCTTCAGCTACACACCCAACGATCCAATAGTTTATGAGTAAGAGAAGGATCTAAAAGAGTGAATTCTTTGACAAACTGCATTCTAAAATCATGTTTGTAGATGGTAGCAATTTTAAAGACCTGACTGAGACACCATTTCTGCAAAGCCACTTTTACATAATTATTTTTTAAAAGAATGCTTAATTTGAATGTCTGTGTTATGAATAAGATGTAGTGATTGCCTCATGCAAATGAGGAGTTATTAAATATGGTGGGGAGAAGTTCTGTTAAGGTTTACGGTTCTTTTTACATGTACTTTTGCTGTTGCAGTATGGTTTTGAACCCTTTTGTGTTCTCCCTTCACTCCTGGCAGCTCTGGCTGATGGAGCTGTCAGAACCATGTGGGGGAGGGCATGTATCTGCCCCTGGTAAGAGGCGGCAGAGAGTGGGGGTCACTTGGTGACTGACAGGCCTTGAGAGGAGCCAAGCTTACATCAAAGGATAAGGCCACAGACCCCAGGAGGAGCCAAGTATACA